>JAMYCR010000003.1:18900451-19301162 GCA_028830335.1 Eucera pruinosa | reverse complement strand
TTTCAAATTACAGAGCTGTACCATACAGTGATTTAAGATATATGAAAAGTTCATATTGCAGCAAATTGTGAGACCAGTTAAATGGGAACAGTGTTTACAAATAATATATAATAGACCTGATGGACTATCATTTCCACAAACATATGATGTAGCATCAAATGGAAGAATGAGGGCTATTTTAAAATTAGTCAATGCAAAAGCAGCTAGGTCATGTACTGTAATATAATTTATAATTGATAAGATCTTGCTGTAAAATTAAATTGCTAATAATTAATATTTCTTAATTTTATTTTTGTACTTTTTATTACAACTAATTTATTACATATCAAATTACAACAAACATGAAAGAATTTAAAAGAACTGAGAATTAATTTGTTTTTTATGATACAGAAACTAAAATTTGTTATTGCTTAACATTATTATAGCATTATCTACGATTTTATTTATTTAATGTACATTTGACAACTATATAAGAATATTAGTTCTAGTGTTGTTATTGTTTAAAATATATAACATATTAAACAATTCAACTTTTATGTATAAAGTTTATTTGTCATGTTATAAATATCCAAAAATTGGATAATTGTATGTGTTAATCTTTGAGATACACAAATGTATATAATAATTAAACAAAAAGAAATAAATATATGTATATATTATAAAAACAATTGTTTATAAGAAAAAAAAAAAAAAAAAAAAGTTTAATACAAATTGAGTACAAATTTAATGCAAAGTAAACACTAACCTATAAAATTGTACAATAAACAGGTTTCATATTAAATATTACAATGAACTTATATATCTTACAAACAATTAAATTATGTAATATCATTTTACATGTGACGAAAAATAAATTTAATTATTTTTTTTTTTTTTTTTAATACTGCTATTTAATAATTCGAAGTTCATTTGCAAAATTTCTGTATTTATATAATTTCAGAATTTTGCACTTAAATTTTGTCAGTTTTCGGTAATATAAAAATCATATCATTTTGTATCTTTATGTTTCTTAACAGTATTTATATATTCTCTTTGTGAACCAAAATTTGGAAACATTAAACGAAGTTCTTATTATGTGCAACTTTATGTTATAAGTACTTCATTTTTTACATTACTCTTAAATTCTCTTACTCATAATAATTGTACATGAAATAATACACCTTATAGATTCATTTTGTAATAATAACAAAAACTAATTACTATTGTCACGTATCCCCCTACATGCGAGTAGAACTTTATGGATTAATAACCTTTTCATGTATTTGCCTGTCATGTGAACAAGATTGCAAGTATCAATAACTACCGCGCAAGCGCGGAAATTAACGGAGCAGCGAGGGAAAAGGAGCGACGAGAAGAAAGGAGCAACGTACAGAAGAAGAACAAAGAAGAAGATAGGACGTATTGTAAATTCTCTTTGTTTTCAAAACCGGATCCGGAGCTTATCTCTTTGGCAATTTTCTTAAAACTAACACAAGATTAAACAGAAATTCAATTCAATAAAGTTTTATTTAATTTACGCGCTCTCGAGCAGAGTGCCTTAGCACTTCACGAGCATAGAACCCAATAGTCCTAGACCCCATCAAGAAGATCTGTAATACTATCATAACTTATAAAACTGAGTATAAATGCTGGAGTTTTGGAACACTCTAATTGATATATAGCGTTCTTTCTGTGTGACTATAGATTGTAGGTGAAAAAAGCGGCATGAGATAGAAATTACTATCTTACGATAATATAAACATTCGGTAAAATCATGAAGCTAGTAAGGTATGTAAATGAGTTAAAATAATTCCTTATAAACTAATAAAATATTTATGTAAAGTTAAGATTATGTATACGAAATATTAACTGATTTTGTAAGTTGTTATTAATGTTGTATTACATGGTATGCAAATGTTTTTTTTAATTTTCTAAGACAAATTGTTCATGAGGTAATTATTATAATGATTTCAGATTTTTAATGAAACTCAGTCATGAGACTGTAACAATAGAATTAAAAAATGGTACTCAAGTACATGGTACTATTACCGGTATGTCAACATAACCTATGAAGTAATTGTATCTGTCGTAATTATATTTTCAATAAAATGTAATATTTTTAATTCAATGTTTGTTTTCAGGGGTCGACGTGGCCATGAATACACATTTGAAGACTGTAAAAATGACAATAAAGAATAGAGATCCAGTACAATTAGATACACTAAGTTTACGTGGCAATAATATACGATATTATATATTACCAGATTCATTACCACTTGAAACATTACTTATAGACGACACACCAAAAGCAAAAGCCAAAAAGAAGGAAGCTGCACGAGGTTTATAATCCTTAGAATATTACTATGACCAATTACATATAAACAGAAAATTATATTTATATTACAAGTTTATTGTTTTATATACAAGTTGTAACAGAATTGTGTATACATAATATTTATATTAATTTAGGTGCAGCACGTGGTAGAGGACGAGGTGGACGTGGCACCAGAGGAGGCAGAGGAGGACGGGGAAGAGGAAGGGGTAGACGATAGTAACATGTTATTATGATATAATTGATGGATAATAATTAATTCAATCTTTTTCATCTTAAAAAATATATTTACATAACATTTTATCATATAGCACGAAAATAATTCAATAAATTACATTGCTTTTCTACTTTAGCAGAATTGGTAATTAGCACATTAATCACATCTCAATTCATGTAATGAATGTATACAGGGTGTATGGTAAATTTAAATGAAGTTGATAATGGTTTCATTACTTGTCTAGATTCCAAAACATTTTTAATACAAACTACGAGATTAACATTATAGCATCATCAATAAACATTGTATATTAAGTAAGATTTGCAAACTATTGATATAAAACTGGAAGCATTATGTAAAAATGCTGGATACAAATTTTTAAAAGCTGAATAAAAAACTTGAATATACTCGAGAACTACTTAAAGGGATTTGTGGCCATTACTGATTGCCACAGTGTAAGAGACAAAACTATGAAAAAATGACGTCATAATCGTTAAGGCGGAATAGGGAGCAACAATATAGCTATTGACTAAGTATAGGATAGACTATCATCAGGGGACCATCTTACCATTTCAGTGTCACATGCGATATTACCGGTTCATACTAGAATAAGGCTACGTTTTCAAAAAGGTGGGAATTGTAACTAAGTATTGCGATCATCACTGTCACAGACGAGGTACAGAATAGACCTATCACCTAATGCATATTTTTGTCCCAGGATTCGAGGGTTACGTGCCCTGTTACCATTCTCGCATCACTCTCGACGTTACCGATTTAACACGGAATACGATTTTAACATTAGCCGTGGTTAGAATTGAAACTAAATTTAGCCATGAAATCGCAAGAGATATATCGGACCTATCCCATATATAACCTTATTATAAACAAACTATAGGTTTATTTGGATATCCATGTTGCACTCGTTGAGGGATAGTTGACTGATCCTGGATCTCGTCTGTGTTGGAACATCTCCTATAACAAAATTTCTCGGCTTTTAGTGGGCTGATTTCGATGCTCCTTGGCTCAAATTAAAAGGGAAAGTCCTGAGAATATTATCCTACAGTCTTTTGCAACTAGTTCTTGCAGTTCATTTGTTATAAACAAGTATATCGTATCATGGTAAAGTACTCAGAAAGTATCTGCAGAAAAATATTAATTTCTCAGATCCTAGACGTCCGACGTCAATGCCCCTGGGCTTAAATTAACGGGGAAGGTCCCAGGAATGTTCTCCTCTTATCAATTTGCCAATACACATTGCGATTAATTTGTTATAAATAAATCTTTCCTATTTTTTGCAGCTACTCAAAAACTATACTTAGGAAGGCTTTAAAAGTATATGTAGAGTATTCCTTGGACGTTTCCTTTAATTTGAGCCGTGGATGATCCAAATGGGACGTTTAGAAGCCGAGAAATTAGCATTTTTAAACAAACTGTAAAAACATTGTCCTATAAAATTTTCCGCTTCGCCATTTAGCGGCAAAATGGTGAAACTAACTAAACTCTGTAGACAATGAATAATTATTGTTAACGAAAAAAATTAATTTATCCGCTTCTAAAAATCGAATCGAGACAAACGACAACTCAAATTAAAGGAGAGTAGTTAATGCCATTTGTGTGTCCAGAGCAGATTAATAACTGCCCAGTAGGGCAACTGACTAGACTACAAACACAATGTAAATTTAGTATTACGTGAATAAAAATATCACATTTTGTACTGCTCAAATAGATCTCAATCTTTTTTTAAAAAAATTATGTTAAAAAATTAAGTTGTCTTTAGTATAAAGAAAATATTTTCGAAATATTTATTATTCTATATCATCTATCCAACATATATAAATTTCTGTGAAGCAAAGGAGTAACATCTTGTAACATAATCTTACCATAACTTAAGTTTCAAATGCGAAAAAAATCTGTTTCGTAGAACTATCTTTTTTTTTATACAGGGGTGGGGGTATTACGTTCCCACCTATTATCATGTAAACGCGGCTTTAAACACTAATAGCTATTGCGCAGACGCCAAAAACTAGATAGTTGTAATTAGGCGGGTTTTTGAAAACACGATTACAATTGTACTTGCGATTCGTATGAGGAACAGGAAATTCTCCGAATATTTTTAAATTTATTTAAAAAGCTAATTTAATGCCGCCACTTCTAAATCATCGAGAGAGCCAAATTTTCAGTAATTTTGGTGCCAATTTGGCTTTAAAGCAAAATCGTCAGTGTACAGTTTCTTCCATAACACTCAATTCAAGTAGATTCATAACACAAATATAAATACAATGTCGACGTAGAAGAGGATATACGTGTGGAATGTGCACGATATAACGATGTATACTCGAGTTTTAATTGCTAAGCCGCAAGGAATTGAGCCTTATAATAATAACAGCAAAGATAAAGATTTGATACCTCGTAGAGATTTTTCGAAACAATTAGTTTTAGTTCCCCGTATCTTCGCCATCTAATCTAATGCATGCTAACTTAACTTTATTCGCGTGGACAATTTTAAATCTATTTTTTCCTAAGTTCAGTTCGGCGGTTATATTCGTAATCATCCGGTTAATTCTGTAGGGGCTTACCCAACCAGAGTCGAACTTTGGCGTTTTGGGTTCTTTTAACAAATATACGTTGTCGTTCGTTTTAAATTTTCGTGGATTTAGATTTTTGTCGTAAAAGGCTTTGCTTTTCCATTTTGCTTTTTCAAGATTTTGTGCTGCAGTGGCTTGCATAGTGGTTACTTTAGTGAATAGTTCGTCTAGGTATTGAATGAAAGTACGTGGTATTTGCTGCCTAGAGAATTCTGAAGGAAGAGTAGCCTTAATGCCAAACACCAGCTCATGAGGTGTGAAACCTTTAGCTTCATGTACGGATGTGTCGTACGCGAATATCCTAAACCTAATCCATTCATCCCAATTCGTTTTCGTACAAAAGTGCTTGAGATAATCGACAAAAACTCGGTGAGCTCTCTCTAACTAACCTAAGGATTGAGGGTCAAAGGCAGTTGACTTAATTTTTTGAATTTTGAAGATCTTACAGAAGCACTCCATTGTTTGGTTTACGAAATTTCTACCCTGGTCCGTGTGAATAGCTTTTGGGCAACCAAATCTGCTGATAAATTGTTCGGCTAAAGCAAGAGCTATAGTTGCTGCTTCCATGTTAGGTAATAGGAATTGCATCAGAATATTTTGTCAGATTGTCTTGTATAGTGAGAAGATACTTTCTGTTCCCTTTCTCTGTTACAGGAACAGGACCTACTATGTCTATTTGGATTTTTTCAAAAGCTCGGGTGGGGGTGTCTGTGATGCTCAGAGGTTGTTTCGTTATTCCTGAGTAAGCTTTATTCCTTTGGCAGCGGGGACATGACCTTACGTAGTTTGCAACATCCTTCCCCATCCCAGACCAAACATAATTATTCTTTATTAACTCCAGCATTTTGTAGGTGCACCAATGACCTCCTACTACTGAATTCGATTTGACATCGTTTTGACATCATTTTCACTTCGTCTTGACCGCTCGACTGCCCGCGTCTCGCGCTCGACTGCCCGCGTCTCGCGCTCGACTGCCCGCGTCTCGCGCTCGACTGCCCGCGTCTCGCGCTCGACTGCCCGCGTCTCGCGCTCGACTGCCCGCGTCTCGCGCTCGACTGCCCGCGTCTCGCGCTCGACTGCCCGCGTCTCGCGCTCGACTGCCCGCGTCTCGCGCTCGACTGCCCGCGTCTCGCGCTCGACTGCCCGCGTCTCGCGCTCGACTGCCCGCGTCTCGCGCTCGACTGCCCGCGTCTCGCGCTCGACTGCCCGCGTCTCGCGCTCGACTGCCCGCGTCTCGCGCTCGACTGCCCGCGTCTCGCGCTCGACTGCCCGCGTCTCGCGCTCGACTGCCCGCGTCTCGCGCTCGACTGCCCGCGTCTCGCGCTCGGCTGCCCGCGTCTCGTGCTCTCCTGTCCGCGTCTCGCGCTCGACTGCCCGCGTCTCGCGCTCGACTGCCCGCGTCTCGCGCTCGACTGCCCGCGTCTCGCGCTCGACTGCCCGCGTCTCGCGCTCGACTGCCCGCGTCTCGCGCTCGCCTGCCCTGGTCTCGCGCTCGACTGCCCGCGTCTCGCGCTCGACTGCCCGCGTCTCGCGCTCGACTGCCCGCGTCTCGCGCTCGACTGCCCGCGTCTCGCGCTCGACTGCCCGCGTCTCGCGCTCGACTGCCCGCGTCTCGCGCTCGACTGCCCGCGTCTCGCGCTCGACTGCCCGCGTCTCGCGCTCGACTGCCCGCGTCTCGCGCTCGACTGCCCGCGTCTCGCGCTCGACTGCCCGCGTCTCGCGCTCGACTGCCCGCGTCTCGCGCTCGACTGCCCGCGTCTCGCGCCCGACTGCCCGCGTCTCGCGCCCGCCTGCCCGCGTCTCGCGCTCGACTGCCCGCGTCTCGCGCTCGACTGCCCGCGTCTCGCGCTCGACTGCCCGCGTCTCGCGCTCCACTGCCCGCGTCTCGCGCTCGCCTGCCCGCGTCTCGCGCTCGACTGCCCGCGTCTCGCGCTCGACTGCCCGCGTCTCGCGCTCGACTGCCCGCGTCTCGCGCTCGACTGCCCGCGTCTCGCGCTCGACTGCCCGCGTCTCGCGCTCGACTGCCCGCGTCTCGCGCTCGACTGCCCGCGTCTCGCGCTCGACTGCCCGCGTCTCGCGCTCGACTGCCCGCGTCTCGCGCTCGACTGCCCGCGTCTCGCGCTCGACTGCCCGCGTCTCGCGCTCGACTGCCCGCGTCTCGCGCTCGACTGCCCGCGTCTCGCGCTCGACTGCCCGCGTCTCGCGCTCGACTGCCCGCGTCTCGCGCTCGACTGCCCGCGTCTCGCGCTCGACTGCCCGCGTCTCGCGCTCGACTGCCCGCGTCTCGCGCTCGACTGCCCGCGTCTCGCGCTCGACTGCCCGCGTCTCGCGCTCGACTGCCCGCGTCTCGCGCTCGACTGCCCGCGTCTCGCGCTCGACTGCCCGCGTCTCGCGCTCGACTGCCCGCGTCTCGCGCTCGACTGCCCGCGTCTCGCGCTCGACTGCCCGCGTCTCGCGCTCGACTGCCCGCGTCTCGCGCTCGACTGCCCGCGTCTCGCGCTCGACTGCCCGCGTCGCGCGCTCGACTGCCCGCGTCTCGCGCTCGACTGCCCGCGTCTCGCGCTCGACTGCCCGCGTCTCGCGCTCGACTGCCCGCGTCTCGCGCTCGACTGCCCGCGTCTCGCGCTCGACTGCCCGCGTCTCGCGCTCCACTGCCCGCGCCTCGCGCTCGACTGCCCGCGTCTCGCGCTCGACTGCCCGCGTCTCGCGCTCGACTGCCCGCGTCTCGCGCTCGACTGCCCGCGTCTCGCGCTCGACTGCCCGCGTCTCGCGCTCGACTGCCCGCGTCTCGCGCTCGCCTGCCCCCGTCTCGCGCTCGACTGCCCGCGTCTCGCGCTCGACTGCCCGCGTCTCGCGCCCGACTGCCCGCGTCTCGCGCTCGACTGCCCGCGTCGCGCGCTCGGCTGCCCGCGTCTCGCGCTCGACTGCCCGCGTCTCGCGCTCGACTGCCCGCGTCTCGCGCTCGACTGCCCGCGTCTCGCGCTCGACTGCCCGCGTCTCGCGCTCGACTGCCCGCGTCTCGCGCTCGACTGCCCGCGTCTCGCGCTCGACTGCCCGCGTCTCGCGCTCGACTGCCCGCGTCTCGCGCTCGACTGCCCGCGTCTCGCGCTCGACTGCCCGCGTCTCGCGCTCGACTGCCCGCGTCTCGCGCTCGACTGCCCGCGTCTCGCGCTCGACTGCCCGCGTCTCGCGCTCGACTGCCCGCGTCTCGCGCTCGACTGCCCGCGTCTCGCGCTCGACTGCCCGCGTCTCGCGCTCGACTGCCCGCGTCTCGCGCTCGACTGCCCGCGTCTCGCGCTCGACTGCCCGCGTCTCGCGCTCGACTGCCCGCGTCTCGCGCTCGACTGCCCGCGTCTCGCGCTCGACTGCCCGCGTCTCGCGCTCGACTGCCCGCGTCTCGCGCTCGACTGCCCGCGTCTCGCGCTCGACTGCCCGCGTCTCGCGCTCGACTGCCCGCGTCTCGCGCTCGACTGCCCGCGTCTCGCGCTCGACTGCCCGCGTCTCGCGCTCGACTGCCCGCGTCTCGCGCTCGACTGCCCGCGTCTCGCGCTCGACTGCCCGCGTCTCGCGCTCGACTGCCCGCGTCTCGCGCTCGACTGCCCGCGTCTCGCGCTCGACTGCCCGCGTCTCGCGCTCGACTGCCCGCGTCTCGCGCTCGACTGCCCGCGTCTCGCGCTCGACTGCCCGCGTCTCGCGCTCGACTGCCCGCGTCTCGCGCTCGACTGCCCGCGTCTCGCGCTCGACTGCCCGCGTCTCGCGCTCGACTGCCCGCGTCTCGCGCTCGACTGCCCGCGTCTCGCGCTCGACTGCCCGCGTCTCGCGCTCGACTGCCCGCGTCTCGCGCTCGACTGCCCGCGTCTCGCGCTCGACTGCCCGCGTCTCGCGCTCGACTGCCCGCGTCTCGCGCTCGACTGCCCGCGTCTCGCGCTCGACTGCCCGCGTCTCGCGCTCGACTGCCCGCGTCTCGCGCTCGACTGCCCGCGTCTCGCGCTCGACTGCCCGCGTCTCGCGCTCGACTGCCCGCGTCTCGCGCTCGACTGCCCGCGTCTCGCGCTCGACTGCCCGCGTCTCGCGCTCGACTGCCCGCGTCTCGCGCTCGACTGCCCGCGTCTCGCGCTCGACTGCCCGCGTCTCGCGCTCGACTGCCCGCGTCTCGCGCTCGACTGCCCGCGTCTCGCGCTCGACTGCCCGCGTCTCGCGCTCGACTGCCCGCGTCTCGCGCTCGACTGCCCGCGTCTCGCGCTCGACTGCCCGCGTCTCGCGCTCGACTGCCCGCGTCTCGCGCTCGACTGCCCGCGTCTCGCGCTCGACTGCCCGCGTCTCGCGCTCGACTGCCCGCGTCTCGCGCTCGACTGCCCGCGTCTCGCGCTCGACTGCCCGCGTCTCGCGCTCGACTGCCCGCGTCTCGCGCTCGACTGCCCGCGTCTCGCGCTCGACTGCCCGCGTCTCGCGCTCGACTGCCCGCGTCTCGCGTTCGACTGCCCGCGTCTCGTGTTTGACTGCCCGCGTCTCGCGCTCGACTGCCCGCGTCTCGCGCTCGACTGCCCGCGTCTCGCGCTCGACTGCCCGCGTCTCGCGCTCGACTGCCCGCGTCTCGCGCTCGACTGCCCGCGTCTCGCGCTCGACTGCCCGCGTCTCGCGCTCGACTGCCCGCGTCTCGCGCTCGACTGCCCGCGTCTCGCGCTCGACTGCCCGCGTCTCGCGCTCGACTGCCCGCGTCTCGCGCTCGACTGCCCGCGTCTCGCGCTCGACTGCCCGCGTCTCGCGCTCGACTGCCCGCGTCTCGCGCTCGACTGCCCGCGTCTCGCGCTCGACTGCCCGCGTCTCGCGCTCGACTGCCCGCGTCTCGCGCTCGACTGCCCGCGTCTCGCGCTCGACTGCCCGCGTCTCGCGCTCGACTGCCCGCGTCTCGCGCTCGACTGCCCGCGTCTCGCGCTCGACTGCCCGCGTCTCGCGCTCGACTGCCCGCGTCTCGCGCTCGACTGCCCGCGTCTCGCGCTCGACTGCCCGCGTCTCGCGCTCGACTGCCCGCGTCTCGCGCTCGACTGCCCGCGTCTCGCGCTCGACTGCCCGCGTCTCGCGCTCGACTGCCTGCGTCTCGCGCTCGACTGCCCGCGTCTCGCGCTCGACTGCCCGCGTCTCGCGCTCGACTGCCCGCGTGGCGCGCTTGACTGCCCGCGTCTCGCGCTCGACTGCCCGCGTCTCGCGCTCGACTGCCCCCGTCTCGCGCTCGACTGCCCGCGTCTCGCGCTCGACTGCCCGCGTCTCGCGCTCGACTGCCCGCGTCTCGCGCTCGACTGCCCGCGTCTCGCGCTCGACTGCCCGCGTCTCGCGCTCGACTGCCCGCGTCTCGCGCTCGACTGCCCGCGTCTCGCGCTCGACTGCCCGCGTCTCGCGCTCGACTGCCCGCGTCTCGCGCTCGAGTCCCCGCCTCTCGCGCTCGACTGCCCCCGTCTCGCGCTCGACTGCCCGCGTCTCGCGCTCGACTGCCCGCGTCTCGCGCTCGACTGCCCGCGTCTCGCGCTCGACTGCCCGCGTCTCGCGCCCGACTGCCCGCGTCTCGCGCTCGACTGCCCGCGTCTCGCGCTCGACTGCCCGCGTCTCGCGCTCGACTGCCCGCGTCTCGCGCTCGACTGCCCGCGTCTCGCGCTCGACTGCCCGCGTCTATCGCTCGACTGCCCGCGTCTCGCGCTCGACTGCCCGCGTCTCGCGCTCGACTGCCCGCGTCTCGCGCCCGACTGCCCGCGTCTCGCGCTCGACTGCCCGCGTCTCGCGCTCGTCTGCCCGCGGCGCCCGCCCGGCTCCCCGCGCCTCCCGCTCGCCTCCCCGCGCCGCGCGCTCGACTGCCCGCGTCTCGCGCTCGACTGCCCGCGTCTCGCGCTCGACTGCCCGCGTCTCGCGCTCGACGGCCCGCGGCTCGCGCTCGACTGCCCGCGTCTCGCGCTCGTCTGCCCGCGTCTCGCGCTCGCCCGCCCGCGTGTCGCGCTCGACTGCCCGCGTCTCGCGCTCGACTGCCCGCGTCTCGCGCTCGACTGCCCGCGTCTCGCGCTCGACTGCCCGCGTCTCGCGCTCGACTGCCCGCGTCTCGCGCTCGACTGCCCGCGTCTCGCGCTCGACTGCCCGCGTCTCGCGCTCGACTGCCCGCGTCTCGCGCTCGACTGCCCGCGTCTCGCGCTCGACTGCCCGCGTCTCGCGCTCGACTGCCCGCGTCTCGCGCTCGACTGCCCGCGTCTCGCGCTCGACTGCCCGCGTCTCGCGCTCGACTGCCCGCGTCTCGCACTCGACTGCCCGCGTCTCGCGCTCGACTGCCCGCGTCTCGCGCTCGACTGCCCGCGTCTCGCGCTCGACTGCCCGCGTCTCGCGCTCGACTGCCCGCGTCTCGCGCTCGACTGCCCGCGTCTCGCGCTCGACTGCCCGCGTCTCGCGCTCGACTGCCCGCGTCTCGCGCTCGACTGCCCGCGTCTCGCGCTCGCCCGCCCGCGTCTCGCGCTCGACCGCCCGCGTCTCGCGCTCGACTGCCCGCGTCTCGCGCTCGACTGCCCGCGTCTCGCGCTCGACTGCCCGCGTCTCGCGCTCGACTGCCCGCGTCTCGCGCTCGACTGCCCGCGTCTCGCGCTCGACTGCCCGCGTCTCGCGCTCGACTGCCCGCGTCTCGCGCTCGACTGCCCGCGTCTCGCGCTCGACTGCCCGCGTCTCGCGCTCGACTGCCCGCGTCTCGCGCTCGACTGCCCGCGTCTCGCGCTCGACTGCCCGCGTCTCGCGCTCGACTGCCCGCGTCTCGCGCTCGACTGCCCGCGTCTCGCGCTCGACTGCCCGCGTCTCGCGCCCGGCTGCCCGCGTCCCGCGCCCGACTGCCCGCGGCCCGCGCGCGCCTGCCCGCGTCTCGCGCTCGCCTGCCCGCGTCTCGCGCTCGACTGCCCGCGTCTCGCGCTCGACTGCCCGCGTCTCGCGCTCGACTGCCCGCGTCTCGCGCTCGACTGCCCGCGTCTCGCGCTCGACTGCCCGCGTCTCGCGCTCGACTGCCCGCGTCTCGCGCTCGACTGCCCGCGTCTCGCGCTCGACTGCCCGCGTCTCGCGCTCGACTGCCCGCGTCTCGCGCTCGACTGCCCGCGTCTCGCGCTCGACTGCCCGCGTCTCGCGCTCGACTGCCCGCGTCTCGCGCTCGACTGCCCGCGTCTCGCGCTCGACTGCCCGCGTCTCGCGCTCGACTGCCCGCGTCTCGCGCTCGACTGCCCGCGTCTCGCGCTCGACTGCCCGCGTCTCGCGCTCGACTGCCCGCGTCTCGCGCTCGACTGCCCGCGTCTCGCGCTCGACTGCCCGCGTCTCGCGCTCGACTGCCCGCGTCTCGCGCTCGACTGCCCGCGTCTCGCGCTCGACTGCCCGCGTCTCGCGCTCGACTGCCCGCGTCTCGCGCTCGACTGCCCGCGTCTCGCGCGCGGCTGCCCGCGTCTCGCGCGCGACTGCCCGCGTCTCGCGCTCGACTGCCCGCGTCTCGCGCTCGACTGCCCGCGTCTCGCGCTCGACTGCCCGCGTCTCGCGCTCGACTGCCCGCGTCTCGCGCTCGACTGCCCGCGTCTCGCGCTCGACTGCCCGCGTCTCGCGCTCGACTGCCCGCGTCTCGCGCTCGACTGCCCGCGTCTCGCGCTCGACTGCCCGCGTCTCGCGCTCGACTGCCCGCGTCTCGCGCTCGACTGCCCGCGTCTCGCGCTCGACTGCCCGCGTCTCGCGCTCGACTGCCCGCGTCTCGCGCTCGACTGCCCGCGTCTCGCGCTCGACTGCCCGCGTCTCGCGCTCGACTGCCCGCGTCTCGCGCTCGACTGCCCGCGTCTCGCGCTCGACTGCCCGCGTCTCGCGCTCGACTGCCCGCGTCTCGCGCTCGACTGCCCGCGTCTCGCGCTCGACTGCCCGCGTCTCGCGCTCGACTGCCCGCGTCTCGCGCTCGACTGCCCGCGTCTCGCGCTCGACTGCCCGCGCCTCGCGCTCGACTGCCCGCGTCTCGCGCTCGACTGCCCGCGCCTCGCGCTCGACTGCCCGCGTCTCGCGCTCGCCTGCCCGCGTCTCGCGCTCGCCTGCCCGCGTCTCGCGCTCGACTGCCCGCGTCTCGCGCTCGACTGCCCGCGTCTCGCGCTCGACTGCCCGCGTCTCGCGCTCGACTGCCCGCGTCTCGCGCTCGACTGCCCGCGTCTCGCGCTCGACTGCCCGCGTCTCGCGCTCGACTGCCCGCGTCTCGCGCTCGACTGCCCGCGTCTCGCGCTCGACTGCCCGCGTCTCGCGCTCGACTGCCCGCGTCTCGCGCTCGACTGCCCGCGTCTCGCGCTCGACTGCCCGCGTCTCGCGCTCGACTGCCCGCGTCTCGCGCTCGACTGCCCGCGTCTCGCGCTCGACTGCCCGCGTCTCGCGCTCGACTGCCCGCGTCTCGCGCTCGACTGCCCGCGTCTCGCGCTCGACTGCCCGCGTCTCGCGCTCGACTGCCCGCGTCTCGCGCTCGACTGCCCGCGTCGCGCGCTCGACTGCCCGCGTCTCGCGCTCGACTGCCCGCGTCTCGCGCTCGACTGCCCGCGTCTCGCGCTCGACTGCCCGCGTTTCGGTTTCGACTTCTCGTGTTTCGCTCTCGACTGCCCGCGTCTCGCGCTCGACTGCCCGCGTCTCGCGCTCGACTGCCCGCGTCTCGCGCTCGACTGCCCGCGTCTCGCGCTCGACTGCCCGCGTCTCGCGCTCGACTGCCCGCGTCGCGCGCTCGACTGCCCGCGTCTCGCGCTCGACTGCCCGCGTCTCGCGCTCGACTGCCCGCGTCTCGCGCTCGACTGCCCGCGTCTCGCGCTCGACTGCCCGCGTCTCGCGCTCGACTGCCCGCGTCTCGCGCTCGACTGCCCGCGTCTCGCGCTCGACTGCCCGCGTCTCGCGCTCGACTGCCCGCGTCTCGCGCTCGACTGCCCGCGTCTCGCGCTCGACTGCCCGCGTCTCGCGCTCGACTGCCCGCGTCTCGCGCTCGACTGCCCGCGTCTCGCGCTCGACTGCCCGCGTCTCGCGCTCGACTGCCCGCGTCTCGCGCTCGACTGCCCGCGTCTCGCGCTCGACTGCCCGCGTCTCGCGCTCGACTGCCCGCGTCTCGCGCTCGACTGCCCGCGTCTCGCGCTCGANTGCCCGCGTCTCGCGCTCGACTGCCCGCGTCTCGCGCTCGACTGCCCGCGTCTCGCGCTCGACTGCCCGCGTCTCGCGCTCGACTGCCCGCGTCTCGCGCTCGACTGCCCGCGTCTCGCGCTCGACTGCCCGCGTCTCGCGCTCGACTGCCCGCGTCTCGCGCTCGACTGCCCGCGTCTCGCGCTCGACTGCCCGCGTCTCGCGCTCGAAGGCCCGCGTCTCGCGCTCGACTGCCCGCGTCTCGCGCTCGACTGCCCGCGTCTCGCGCTCGACTGCCCGCGTCTCGCGCTCGACTGCCCGCGTCTCGCGCTCGACTGCCCGCGTCTCGCGCTCGACTGCCCGCGTCTCGCGCTCGACTGCCCGCGTCTCGCGCTCGACTGCCCGCGTCTCGCGCTCGACTGCCCGCGTCTCGCGCTCGACTGCCCGCGTCTCGCGCTCGACTGCCCGCGTCTCGCGCTCGACTGCCCGCGTCTCGCGCTCGACTGCCCGCGTCTCGCGCTCGACTGCCCGCGTCTCGCGCTCGACGGCCCGCGTCGCGCGCTCGACTGCCCGCGTCTCGCGCTCGACTGCCCGCGTCTCGCGCTCGACTGCCCGCGTCTCGCGCTCGACTGCCCGCGTCTCGCGCTCGACTGCCCGCGTCTCGCGCTCGACTGCCCGCGTCTCGCGCTCGACTGCCCGCGTCTCGCGCTCGACTGCCCGCGTCTCGCGCTCGACTGCCCGCGTCTCGCGCTCGACTGCCCGCGTCTCGCGCTCGACTGCCCGCGTCTCGCGCTCGACTGCCCGCGTCTCGCGCTCGACTGCCCGCGTCTCGCGCTCGACTGCCCGCGTCTCGCGCTCGACTGCCCGCGTCTCGCGCTCGACTGCCCGCGTCTCGCGCTCGACTGCCCGCGTCTCGCGCTCGACTGCCCGCGTCTCGCGCTCGACTGCCCGCGTCTCGCGCTCGACTGCCCGCGTCTCGCGCTCGACTGCCCGCGTCTCGCGCTCGACTGCCCGCGTCTCGCGCTCGACTGCCCGCGTCTCGCGCTCGACTGCCCGCGGCTCGCGCTCGACTGCCCGCGTCTCGCGCTCGACGGCCCGCGTCTCGCGCTCGACTGCCCGCGTCTCGCGCTCGACTGCCCGCGTCTCGCGCTCGACTGCCCGCGTCTCGCGCTCGACTGCCCGTGTCTCGCGCTCGACTGCCCGCGTCTCGCGCTCGACTGCCCGCGTCTCGCGCTCGACTGCCCGCGTCTCGCGCCCGACTGCCCGCGTCTCGCGCTCGACTGCCCGCGTCTCGCGCTCGACTGCCCGCGTCTCGCGCTCGACTGCCCGCGTCTCGCGCTCGACTGCCCGCGTCTCGCGCTCGACTGCCCGCGTCTCGCGCTCGACTGCCCGCGTCTCGCGCTCGACTGCCCGCGTCTCGCGCTCGACTGCCCGCGTCTCGCGCTCGACTGCCCGCGTCTCGCGCTCGACTGCCCGCGTCTCCCGCTCGACTGCCCGCGTCTCCCGCTCGACTGCCCGCGCCTCCCGCTCGACCGCCCGCGTCTCGCGCTCGACTGCCCGCGTCTCGCGCTCGACTGCCCGCGTCTCGCGCTCGACTGCCCGCGTCTCGCGCTCGACTGCCCGCGTCTCGCGCTCGACTGCCCGCGTCTCGCGCTCGACTGCCCGCGTCTCGCGCTCGACTGCCCGCGTCTCGCGCTCGACTGCCCGCGTCTCGCGCTCGACTGCCCGCGTCTCGCGCTCGACTGCCCGCGTCTCGCGCTCGACTGCCCGCGTCTCGCGCTCGACTGCCCGCGTCTCGCGCTCGACTGCCCGCGTCTCGCGCTCGACTGCCCGCGTCTCGCGCTCGACTGCCCGCGTCTCGCGCTCGACTGCCCGCGTCTCGCGCTCGACTGCCCGCGTCTCGCGCTCGACTGCCCGCGTCTCGCGCTCGACTGCCCGCGTCTCGCGCTCGACTGCCCGCGTCTCGCGCTCGACTGCCCGCGTCTCGCGCTCGACTGCCCGCGTCTCGCGCTCGACTGCCCGCGATTAAAAGACGCCGCGTGGCTATAAGACAGCACAGAACGCTCGCCTGCAGCTCGTCTAAATGACACGTCAGAACGCTCGTTCATCAGTCCGTCACAGAACGCGGCAAGTCAGAACATGGAGTCAAAACGTTGTCGAAACAAGTCAAAAGGATGTCAAAACGAAGTCAAATCGATGTCGAAACGTAGTGTAAACGATTCTGTTATGTTAGTACAAGGTCACAAGAAATCGTAATGGATTCTAATGATGCTTGCACCCCAAGATTTGAAATATTCTCGGACAAGTATATATTCTTAATTAGTTATACACAGAAGTTGTTTAAATTATGTAGTTAAAACATATAAGTACTCGATACCACATATATCAATACAAAATGAAAAAAACATTATATTCATTATTTACCGATACTAAGAGAAATTATTTCTAAATAAATATAATGTAAATAAAGAATACACACTGAATAAATTAGGCTATGAATACCATACATACAACAAGTTTTAAAAATATATATACAAAAGAAATACTAATGAAGGTATATAATAAAATGCGACTGATCGCATCGCATATACGCGTTCATAGACAACTGTGCGGTCTGTTTACTTGAACATTCTTTGTTGTATGTGTAATTTATAATATTATTTATTCAATAATATATTCTTTATTAACATCATATTCATTTACTGTTTATTTCACTTCCTATTGATACATGCGCTATTAAGTACTGATTTATTTTATTTATATAATTAAAATACATTCTGTGAATAACTAATTAAAAATATATATTTTTTCAGAATATTTTAAATGCTTGCATCATTGGAACCCCTTCCGATTTCTCATGATACGAACCTAGCAGTATCTCTATCCTTTACTCACCCACAGTCTATCTCTTTCTTTCGACTCTGACCAATCATGGCTCGCGGCAATACTTTTCGTGCTACGATACCCTCCATGGCATCAATAGATGCCATCCCGTCGTGAGCGGATTATAGGACATCCGTATAGTTATCTTTTGGATAGCTGCGGCAGACACTGAAAAGATACCTATAAGATACGCAAAAGATATTTAACAGGCATTCCTTCGATATGTATTTGGCTGCCAAACAGATATCTTTTCAGACAGAATTTAGGGCAGCTTGTATCTTTCATAGGATACCTAAAAGATATCTAAAAGATACCTTAGCGTTTGCTGGGAGGGCACGCAAGCCCTCGAATCCTGGGGCCAAAATATGTATTAAGCAGGGCCCCCAAACTACCGTATTTCGCTCAGAACCAAATATAGTTCTCCCCCCCGTCTACTTGGAGCGCTAGCGGCGCCACCAATACATACACATAACGTCGGTGAAATACGCACACAAGAACATGGTCCTATATATGTGCTGTATAGTATTTATACTTACAAGTAAAAATTATTTTATAATAAAAATATGTTGTGGGAAAAAGAAAAACACTATTAACAAATTAATTAAATATATTGGAATAATATTTTACAGTTTCAATTCAAAATAAATATTTGTGTAACATATATTAAATATTATATACATATATAAAATACACCAAGTTTATGAAATAATATTTATCGTTAATAAACTAATAAATAAAATACATCATTTTATGGCCTGGTCCATTATAGTTATTATTGTTTTAAGCTTTGGAGTATAAACCGTACCCAACAAGAGATAATTCTGAATGTTTCGCCAGCATTCCAGCTAGCTTTATCAGGGGTCTGAAGATGAACAGTATCAGAAACTATCTCTTGCTGAACATTGCTTACACCTCACACCGTCAAACAATATTAACTTCAATTTCCTAAAAGACTCTTGAGTACTTCTGTGGCCTTTCCAGGCTGCAGCATGGTAATCTCTCCTTTGGACAGCACCTTCTGTAATTGTAAAGAATCATTGGTAAAAATGTCTTTTAAATGATTCAGTATACTACTGAATAATAATAGTCAGCAGTCTGTAAAGCCATACCTGCACTCTGCAATGGTTTTTCATCATGCAACAAATAAAACATGAACATGTACAATTCTTTTTAATTCTTGGTCTTTTTATTAAAATAATGAGTATTACTTACTTCATTCTCATCTCTTGCTCTTGTTGTTGCACCTTTTCGCAAGAAAACGCCAAGATAACACGCCAAGATTAAATTCAATTAAATTCCAATGCACGCTTCTCCAAACCAAGTTCAATAAAATTTGCGAGTTGACGGGTGAATGGTGGGAACGTGACGTCACGATTTCTTACCTTGGTACAGTATCGGTGATACAATGTATGCATGAATAGGTGCGCCGCTAGCGCTCCAAGTAGACGGGGGGGAGAATTAAAATCGGCTTCAAGTTCACAAGAATAGAGTTTGGGGGCCCTGGTATTAAGTGATGCGTCTATTCTGTACGTCGTCTGTGGTTGATTATTGCAATACTTACTTATAGTTCTCACCGTTTTAAAAGCACTTGGCATTGTTGCCTTATTCTAATCTGAACTGGTAATATCGCATGTGACACTAAAATGATAAGATGATTCTATATGGGAATGGATAGTCTATTCTACACTTTGTCAATGGTTAGACTGAATGATTTTGACACCGGTTTCACCTGTTTAATAATTTGACAAGTCATGCTCTATTATTGCCTCGTACAAACTTTCTTATGTGAAAGACAACTGTGGTAATTATTACCGTTTTCATTTTCTGGGTAAATGTGCAGTCTTTTTATTGGTCTACTGCCTGTATTTTGTAGAAAATGTACCTTTGTTGTTTTTTATTTAACAAGGTACCTTATCATTCACATTTGAGAAAATAAAGAAAAGTAAACCTATTAAAAAAGATAAATATGCTAATCCAGCAAGAAAGATTTAGTAATTTATATGTATAGGTATATATATAAAAATATCCATTTATTAATTTTGTATTTCTTAAAAATAAATTATTTCCAGTTGTTTGTGACAATCACTTATGTATTATTAAATGTAATACAAATTGGAACATTTACCACCCCTAACATTAACCTCAACTTTACAATTAATAGTACAAGCATACAAAAGTATATACAATTGTATTCAAAATTGTTATACATCATATGTAGATGCTGATACATTGCCACCATGCCCAGTCCAATTTGTATGTACAAATTTTCCTTCTTCACCAAGCAATTCATAAGTATGAGCACCAAAGTAATCTCTTTGGGCTTGGAGCAAATTTGCTGGAAGTCTAGCAGTTCTGTAACCATCATAGAAAGCTAATGCAGTTGATAATGCAGGAGTTGGTATCCCTAATGTTACAGCAGTGGATACCACTATTCTAGCACTAGCTTGGCATTCCTTCATTGCATTAGCAAAGAAATCATCCAACAATAAATTAGAAAGTTTTCGATTTTTGTCAAATGCTATTTTTATATTTCCCAAGAAGGCACTAAAAATAAATATGCAGATAACAATTTTATAAAAATTAATATTTAAGTAATATTATATTTTAATAAAAAAAATATACCTTCTTATGATACATCCTCCTCTCCACATAAGAGCTATACCACCATAATTCAAATTCCAATTGTAAATTTTAGCAGCCTCCCTTAATAACATAAATCCTTGTGCATAGGAAATAATTTTGGAAGCATAAAGAGCCTTTTTCAAGTGTTCTAAGAACTGTTTTTTGTCACCTTTGTAGACAGTATCAGGACCTTTCAATACTGAGCTTGCTTCTACTCTTTCAGTTTGTAAAGCAGAAAGGCACCTAGCAAAGACTGATTCACCTATTAGAGTTACAGGTACTCCATAATCCAATGCAGCAATAGCTGTCCATTTTCCTGTTCCTTTTTGACCAGCTGTATCCCTAATTCTCTCTAATAAATATCCCTTTCCATCCTTATATTTAAGGATATCTCGGGTAATTTCAATTAAAAATGAATCAAGTTCTCCTTTATTCCATTCATCGAAAACTTGACTCATCTCTTCTGGTTTAAGCTTTAAACCATCTCGCATAATATGATATGCTTCACAAATAAGTTGCATATCGCCATACTCAATACCATTATGTACCATTTTTACAAAGTGCCCTGCACCTGTTTCTCCAACCCAGTCACAACAAGGTTCTCCATCAGCTTTTGCACAGATTGACTACAAAAATATTTTATTATATTATATAATACCTATTATATAATTAATATAACATTTAATTATACTTTGTCTAAATACCTGGAAGATACTTTTAATATGTGGCCAAGCTTTTGGATTTCCACCTGGCATTAAAGATGGTCCATATCTAGCACCATCTTCACCTCCACTAACACCACTGCCAACAAATAACAGTCCTTTCTTTTCCAATTCTTTAGTTCTTCTCTCAGTATCTTGGTATTCAGAATTCCCACCATCAATGATAATATCTCCCGGAGACAATAAAGGTACTAATTGTTCAATAAATGCATCCACAGCAGAACCAGCTTTAAAAATAATACATTATTTTAATTACATAATATTGAGTAGTTCAATGACTGTATGGTAACTTATACATGAGATGAAGCCAAATTGGGTGAGTCATATGACAAGGTCAAATGCTTATATTTTAGAAGTTATGATTCACAACTTTACCTTTCACCAAAAGCATTACTCTCTTTGGTGATTTTAGTTTGTCCACCATCTCTTTTAATGAATATGCACCAACAACATTTGTGCCTTTTGCTTCATTTTGCAAGAAAGATTTAACTTTTTCTGTAGTACGGTTGTAAGCACAGACAACAAATCCATGATCATTCATGTTTAGGATTAAATTCTGGCCCATAACAGCCAGCCCAATAAGGGCAATATCTGCAACTCTTTAAGCCAAAATAAATTTTTACATGATTATGTCATATGTTATAAATACATTTTAATATGTAAATGCAACAAAAAAAATATTTTCGAAATCCATTTTTATATCATACATATATATTTGTATCTACTTATTTTTTTTATAACTATTTTGTTATTTAATTAATTAAATGGAAGTAACTTGAATAAAAACAGTTTGACCAAATGACTATGGAAAGATAAATATTTTGGATAAATTTATCTCTTAAATTTATTAAAAATAATAAAAAGATTACTTACGGTTGACTCATTTTAATAAATACTTATTTGAAAATAGTATACAGTTCTTTGATGTGATATGAAGGAGCAACAAGTGGCCGACCGCTTCTACCACGAGGATCAAGAGTGAACATTCAATCTCGAGTAGTCTTCGACATCAGCCGACGTTTCGTAAGCCAATCGCAATGCACACCAAGGTCAGCACGAAGTCAACACTATGGAACACTACCACAGCCTTTCATATTTCTTATCACCATATAGATATTTCATAAAACGTCCGATAATTAAAATGTCGAAAAATCTGAATCCAATTTTATCATTTGATTTTTGTAAAAATTTAGTGTCTATGAAAATAATATACCATTGTACTTGTAAATAATTATTCTTTGGCAAAGCCGTAACTTACAATATCAAAATGAAAATAATTTAAATTTAATTCACTTATTAACAAAATTTAACTTTAAAATTGATATATGTAAAAACTTTAATTTATATGTATGTATATGTAAAATAACGAAATTTTTAAATTCGTTTTATATTCTATCTTACACAGTCGATTTTAGTTTCGATGAAGTATTTGTTAAAACGATTAAATTAACGTTTATACTACACTGATGGTTATAACTTTTAATATTACCATTTACAATATTGCATAATATAATGCTAATCTCTAATATTTATGAATATTTAAGATTTTCTCAATTATATGAACCTTATACTATGATCATATCATATACGATCAGTTCCCCTTTTTTTGTTAAGACAAATAAATGGATGGTGATTCAGCGAAATCGGCTGAATAATGTGACTCTTATACGAGATATATCCATTTTAAAATAAATGATTGTTTTACGCGCGCTTAACTAAGAACTCTTTAGATCCAATCAGTGAACGTGCGTAGAAGACTGACATCACTTTCAGTTATTGCCTAAACATGATTGGCCACATCGGCCGTATGAATGTTTTAATTGGAAACGCAACATGTCACGATTTGGTTGATTAGATTAGGGAAGGTCTTCGTATATTTATTTCATTTTAGTGTTATCTTTAATGAAGTTTTAACAATTTTAAACAATTCTTAAGTACATGTTTCACGTTATAGTGCATCAATAATGACGCTAATTTGCCAGATACATGTTGAAAAAGAACATGATATAAAAGTGAACATAACCCTCTGACAATGAGATGCCCCATTTCTGAAACTAAATACATCTTTTTTATTGAGAATAAGACTGTACAGAGATACGATTAAATAAACATTAGCAGCTGAATTGTTTAGTGTCTTGACCAATATGGGACTACTATTCGCAAAATTGTGGAGTCTCTTTGGCAATGAAGGTAAATCCAGCATATGTAATAACAGTACTGTGTCAAATTTGTTACAATCCTTTGTGTGTTGCGTCACATAAGAAATAATATTCCAATATATCCCTTTTTAATGATACATGGATATGTAATTATTTACTTTATGTATTAAAAATATATAACCAAGAACTGTATGTTCATTGTTTTTGTTTTTATAATATAGGAAAATGATCTATAAATTCTTAGACATTCCCTTGTCAAGTATAATTTAACACATATAAGAAATTAATAATAGTTTTTGTCAGCTAATGTAGAATGCGTATTAATTCCATGATTACATTTTTAATATTCTTATATTAAAAAAGAACTTTTCTAAAATAGTTTCTTTATTAGACATTTTTTTGTTATTGTAAACAAAAAATAAAGAATTAGAAATAAAAATGTTGAGTACTTAATGTATGTTATTAAAAATAATATCAAAAATTAAATTATTTATTATATATTCATTAATCAATGTTGTAGTTGACATGCTGTATGAAAGCTTCTTTAAATTTACATTGTCCTACTTCAAGCATATGCTAACATATGCTTTCTACCTATTTTCCTTTTTCATTGTGAGAAAGTTATTTAATACTTTATGCATAAATTCAAATAAGTATAATTTAAATTATAGAATTATATTAGTATGTTTTATCAAATCTTTGATTAATAGTAATTAAATTTTTGTTCTTCTTTCAGAACATAAAATAGTAATGGTAGGATTAGATAATGCTGGTAAAACAACTATATTGTACCAGTTCCTAATGAATGAAGTTGTTCATACATCACCAACTATTGGATCCAATGTGGAGGAAGTTGTGTGGAAAAATATACATTTCATAATGTGGGATTTGGGTGGACAACAAAGTTTAAGAGCAGCATGGTCCACTTATTATACTAATACTGAGTTTATAATTATGGTCATAGATAGTACAGACAGAGAAAGACTTGGTGTAATAAGAGAAGAATTATATTCAATGCTAAATCATGAAGAATTGAGTAAAGCTAATGTCTTAGTATATGCTAACAAGCAAGATTTAAAAGGCAGCATGACAGCTGCTGAAATTTCTAGACAGCTAGATTTAACTTCAATTAAAAAACATCAGTGGCACATACAAAGTTGTTGTGCTCTTACAGGAGAAGGGTAAGATTAGAGCTTATTCATGTAAAGTTATGTAATAGTATTCAATTATATGATCATGCAATTCATTATTTATAATGTTTTAGGCTTTATCAAGGTCTTGAATGGATCGTTGGACGTTTAAAAAAGACATGACGTACATTATGAGTAAAAGTAAAAAAAAGCTAAAATGTAAAGTATATGTTCAGTGTAAGTTATTGTGCCACTCTAACAATTGTACAAATGATATAAGAATGAATGATCATTTTTCAAATGGTACACTAGCTTCACACATAACTTATAAAGTGTAATTGCATATATTGATTAAAATTATCACTGCAGACACTTAATACAGCAAGCGGTGGACGGGTAAATTTTGTCTTATCTATTAATGTGATATAAAGTATAATGGCAAATGATTATATCTATAACATAAAAGTAAAACAATGTTTTAACTATTCTCTGTGTAAAATATATTTAAAACATCATGTTATAAGAAAAAGAAGAAATTTAGAATATCAAGAGTCTTTTATAGAAGATATTGTTGCATTAAAAGAAGTATCTATAGCAAAAATTTTTTTTATCTGTGTATAAAAAGATCTATATTATGAACATTACAGCAGGACTGCCAAATTTAACATATTATCTATGAATATATCCAATTAACTATACCTATAAATACTGTATTAAAATTGCAGTCTGAAAGGTACCAAATTTATTTTTGATCCAGTAACATATTTAATGAAGATATTGCATGCATATTTGAAAGGTGAACAATTTAAGCTCGATCCCGTCCACCTGTGTTTATATAAAAACAAATATAGATTATTTATTAATTTTATTCAGTTAATGTGCGGACAAAAATTGTTTGGCCTGTGCGATTTTAAAAAATATACCTATGTACATAGTTTTTTATACTCCGCATTATAATAGCAAAACAATTGTAAAAAGTCAACTCCAATTTAGCACCAATTAAACCACATATTTTTCAACTTTCTGTGTAAGAATATAAATATTTCTTAGTGCTTGATACTGTGAACATCTTAAAAGACTTTTTGGCAAATATTATTCAATTAATCTAACTAAAGAATTAGAGGCAGAAAATTACTCTGTGATATGTGGATTCAACAGTGAGATGGTTGTTTGCTGGGAACTTTTAATTTGATTTCTATAGGAAATCGATTCATTTTACTGCAAAAATAGTTATCAATTTGTTAAATGTGCATAGTTTGCATCTTTTAAATATTTATAATTTTTAACCATCCAATTGACAGCTATCTCATTTATTTTACTTACTTGGTGATTATAATAACGAACTTTTATGTAGCTACTCCAGTATTTAATAATTATGCAAACATAAAACATTAATAACATATGGGAAAGATAATTATATAAGTTGTTAAGACCATTGTATGAAAGACAAATGCTGTCTAAAGCAGAGTGAGATCATACATTTAACATTTCATAAAAATAAACAGTAGTTTTCTCATATTGAGAAATGAAGCAATTACTTGTCATAACTATGACACATTATAACAAATACACAATATTATTATATATATACCGTCGTTAACAGAGTTTCCATTATATACAAATTTTGGAATACAAGTTTGGGGTACAAGTTACAGGTTGTTTTATTTGATTAAAACGATGCAATTTACACGAAGCAAATATATTTATGCATATCTAAGACTATTATGCGGTTCAATTTTAATTAAACTAAATTTAATAATTATAAAAATCTTTGTTTTTAATTGGTTATTACTAATCGGTTTATGTAGTATATATAAAATATTCGCGAACAAGGTTGTTAATTAACATAAGGACTGAGATTAATGTAAAATAAATTTCACAAATTTTCTTTTACGAAAAAAAGTATTTAAAGGATCATGTACTGTAATTTCTTTAATGTGTAATTGTTTATTTTTTAAAATCTTATTAATTAAAATTGTAGTATAATAATATGAAATTCTGAGAAAAATGAAGTACATGTTCTACTAATTTCAATAAATGGGGTAACAAGTTTGTTATGTTCTTATTTTAAATTTATTTTCTAAATTTATATATATTTTTAGTTGGTCCCCTTGTATTTAAAGAAGAATCTGGATAAATACTAGAAGTATATCAGTAATAACAATAAAAACAGTTTAATGTTTGCAAGGATTAGAATCTTATAATTAAGATTTAAGAAAAAGTCAAAAAATGATTTCTAAAGATCTGTTTATTTTCACGTTCGTTATAAATAAAGTATCGCACACACTCACTCATTCTCATAACAGTGGATCTACCACTGGTCATTATTTTTTGTCTTTAATTTACGTTAATCGAAGTAACTCGATGAAGTTGAGCCATGTTTATCATTTTTTGAAGAATCTAAAACCAACAACTGGTGCCTTAACACTGCAACATTTTTTACACATTTTATTAGCATTATTTATTTTCTATTTTACATAATTTACTAAGAATAATTATTATTTGCAAATTTATACTCGTAAATCGATTTTCAGTAACTGCGCAATGCCTTGTTATTAGAATAAATAGTAGTAGTAAATGTAGTTATTGTGACCCAATTATATTCTAAAAGTTCCGATATCTTTTTGGCAGTGTCTGTTTAATTTACATTATTTGAAAAAACATTCATCACTATGCACACCTAGCTTCTGTACTGGATGTTTATTAACTTTTATTACAATAGATTGTATCACTTTTATTTCTAAAACCGTCACTATTTAAATTAAACATAAAGCGACAAATATATTTACAATGAACCGTGTCTACTGTTAATGCGTGTATTACGTTTTCCTAAAGGGCTTGGCAGTTAAAACTATTTATATCCGGATCAATCTATATTTTTCGTACCTGCTTTTATGTCGTAAAATCTTTACCTCATTTATACAGAATTTGCTTTGTTAACAAATTGGCAAAATGTAAGTGAAAGGTTTTACGGTACAATACACAGCGAACCTTTTTTAAAATGTCTACATTCGAAGATTATATCATTACGTGAGACAATTACTTAACGTTCTAATACCTAGTCTCACATCTTTTCAAGAAGATTCAATACAATTTCTTTGAAGTCATGTCAAAATGAATTCGAAATGAGTTTGAGAATATTACACTTTTTCGTGCATTAATAACATTTTCAGTATGATAGAAAGCAGTCTGTTCCTTACTTCTGTAGTCATGATGATGGTGTGACACGAACTTAGGAGGTTTCAATGATCCTGATTTTTCATAAATAAAAATATTTAAGCTTTGACGGATTTCATGAGGAGATCAGTGCTTAGAGATTTGGGCCTTTCAATTGGAAGACCGAGAGCACGATCCCAGACGAGGGACGCAAGTACACCAAGAGCACGGGATACTCCGAACAGGACAGTGTAGTAATTCATCTCCTTCATTCCATAGTATTGCAACAGGACTCCAGAATGAGCATCTACATTTGGCCACGGGTTCTTTACCTTACCAGTTTCCAAGAGAATTGGAGGAACTACTTTGTATACTTGAGAAACGAGCTGAAATATACAAACATTGTCATTAATGAAGAGAACATTATTGATTGAACAGCATGTACTTTTAACCTTGGAACGGCACTTTGGGATTATTCATGATCCCAGCAAAATTGTCTAACTTACTGCATACTGTAAAATAACGACAAATAAAAATTTTCCGTTAAAAATTTTTGAACATTTGAATTTTGTAAGCTTGAAATACATACTTGAAAGTATTTTAATAAATTTTTATAGATTTTTCTACATGTTCAAAATGACCGAAAATCATGCGAAATTTGAAAGACTCCAGATTTCCAAGGATAAAAAAAGCAGTGCATCGTTTCAGGGTTAAATAAAGTATTTATAAATTGTACCTTGAATAGTTTATCATCCGGCAAATGTTTCAACGCAAATTCTCTCTGGCATGTATATCTAGGATCAGTCTTTCTCAATACAGCGTGTCCGTATCCAGGTACAACTTGACCGCTCTTCAACGTGTTCCAAATAAAATCTTTCAGCTTGTCGTCGCTGGGACTGTCTCCAACCTGGGAGCGCAATTTCTCCAGCCAAACCAATACTTCTTGGTTTGCAAGGCCATGAAGAGGACCAGCCAGGCCGTTCATACCAGCCGCAAAGGATAAGTAAGGGTCGGACAATGCCGAGCCCACCAAGTGAGTGGTGTGTGCAGATACGTTTCCACCTTCGTGATCAGAGTGTATCGTTAGATATAAGCGCATGAGTTCGATAAATTGTTGGTTGTCATAGCCGAGCATGTTCGCAAAATTCCAAGACCAATCTTTGCCCGCGTCGACGGATCCCAAGCCTTTACCACCCTTGTAAATGTTTCTGTATATCGCAGCAGCCACTACAGGCAATTTGGCGATCAGATTCATCGAATCTTCATAAACAGTCTCCCAGTATTTGGTTTTGTGTACACCTTGCGTGTACGCTTTCACAAATGAACTCTCGCTGTTGAGAAGAGTGATGGCGGCGGAGAATTGAGTCATAGGGTGAAGGGATTTAGGAAAGTTATTCAGAGCTTTAACAACGTGATCGGGTAATGCGCTTCTTGAAGCCCATTCTTGAGATATTGCTTTTACTTGAGCATCAGAGGGAACGTCTCCGGTAATCAGGAGCCAGAACAGACCTTCTGGAAGTGGTTCTTCGCCACCCTTAGCTTTTGGTAACAACTTTTGACACTCTGGAATTGATTTTCCTCGGAACCTAATACCTTCCTCGGGATCCAGGACCGATGGTTCCCATACGAGTCCTTTAATTCCACGCATACCACCGTACATCTAAAAAGTAACGAACGGTCAAGTTATCACGTGACATTAATGTCAAGTTTAAAAAAAAGAAACGAGTTCATTGACATTGATCTGTGATGTAATGACCGTAAGAGACGCACTTTGAACAGATTTCAGCTGTTACTTCAACACCCATCGTGATTTAATCTTACGTACAAATGGAACGTATAAAAAAGGGTTCAAATACTTCAACGGTACACATATGTGAATATATTAATATTCATATATTGCTGCGTAAGTCTTTATTCAATTGGATCTCACCAATTATAAAAAGAAGTATTTATCGTGTTCAAAAAATCGTTAGAAATGTGATATATACTCAGGGGATAAAGTTCATCGGGTATAGATATAAAAATCACGAATTAGTGCTTTGGGATGATTAAACGGCCAGAATTTTTCCGACATCTTGAACATCCGTCTATATCGCGATCACATGATAAGCACGCGATGTACGCTCATTACGCGGTCCTTATCATCCATCTACGGTACTTTTATCAGCGTCGCAAAAAAATAGCTTATACTGTGTCTTCCATCTAGGAATTCTTCCTCCACGTGGCACAATATGCTAATACGCAATCTAACAGCTATATAACGTATTGCTTTTGCATTATATCAATCGGCAATTTATTCATCGTTAAATTTTTAAGATGGCAAAACATTCGAAGATGGAATTTGCATAATGGCCGAGTGCATACCATGTCCACGGTGACTTCTCCAACTTTGGTATTTCCATGCTGCTTGCGGAAGGCCTTGACACGTTCTTGTTCCTTTGGTATTTTGTCAGTAAGAACCTTTTTCAAATCGGTGGAGGCATCACTTAACGATCTTACGAATACTGTTGAAGTTATTTTCTGTAAAAGAAAAGAAATTAATCCGCGATTAGTTTTGTATTTAGTTAATTCCATTAACTCTAAATATTTAAATATCGTAATTAACATATGGTTCGCAATTGTTTATAATATATATAAAAATTAATTGTGAGTGTAGAAATACTGAGAAAGAAGGTAAATTATGCTTCAGTAATTTCGAGGATTATGTACATTAAATTGCTAAGATATTTTTTGCTCCTATGTACTTGAGTTGATAGTAATAAAATGCGTAATCGAAAAATTAGATGCTGTAAATTTTTTTTAGTTTCCTAGAACAGTTAGTTTTTTTTAGCGTAATTAAATTCTCGTTATAGACAGAACTTGAACTACCAATGTTACAGGTTTTGATGAACAATAGTGAATGACGGATTACGTAAAAAGAACAAATGGCATATAGTGATATATTTGTCTTATAAAGCGTATACGTGAAGAATTCAACTTCTGCGCGGATGTCGCGATCGTGTTATAATGTTAAAATTTTGGTTCGAAGTACAACCTTAATATAATTTCTGCATTTGCTCCGCCTCATACAAAAATGAAAACATAGAATAATACAAAATAATTTTATACTTTCTTTTATCTCAGTCGTATTCTCGTGTTTTCAATTAAATTAATCAGAAGAAATCAATATTAAATAATTTCAGAATCGGTGTAGCACAAATTTCCCAAAATTATTGAAATTATATAACTGTATGATACAGAGATCGTAAAGAATAGATGATCATGGGAACTTCAATAGACAGTAAGCCTTTTCTCGAGCTCACAGAGTCTCGCGGTAGAGTTCATTATCAGTGAATCTTCAGAAAACGCACCGGAAAACGTTGAATTAAAAGAAATGGTTATCATTAATATCACACAGCCCGATTAACGATGATTGCGTGTATCTGCTGGATCCTGTGATCTATAAAGATACTTCACCATTTTTCTTCTCACGTTTGATTCTTTTTTTTTCCTGGTGGGAACGTCTTTTGCGGTTGTTATGACGATAAATCGGGTTCGCTGATAAATCAAACTGAAATTAGACATACTGATTCCAAAGTGACAAAAAAAAGTTATTTTAAAAACGCGCGCAGAACGATTATGTCGACAGTTATATTACACGACTTTATTTCTTCTTACGCACCGATTGTATGCTGCGCATATTTTTAGACTTCTAGATTTTTCGTATGTACTTTTCTATCGCTTATTCTTGTTGAATCTGGGCAATTGATTGTCTGCAGACAGGCGCAGAAATCGGTAGATAGCGGTAAAATGCAGGCTAAAGCTCGGAGAGCAAACATCGATTCGCGACCGCATTTTGTGACGTGAATGAGAAATTGGGTCGAGGCGAAATCTCAAAAGAAAGATAAAGTGGGGCATTCGACAGAAATTTGTGAATTTTGGTAATTGTTATTAGGTTTTGAACAATTACAAAAATGCAATGGCTAACGCTGCGTCATATGCTTGCGCACCTTATCTTCTCCGCGTACAATGTACATAACAGTCCACTATAATCATTTGTTCAAATACGACGTCACCTTTTCTTATTATAATCCAAATACAATAATTAAGAGGTCTCTGAAAGTTATAAATAGACTGTGAATCTTTATGCATTGCTAGGAATATGTAAAAAATTACAGACTGCAAATAGTATTCAAAGTTACAGAAAACATTGACAGTAAGATACAAATTACAGTATTTAGAGGGTGAAACATTTATATCTCGTTTCATTAATTGTATTTGTGAAAATCTGAATTTGTATAAAGATTCACAGTCTAATTATAAGAATAATTGGATGATTAACTTTTCCAAATTAAAATCTCTGATTGATGAGAGACAGAAAGGTTTATCTTACCAAATAAATTCGCCAAATTTATGAAGCTTTTCCTTAAAAACCGTAAATCATATTAAAACCAAACTTCAATCACAATTTTTTTGGACAATCTGATGAATACTTATATGTTAGTACTTCAAAATATTGCCTAGAACCAAAAATATATCATTTTTCAAAGGATACTTAGTTTTCTCTTTCATTTTCCAATAAAAAGATGTTGCTATTAATGAACAAAATAAGATATAATAAAATCTACATATTCATTTGTGCATTGACGTATGAGCCGTTCACAGGCCAAAGTGATTAACTGCACTTTCTAAATTTTTTAAAATTTGAGTGCTAAAATACTTAATTGATGCTTAACTGCTTATATTTAAAATAAATTCCCTTAATAATTTCTTAATAAAACCTAATTATGATTATTCGAATAATATTGTACTTTATGCATTTTATATGTTGTTAGATAAGACCTACGCTTGTAATAATACATTCTACAATGTTTATTTGAATTTAAATCTTAAAAGAAATTTTGAAAAAGATTGTATATTCGCTTTATCAATTTCTCTATTTTCCGTTTTGCGGAGTTGATCGATTTAACAAATTAACGGCTCATATACAGAATACTAGCTTCAAATTTGATTTCAACATCTCTTACGGTTTCTCAAAAAAAAAAAAAGTACATAAAGCTGACAAATTTTACATGGGCAAATAGATTTTCCCCTTTTTTATTAAAAAATGTTCTACTAAATGAACAAATTATTGAACATATTTTAAATTGAAAATTTAATCCAAAGATATCCATCTTATTCGCCGCTGATATGTTTCGTTAGATTTTCTCTATTAGTGTCATTTTTACGTAAGCGAGGTAGTATATGATTACATCGTACTCCGGACGAAGCAATCATTAGTGTACAATATGTCGCTGGCTATGAATTGCCAGTGACCTTGGCCTTTCTATTAAATTTGTCATTCATCTTATGAGTTTATTACACATCACAATACTCTACATCAAAGTTCACCCAATTCTATCGGATTAATCATTCGTCACCTAAAGCGAGACTGACGAGTCGATAGTCTCGTTTAATTATAACACGAAAGTTATGATAGATCCTTTTATATAATAGCGTGGTCTAAAAATCTACTGCCAAGAAAGCTATAGAAAATGCGCATTACTACAATCTGAAGCAAAGAATTAATTTTAAAATAGAAGAACAATCTGTTATGAAAGAGATTATACATTGTACATTTTCTTAGACAGTGATGGTAACTACATATTTATGAATGCAAAGGTTCACCTAGGACATTATTAAATATACGTATACAGAATGATACTTCTGGATAGTTGCCAAAATTTCTAGTGGTCGATGACTAAAAATACATAGCTTCACGTGTTCTATAATTTAGCCCATGGTACATAATGCACACGTGATAAGGAAATCGGATGCAAGAATGTGTCCTTTGTAACACGATGATATTCAATGTCACAGAAACGGTCATTGTGCATTTTACTAGCTTATATGAACTTTAAAGTACCTTTCTAAATTCGACATACAAAATAATTTTGCAATCAACTCGAAGACTTAAGAATATGTTTAACCCTGCAACGATCTTTGAGTCATTTTTTTACCCAATTGTGTTTTTACTTTTGTAAAATATTTCCTAGTTTTGAGACAAATATAAAGGAATTCTAATTATTATGTGCGATCTTAAGTTTCGTTTTTATATTGAAGGCTCTTTTTCTTGAAATTATAAAATATATCGCAATCGAAGGATATACTGATAGATCATATAAAATATTAATAATTACCCATTACAATAAGTTAGTAGAAAGTAACAATGGAAGCTAATTAACGCATATTAAAAAGACGAAAGAATAACAACTTGAAGCATTTTTATACCTACTTCAAGTAAGATAACAAAAGATACGACGCGACGTTATAGATATTTAAAATTAATGTTAACATATTGATTTTATATCACACGATAAAATGTTACAAAGTTCTGCGAATGTGCGGTACGTCAGATGTTAAAAATAAAGCAAATATTTGACTTCACAGAATAAAAAATGGAAAGCTTTACGCCTGTTATCGTGATCTCACTGTTGAGACGTTCGAGTGTAAACGGTATTCTTTTCGAAATAATTTAACAATTTACTTTTAAAAGGTGTTAGATATTTTAGCGAGAGCGATAGGAAAGTTTAAATAAAACGTTGTAGCATTACTTTCAACTTAACGAATGTTGTTACAGTAACTAGTATTAAAAGTAAAAATGACCATCTTTTATCGGTTTCTACTACGAAGATAATGCGAGAAAATACTGTTCATTATGATTGGATGCGTTCATGCCAAGAATTTATTGCTTCAAAAGCAGGTAACAATATACTTATAGTGTAATATAAGTCGGATATCAAGTTATAGCTACAACGATGTAATGAAATACTAATTGAACAGATTGACAGTGACTTTTATTTCCGCTTTGCGTATCGTTGCAAATCGGATCGGCACTTCACCCACGTTGATCCAATTTCATCGACTAGCGGCCGGTTCATTAGACTGAACTAATGTTTCAAGAAAATCGTCAATTTTATCTATTTTTATGATACGTATGTTAATACAATACGAATGTAAATATTAAATTGCGGATATTTATGCAAATTCGTATTTTCATAAATACAAGTATACAAATGGAACTTAAATAGAGATTTATTTCGCTCTCTAAATGGAACTTGAATAGAAACTTGTTTTGCATATATAAATGGAACTTCAATGGAGATTTGTTCTGCATTTATGAATAAAAGTTGAATAGATTTGTTTTGTGTTTATAAATTCCTAATAAACGCTTGAACATCCGCAACTTAGTAATTATTATTTATGCTATATTGTACAATTCTAAATTCTTCAATACATGAATGATGGTCAGTTTTTGTTTAGATTTCTAATCAGGTTTTTTCTTTCCATGGACTAAAATTGAAATTTTCTCTATAGTAAGACACGAGAAATAAAATGCAGGATCGAATACTTTAGAGAGCAAAAGTTAACTTTCACCGTGACTGACATGCAACTGATCACAAAAGTATTCGGCCGCTTTATACAGTTTATGAATTTTATCAATTTATCTTTAAATTCATCATTCTTCTTTACTAATATATAATTTTAAGTGAAATTCACCGAATACTTAATATGATCCGACATTCATGTGACCAACTGTATTCTTAACACAGTTCAGTAAGTTAGAAAAAATCACATTTTTACATTTTTCCGTAGTATGCACCTGAGTAAAAGTAAAGTGACACGTTCAGCACGAAAAACAATGCCCAGAAAGGAAACGTTGACTCATAAATAATAGTAAATACACTTACTGACAAAAGTTAAGAAACAAAGTAGTAACTTATGAATTTTTGTGTATCCTTTCGCTTCTAAGATTCACAGCTTAGAATTTACAATAGCATAAAAATATAGTAGTACATACATCATATAAACAATAAGTTCTTCTACTTTTATTTCAAACCCATGTATCTCAAAAGATTGCGACGACATAAAGCTCCGCAAATACGTACCATGTTTCTTAACTTTTGTCAATAAGTGTAAATAGCGTTTTTTCCACCAAGCTTGAGCTTTTTGTGATGAGCGATAGTTAGTCGTTTACGAACAAAGTTCAATACGCAACTTCTGATTAATGTAAAATATAATTCATGGTATCACCTAGTTAATAAATAGTACCATATAATAACTAATGAGTCTTCATAAGTTATTGTATCAACCACTACATAGTTAATAATTAATGCCTTAATAGAAATGATAGAGGAAACATTTTCTCCGCTATGATTACTTATTTACAATTCAAAATAGCTATTCTATTTCACGATTTTCACATTTTGTGAATTTTTATGACGATTCAATGAGTAATTCTGTGTTGTTTATGTATCGATTATCAAAAGATAGGTACAAACTCGTGGGTACCTTTTCCATTTCATTATTCTTACGGTCTTCGTACTTATGCTCACAATTAAGATAACAGTAGTTACAAAAGATATTGGCACATCTACTAACTGCTATTTAAGTAAGTTCAACTACACCAATTTTCTATTATTTAATGGTACACTTTGTCTGGTCAGCTATTAAATAATAGAAAATTTGATATAGTTGAATCAAATTAAATAGTGCTTAAATACAAATATGCAACAACGTGCCAATACTTTTTATAACCACTGCAATAAAGTAACGAGATCTAATCAAATATTTATTCGTGAAGAATAAGATTTTTTTGCTCTTAAAATATGAAGTTATCTACGTGAAGCATCTAGGTAACATCAGATTATCGTAATGGCACAGATAGCTTGTTATACGTTTAAATTTTATCCTGTGTGCACACGCGATCATAAAAATTGCAAAATTTTTCCCATCGCGTGCAAGTAATTTCTATCATCGATACCATAGCTAGGGAAAAAAATGAAATCATGCGGATATCAGTAACGTACATCGAATTCGTTAATTCTGAATTACCATAATACGTAATATGTGAATTGTATGCATTTCATGAAGAACACGCAACGCGTGATTCAATCGATTGAATCACAAAATATGCACATTTTCACTATTCACTATACCATCTAATTTCTACTTAGCTATAACATTAATATTAACATCAATATTGATTTTGTGTGGATAGTACTAGTAGTAAACTACTAGTACTAGTAGTAAACAAAAAAATTGTTTTCGGGATAACTTGTAAATGTGCGTTATTTTTTTAATAATCGGTAGTATCTCTTGAATCTGTTCCACAATTGTTATGAAGATTTTGATTGTGTAATTTAGATTTATTCAACTATCTTTCTTTTAGTATCATTCGAATGGAGAATAATCTATGAAACAATTGATTTGTTCTATCCTTGGTGCTAACGGAGCTTTAAATAAGCCGAGCGAAAGTAACCTGCCGTTTCGCAACCTGAAATATTTACGGTAAAATTGATTTCTTCTATCGCCAATACTAAGAGATATCTAAATAATGTGCAAGGTAATGAGGAACTCCTTTTTCAATAAAAAAATTAAGTTCGATGAATGACCAATAAGACACGGCTTTGTAAGTGTTCCAAATTATTTAGTGATCTTTTCTACCCATATTTATTTTTTATCAAATGACGAAGTAAAGCGATAAAGGTAATTGTTAGCGTGTTGTTTGTTGATCGCCTTCCAAACACAAGCAAGTATCACATTGATTTATAATCGTCTGTTACTGTTACAATAGAGATTATGTCTGCAAGCAGGGTGCAATTAAGTTTCCCCGCTAATAAATTTATTACCGCGGATTATCGGCTAACAGACATCTTCACGTTGACATTTACGTAGGTGGTATAAAAAAGGCGAACGATAACGCTTCCATACTACGCATATTATTGTTAACTTGTTACATATTCGTATTCATATATGTGTTGTCATCAACACTCAAGTTTAAACGTAATTGAAAGAGTAAAAAGATCGACCAGTCAATTAAATTTTGGATCGGTGAGGTAGTTGAGCTGCGATGAACAGGAATTATCGTCCCACGTGTTCACGATGTATTCGCAGATTTGACGTCATTCATCGAGCGCTATTCATTTCACACCATGTGACTGACTGACATTACTTGTACCAGTAATCGTTTGAATTCTTCCTACTTTCCGATGATGTATGCACGCCAATTCTGCTGACGTTCACGATTATAACGTGATTTCGTTTATAAAGTTCATTCGTTGATACGTATGAGACGATCGAACTATCTCGAACAGATCGACGTTATACAACTACATACGCATAAATGCTTAAAAACTGTTGGAAAAGATTACCCCCTATTACAGGACATACAATGATTGTATAACTTCGAGTCGAATGTGAATATGCATGATTGCTGATCGCAATTCACTAGTACAAAGAGTTCACTGTCGCTACACGATTACAATTTCAAGAAATACAGGCCCAGTAGTATCAGCCGTGACAAAAATTTCCGCCGTGCGGCAACTGATGAACGTTAATGCATTCTACAGTAGTTGCACCGTTTTATCATTGAACTTTGGGTACACGCGTCAATGGTACTGCATTATTCGTGTGCATTAGGTCAATTGTATTACTCATTTACTACGTTATCGCGATTATAACTTAGCCCCTAATTGATATTTCGACAGAGGAGCGTTATTGTATCTATATCTTGGCTCGACTAAGACGCGAGTAAATTAATTATTTTCCCAATACAACGTAATCGGGCGGTTTGATCAAATCGCCCGATTCTTTGACGTTGTTTGTTTTGATTGAAATTTATTTTCAAAGATTTTCTTCTCGGTGTGGATTTGCGTTTTAACCATTCGTTACGAAGGGCGTACTATATACGTCCTCAAAAATTTTACAATCATTTGTTAAATGCATACATATTGCTTCTTTATAGTACATTATTGTATCTGTTTTTATTTGTACAATAAACTATAAGATCATAATTGGTAATATAAAGTATTTAAATATTCATATTTATCCTATTTTCGTATTAACAAAAATTATTCCCTATTTATGCATTCAGTTTTGAGTTCCAAGAAGTTGTAGCGAAAGAATTAAAAATGGGGAAAATCTCGTGTTGATTTCTACAGATTCCCCAAAGGAAACCGTAGACATCAATATATGAATTCAGGTTTTCCCACGAATTCGAATTTTTCCTCAAACTCACGTATTTCCTTTTAGTCACAGGTAATTTACTGATAGGGAAGAATAAAACCAATGTATAGTTTTTAGGAAATTAAAGTTCGAGGTAGTTTTCTTGAAAATGTAGGTGCATTTTAGCGAAATCTTTGACCTTATTTCCTTTCGCGATCGAAAGTAGGCTGACACCATCATACCCTCGTTGAGAACAAGTTCTCTTTTCTTTGCTACACTGATCCTTATTACACATATGTACAGGTATCTGTAGCAATCACTAAAAAATTAGATACGATTTTCTCAACCTACTTAATCCTGTTCTTGATTAGACAGATACGATAAAATCTTCAGTCAGGCGGACTACAAGATAAGTGATTGTGAAAGTTTTAAAAACCTGGTTAAACTTTTTCAAAATGTGCACGAAATAATGTTGTTGCGTTCATATGATAAATAAAGTTGATATGTTGAATTTGATTCATCGACGTTAACCAAACTGATTCGCAATATGCCATTAATCACCAAAAGATTATATTCTTGAAAATGTATAAAAACAAACTAAATATCAATTTTTACACACATTTAAATTAATCGTATCATTATTAAACACAGGTGCTACAATCTGACCTATTATCTGTACATTTAAATGAATTTATTTATATGTAAATAAACTTATTTTTAAAAATACTTTAAATTGGAAAGCTGAACATTTCTCAAAGAATAACTTTACTAATGAAATCAATACATGGAAGAATTAAGAATATCTCAAGGCTGTCTAAGTCAAGTTTTTTACACAAATATTATATTTATTTAATACGGAAAAACTATAGTATACGAAATATCTATTGCGGAAGTCATTAAATAATCCGAATAATGTACAAAATTTTAATTCTAAATTATTTTTAACTTAATTATTTGACATTTTTTCTCAAATTAATATTTTCCAATATTTTAAGTATCAGATTTAATTTTTCTTAATATGAGCAATTTTTAAAGCAATCGATAATTTGTAACAATGAGCAATCTAGATATTTAACGTATGAGAAATTTTATTAATTTGTTATTTTCATAAATTTGATTTGGTATGAGGCACGATGAAATCAACGAAATTTCCTCACTGAAAAAATAATCTTGAAATTTCTTATCAAAATCTGCGCGAGCAAGTACAGAAAAAAATTAATCGCGATCAAATCAAGACATATTAACACATTATTTGATTAATTGTTGGTAATATTATGTATAATACTTGATATTGTTCGTTATCTTTGATTGCATAACTAACAACCATGTGAAGGGCATCACCAGATAGAACACACCCGCGAACTACAATTATCTAATTGATTTCGCGCCATATAATCGTCAAATGGCGCTAAAATGACCGAGAAGAGGGTGTCACGCATGATCCGATCTTTATTAACCCTGAAATTCAATTGTCTTGCCCACAACTGTACGCTTGCTTCACGTTTGCCTTTTATTTAAATTTGTAATTTAAAGTACTAAATTAACTATCCGCAATAAAGACAATAATTTTCTTAATATACCTTAAAATATTTTTTATTTTGAGATAATTTTTTATTTACAGATGAAATAAAAGTATTAAGTTCCAATGAAATCTACTTCTTCTCTTCCCCATTTTTCTATTGCTATTTATAACACTCATATTAATGGTTTCTTCTAAATGCGAACAATCAGAAGGTCAACTTGAAGTTTTGGCTATATTAAGATCTGAACAGGTTAAGGTAGGTCATGTAAATGTTAATTATAAATGATTCTGCACTATATAGAAGAAGAAAGAAAAAAGAGACATTCCTGAAACAACGTGTTACGCGATCCGAAGGTCGCATTCATATATCTATATTATTAGGTAATCGGCGAGCCATCTATAAGTTAAGCGAGGAGTTTCCAAATCTGCCAAAAGTTACAGTAGACATACTTTACCACTTTATTTTGATCGACTCGAATTTAATAATACTTATATTCACATTATTATTCAGATAATTATATTAATTTCAATACATTTTCTTTAAAAAAATCCTCATAATTGTATTAATATATAATACATAATTATTTGTAGTTACTTAATGTTCGGGGAATTTAGGTGATCATAATGCACGGACACGAGGAATTAAAACCGGATGTGTCGCTTACTGTACTCAAGTACACAATAAAAATCGGTTTAGATACAATGATACTAGGTGAAAGCTATATAACTGGTTCGAAGTTCGATCGGTAAGCAAGTGTTTGCCAGGAACAGGTCATGAAGAAATGACCGATGTGGATCAAGAGGACGGAACAGATTTTGACCTCGAATTGATGCTAAAATTATCATACCTTGTGAAATTATAATGTCGTGCACTCCTCAATGAACATGTGTTGATGTAAGAGATTCTCAAATATTTTGCATAGGTATCGCGTGATATTTGTGACCTACGAACGTATGTTCGTGGCCTTACGATTTAACACGAAATCATTTCAACTAAAAGATTCAAGACTGCCACGTAAATTTTAGAATCGCGCGAACGAAAATTGCCAAGCAACTTTGACTTTCGATAAACTGACCTTTTATTTTTAGTATTGATGAATGAAAGCAATATCTTAAATTCCTTTTCCTGTCTGATATGCAATCTCGAGGGATTTTATATTTCGATCGATTTGTATTAAAAAATTCGAGTCAATTTGTATCTGATGCTTATTTTATGCATTTCAACGTACCTTTGCCATGAACTGTTTTACGTTGCAGATACATATTCGTATGAAAAAGTTTGCATTTTAATTTAACATATTCGTCAATAAATATTCAAAGCAAAAAACAATAAAAAAGGGTAATAATTCTACTATTTCGTGTATTATTCAAAACCTAAAGCTAATTAATCTGGATGTTAATTTATAATATATAATAGTTAACAATTGTACGCCTTCAAAATATTTATTACGTAACTAGTATTAGCTTAGCTAAATTAATGTTAAGTTCTGTCGGTCAGGTAAATCGTATATCACTTAAAATATAATTTAATAGAATTTGTTTAACAATTGAAATGTACATGTTCATTTTACGATTTTAGTAATATATTATATTCCAATACATCAATTGAATGCAACGAGTAAATTCAATAAGATGCCCCCGCATTAGAGGTATTGTCCCGAAATAATGTGCATTATTGGAGCTTCGCAAAGGTGTTTCGGAGCATACGCTCGATACGTTAGAAAACCTTCGACTCCAAACCTTTCACGGTTAGCCTTTTGTGTCCCTAGTCAACACATACGACCTAATATCTTCTCCAACTATTATTAATGTACACGAATTTTTGCGGATTTGCAAATTTGTATACCGACAGTTTTGATTGTGTTATAAAATAGTTACTAGGCTATCGGTCGATAGAACGCCTACTTCGTATCCAGAACCATAGCGTCTTGTGTCTCAACGGTATGTAAAATTCTGGCGCTCCGAGAAGCATGAATGATAAAACATATTTAATTCTTAAATGATTATCTATCCAAAATTTCCTACTATCATCACGAAAAGCAATAATACACGTTAAACACCTGCTTGCCATTCGAATTTCGCACCGGAACAACGTGCAGTGGTTTAGGAATCATTCAAATATCATATAGAGTGCTAAGCCAATGAATTTTTGGTAAATTCGTTTACCACGCACCTGGACTTCCAAACACCGTTTTGGACTGAAACGGAAGAGTGCCATTGTTCTTTATATCCTGGCTTATGGATCCTTCCTCTTTCTTGTTACCGTCACACCAACTATCCAACTGACCACGCGGAGCTCTGGCGCCCAACTCAACTAACTTTTCTGTCGTTCGTCACAGATAGTTCTGTGACGCATGCGCATATCAGCAAGAATCCTCAAAGGATCATCTGTATCTGTAAATCTGCCACGTTACGTTCGTAAGAAATTTGAAAATTAATTACGATCGTTTCGAGTGACGTCTTTAAAATATTGAAAGGTGGTACGTATAGATATTGCTATAAAGACACATTAGAATGTATAATAAATTTTAATGAATATTCTATATCATTTTTATCATGAATTAAATATATTAATTCTTTAGTTATTGTTCCGGTATAGGGAATTTTGGCACTTGGTAATTAATGCCTAACTTGGCGCGTAATACGATTACGTTTAAATTTTCAATATATTTATCATATCTTAAAAATATCATATACAAATTCTTGTAGTTACAATTCTTCTTTTATTTTAATTGTTCAATTATCATTGAAGTTTCTCCCATCTTCAAATAATCAGTGAAAAATATTGAGTTTATTACAAATTTCCAATGACAGCAATGGTCTACAATTCAGAGCATATAAAAAGATATAAATAAATACATTTTACATTATATTTTTATTATTGAAATATTACTTACTCATTCGATGTGAATAAATGAAATCCACAAGTAGTTTTACTTGCAATAATGTCTTTTATAATGTTTATAGATAGCTCTACTCCATAATTGCATACTTGTTCATCATTACTTTTTATAGGTTCCAAAGTATTTAAAACAGTTTGAGGTATTTTAACATTACAAATTTTTACCATTTTTTCAAGACGCATGTAACTCGAAATTGGATAAATGCCGGGAATAATTTGAACCTTCATTCCAATTTCTCTACAATCATTCACAAATTTAATGAAAACATTTGCTTCAAAAAAAAATTGCGTAATTATAAAATCTGCACCGGCATCAACCTTTAAATAAAATTAAAATTAATATATTCATTTTAAACATGCGAATCAGTACTAAAATTAAGTAATTACTTTTTCTTTCAAGTAAATCAAATCCATTTCTTTAGATACTGATTCCGGATGCATTTCCGGATAACCAGCAACGCATATACAAAATATATCGCCAAACTGATTTCTTATAAAACGCACTAAGTCAACTGCATGTGGAAATTCATTGTTTGTATTTACAGAATCTGAAATTTTATTCATAGAAAATTCAACTATTATGAATCTTTTACCACAGGTAAAAGAATGTCTATTACAGAACAATTTACAATAATATTTAATTACCTCCCCTTAATACAAAAATGTTACGTATGCCGTAATCCAACACTTTTTTCAATATGATTTGTACATCAGCGCGAGTTAAATCATTAGCTATAAGATGTAGAAGCGTATTTTTCGGAAGTCTATTAAATATGTCTAAAGATGAATAGATTTTCGTTGCATTTTTTATGTGCGATGTTAACGCATAAAAAAGTGGATGATATTTACTCATTTCTGTAAAAAAGCTAACCACGTCTTTTTACATATATATACATATAAATATATCACGCGTTATTATAACTGCGTAGTATACGAACCTTTCGTAAAAATCATTATTTTTTACACGTGTAAGTTCGAAACTACAAAACATCGTATTTGTAGAAATTATACTTTTTAGTTTTTCTCTTAAATCAACAATATTGCGTTTAGTGGAAACAGTTTGCGACATTATCGCATTCATTATCACCAATAAACTTCTCGCATACTTTATTTTTTAGAATGAATCTTCTCATGTTTGTTTCTAATATGTAATTAAGCAATGTATAGCCAACAACTACGTTTTTTCTCATGCATCAGATCGCATGTTTTTCGTCATCTGATTGCGCAATGTAATTCATGTAATTTGGTTAAACATGTCGGTAAAATTTCCCGAAAATATTGTCATATAAATATAGCAATACTGTGTTTGGAAAAACATTAAACTATGTTTTTTACAGTATAAAAATTTGTTTGTATTACATAGTTAGGAATTCATTTATTAAATTATCATTCATTACTATTTCTTTTTTGATAGATACAATTTTCTACAAACTTCTGTTATTGGAATATCAAAAACAGGGGGTATACCACCTGGCATAGTTTCTTTTCTAAGATTCGTATGTTTATCTGTGATAGTGGCAATATCATTTATATCTGGAATCATACATAAATTTATAGCTGGATAAATAATAAATGCAAATGTAGCAAGGGCAGTTAAGGCCCAAATTGGAATAGCTACAGCCCAGTATTTGGAAGGCCAATAGGTTAGTCCTAAATTATGTAAAATTTCATCTGGTACTACAGCCCAAACCAGATACAAAAAGAATAGCATATTTGATCCTATGTATAAAGCATATCCATAAACGGATCTTGGTCCGTATGGAGCTGGAGTATGCTCCATTCTATACAATGTTATGGAGAAGGTTACAAAATCAATGAACAATCAATATTTACTTAATAATAATCATAACTTTGTTTAGGGGGACTAAACTGTTGCATAGTTTCTGTTACTAAAATTAAACTATCAAAAAATGATGTCAATGCTACTCGAACTTTTCGTGCCTCAGTCCCAGAAATGACTCTATAAAAGATAACAATAATACATTAATGGAATAAATAAATATATATAATTAAATATAAAAGCTGCATACACCTAAAAACTTACATTTGTAATAAGTTATTGTCTACCATTAATTTTTTTGTAGTACTACCTCTTGAAGGTTCTTTATCAACTCTTAATACTTGATATGCAATTTCTGCTTCCCTTGCCGTTGGGAAAGGTATAGACAAATTTCTGTATAAAATTAAGGTTATTTTTGTGATGTATATTTTGCAAATTTGATGTTATATTTAATTTATGTTAAATTACTTGTTTTAAAGGATACACACTAAGAGTAGTCATGACATCACAATAGCGACAGCAATTATCGTCTGATTTATTGACAAAAATATTTTTTAAAGTACTATTCAAAATATAAATTCTTGGTAACTTATATTTACATTAGTCGCATGTGTTTTAAAATACTTAAATCATTCTTATCTTTAATCGCTTACAGGCAATATTTAGTTCTCAACTTTATGACTCGAATTATTTAATATACTTCCGTAGTTTAAGAATTACCTATATGATTAATCTTTTCCACTAAGGACATCGAGAAAGAGGGGGGATTTATTTTGGACTTAGAAAATATCACGTAAAAAAGGCGAAAAAAGCATTTATAATGTTAGCTGTGTACGGAATTAACAGATATATCTGTTTAAAAGGTATTCAATTTGTGGGGTTATGCCAGCCGCCATGTTGGCTGCAGGCACGACTCGACCAATAGGAACAGTCCATTGCGCCTCTAGTGATGTAGTGATCTAGTGACACCACTGTTGCTATAATAAAGAGGAGGGCGGGGGAGAGGCTCAGCTCTTCAACCATACCCCCCCTTTCAGACTATAATCTACCACAAATTCTAACCAACTCATCACCATTGAAATCAGACTGCACGGGTACCAATCTCGGAAAAAGAAGTATACATAGGCGGTGCTAGAGGCGCAATGGACTGATCCTATTGGTCGAGCCGTGTCAGGAGCCAACATAGTGGCTGACATAACCGTAAAAATTGACTACTTTTAAGCAGGTATTACTTTTAATTACGTGCACAGCTAACATTAGAAATTCTTTTTTCGCGTCTTTTATGTGATATTTCCTAAGTACAAAATAATAAAATCCCCCGTTTCGGCGTTCCTAGAGGAAAAGATCAGCCATTTCTTATCTAATCATACTCGATCTATTCAACATAGTGTGTACATACATGTATATCATACAATCTAGTAAGTTTTTGCGAACCTCATGGTGTTATGCATACCTATGTACTATAGCTGTATGCGTTTGATTGCACGCAACAGTTTACACATAAATAGTACCAAACCTTTAGTATCAGTCACTGTATATTAAATGTAAAGTTTTTAATAAAAATCGGTGTAATTTGATACGCTTTAAACGTAATGGGCCGGAGAAAAAGTAAACGAAAGCCACCGAGTAAAAAGAAAGCTATTCAACCATTAGATACACAATTTAATTGCCCATTTTGTAATCACGAAAAATCATGTGAGGTTAAGATGTAGGTATAACAAATTTGCTGCTGATTCTTACATTACTTCAATTTCGTATTTTACTGCTTTTCCTTCTAATTTACAGGGATAAGTCAAGAAATACAGCAAGAATTACTTGTAGGGTCTGTCTAGAAGATTTCCAGACTACAATTAATTTACTTTCAGAACCATTAGATGTGTATAATGATTGGATTGATGCATGTGAAAGTGCAAACTGAAATTCATTAATACTGTATCAGATTAATGCTGATAAACTTATTTATTGTTTTCATTACTAAATTATCAGCATTTTATAGTATAAATGAACATCAAATTAAGTGCAATGCATAAAAACAACTATGTGCTATATATTTTATATAACAATGAAGAGACATTTAATTATATCAACTTAACTTTTTACTAGTTTAGAGTAATAGACTTTGACATATATCTATTATATTGTATTGAGTATAACACCGTACTAATTCTGGTCTTATAATATTCACATAATCATTTTTATGTATGTCAATCTCGTGTACTTAGTAAGTAAGTATATGTGTATTTATCATAAATATAACAAAGATACTATGTAATTGCTCTAATCTGCGTATATTTAAAGAAAAGCAGACATGAAATTTTTTTAATGTTTTTATTATATGAATTGTTATGTTATTGTAAGACAGTGATAGAATGAATAAAACTCTTTACTATATGTTTTCATAAGTATTCATAACCTTGATTTAAGGTACTTATCATGGTCTTTAGTATATTACTTCATTAAGGTTACTAAGTGATATTATTTTTTTATAAGCATAAAAACCTGAATAATAAAAAAATACATGGCTAATCACGCTAATGCTTTTATTCGATCTAAGAGTACTCCCTTAATCACAATTATTTCAATAATAAAAAAAAGGTTGTTTATTATAAAGGGTAATTAAATCTAGGAAAAAGGAAAAAAGACGAACGCGGAATAAAATTGCAACGTCGTTCCCTCGCAATACTCAACGGATGTGTTGCATAGCGCAGCCAAGATGGCGTTCCACTGAGTGGAATATACTTGTTAGAAAAAGTGTGTGAAAAAAAATGCCGCGGAAAGCTTGAGAGCGACGCGTGTGAACTTAAAGGAAGTTTCGGTGACACAGTAAATCCTCGTGACCTCGTCATGCATTTTAGGTGAAAAGAAATCAAGTGTTGAGGTTGAAACGATGCGTGCATTAACCCGAGTGACAAGGCTTGCTCGCTGATTTTCGGACATTGCGGAGAACCGTGATCGTCGAGCGGCGAACAACGACGCTATGGCGTCCATCGGACGTGTGTATGTGTGTGTCATTATTTTTAATCCGCAATTAATGGCTAATTAAGCAGTTTTAAACGCGGATCGCGAGTAGAATTCAACGCCAGTGAGATTCATTCTGACGCCGGTTTTTAAACAACGCGACTCCTTAGTGTTAGTTATCGAGCCGGATCGGTTCGTCCAAAAACAAACATTTTGGGCTGCTTTCATTCCCCCTGTTTGACAGCTCATAGTCTAAATTACTTGGAACATTATGAGTAACTTATTTCAATTTCTGCGTTTACGTTGTCACAAATTACATTGTGCTTCCGCTATGACCCTCTCCTTAAACAGTATGGTCCAAATCGTTGCTGTTAGAGTTTATTCGTGAGCTCGAGAATGTGGCAAAGCTGATTTCTCAACAAGTGTGTTTAATTGCAAGTGTTTATAATAATTCATAGTTTATATATCGTTTTGGAATATTTTGTTTTTAAACCTTTATGTACCTCAATAATTGTCAAAGCATGCAATCTTCCATGTAAACATTTATAAATATAAGTTAATAATCATTATTTTCTGTTTCAATGTATAGATATTTTAATCTCATAATATTAATTACACGTTTAGTTATGTTTCATGTATGTAACAACATGAATTTGTTTTGATATATTTGACTTTTATATAAAATACAAATGTGTTACTACATATCTCTGCATTGTTTAAAACATAATTGTATGTGATATAGCAATGTATTCCATAAATATGCAATGAATTATTATGCACTTAAAATTATTGTGTACTGTGTTTTGACATTGAGAATTTAATAAATTTTTAAATTTAATTCATATTAAATGTATGTACAAAGTACAATTTTATTTTGTGTTATCTACTTTGCATTTTTAATATTATTCTTTAATTTTCATTGTTTGTATCTGACTTTATGTTAAAACTTTTATAATTTCATAGTTTTATGTAAGCAATTTATGAATGTGACACATTATTATGGTTTTATGAAATTGAACTTACAAAGGAATACATTTCTTATTACAGGCATAAAAGAAAATAAAATTATGGGCAACTAATATAAGTGATATAAAAACAGCTTAATTATTAGTGTTACACAGGAAAGTGACAAGACATTCCATTATTTCACGCAAAATTTTAGTAAAATATATTGTGACTTAATGGACTTTACACATCATGTCAAATAGTTTGGACAGTTTTTTAACACGTATTGGGGATGTCACTATAGAACGTGTGACTCCTCGTTCAGGCTCTAAATCTAATGAAACAGTTATGTCGAATGAAACTTCAAATGCAAACATGAACAATGTAGAGCCACAGACAGGAAATGATGAAAGCTCGGAGGAATCTAGTGGTGAAACATCTGATGGAGAACATGACAAGAAAAATGATACATTACAATCAGAGGAGATAGAAGAAATACGTTCAGAAGGTTCAGGAGATGATATGGATTTAGATGAAACAATTGATTCACAAATTGGTGTACGAGTGGAATCAGAAAGGCAACATCATTCTCAACCTGAAGAGGATGATGAAGAGCCAGTTAATATATTGGATACTTTGCCATTGGAAGGTTTGTATAATATTGCTGTTTCTATAATATTATTAGATTAGAAAGAAAGTTCACAGCATTTTTCACTGGATGTTGTTGAAAGAATATATTAGCTGACAAGAACCAGGTGGACCAGTTCATTGCTTAATAAGATGCAAATTTCTGGATGCATGGAATCTTTAGGTTACCAAATAAATGGTAAAAAGTAATGCCACAAGATGGCAAATACATAGTAAAATAAAATTATGCCCAATTATATGAATTTTATCATCAAATCTTGTTTAAAAAACACTATGAACTTTCTTTCCAACCCAATAATATTAAATTTTAATATTACACCATTAATAATCCTTGCATATATTAAAAGGAGCCCCAATAGAGGGTCAAGAAGTGTCTGAAGCTGATTTACTTGGAAAACCACTTTCAAAGGATACAGATGATGAAGAAAGTATAGGACATGAAAATGACAAACATGAAGGTCATTCCATGGAGGAGGAAAATGCAGAGGGTAATAAGAGGCATGCTGATTCAGAACATTCTGATACAGTTAAGAAGAAACAGAAAAAAGATGATGGAGGTGAAGGATCTACATCAGAATGTGAAACAAAAGCAGAGAAGAAATTAGCAAATATGAGAAGAAATATCAGAGAAGTTATGGATGAAACTCAACTTGATGAAGCTACTTTATCGGCTCAGAGACAAGAGATGGAACGTTTAAGAAGGGTACAAGAACAGCAAAGAATTATTCGTGAAGTTCAACGGCAGATAGCAATAAACAGACAGAATAATAAAACACAAACGAGAGTAATTAGTCTCTTACAAGGGAAACAAAATCAAGCAGGCACTACTATTTCACAATCATCATCTCCATCTACACCTGTTCGTTTACCAAATACAGTGCTTCTTAAAGTGAATTCTGGGTCTGGAACTGGATCTCAGACTACTTCTAGTGTCCAAGCAAGTCAACTTCAAAGAAGATCAATAGAAGGATCTCGGTGGCAAAAAGGTAGAGGTGTTTATCAAGGAGCACAGACATCAATTTCCCGAGTTGCGCATCGTCCTAGTGGTCCCAATATGTTGCAGCAAAGAATTAGAATGATGACACCATCTGTGAGCATATCTCCTGTAGTACCTAAAAAGGAACCTATGGATAGATCTGAGTACTATTCAGATTCCGAAATCTCTGATATAGAAGCTGAAGAGGCTTTACGTGAAAAACAACTACATGTTGCTAAAAAAGTTACAACAGGACCAAAGTCTCAAAAAAGTGCTAAAGGCAAAGATGTGGTTACAATATCCAGTTCTAGCGAAAGTTCGGATGATGACTGCATAGTTTTAAGTGATCCAAGTGGAGAAGAAGAAACAGACAACGAAGATGATCCATCCAATTCTGGCATGCATACTAATGATAGATACAACATTCCAGATGAACATGGTAGAGTGTTAATAAATGTGGGTCATCCTGAAACGGAACCTGATGTATTTTTAGCTCCACAGGTAGCTCGTATTATTAAACCCCATCAAATTGGTGGTATTCGTTTTCTTTATGACAATATTGTTGAAAGCATTGAAAGATTCAAAACTAGTTCTGGTTTTGGTTGTATTCTTGCTCACAGTATGGGTTTAGGAAAAACACTTCAAGTTGCCAGCTTTTGTGATATTTTTTTTCGATGCACCACTGCTAAAACGGTCCTTTGTATTATGCCTATTAATACATTACAAAATTGGCTAGCAGAATTTAATATGTGGTTACCATATGAGGATCCTAATGCTCCAGAAAAACTTAGTAAAGGCACAGGTATTAAATCAGAATCTGGTATAGAATTTAAACAGGAAGTTAAAGATGAAAGTGGAAATCAGAGTGACATGTCAAATATGTCAAGTATGTCAAACATCTCAAGGCCTATTAGCACAGAATCAGCACATCGTTTTGGACAAGAAAATACATCTCAATCTATGAATATTATGCCAGAAAATCCATATGTTCATCAAGGATATGAAACTCATAACATATTGCCTGGTTATGTACAGGATAACATGTTAAATAAAAATATGTCAGAGTCACAAGTACATATGAATGAAAATTACCACAGTGATATTTCACAAAACGCATTGTATAATACGAATCCTAATCCAATGTCCAATTTTGATTCATTAAAATCAGAAGTAAATTGTCATGGTATGCAACAGAGGTCAAACATACCAGATACCAAATTTGGAGTGGAAAATCAGAATTCTGGTAATATGTACTCTCCTTTAGAAAATCAACCACAAACATCTATGTATCCAGGTATGGAAACTCGAAATCCAAATACTTTATATCATGGAGTAGAAAACCATCATCCTGGGCAGATGTATCCCAATTATGATAATTCTGCTAATACTTTTCCTAATTACACAAATCGTTCAACACAAGAGTCAGATCAAGAATCAAGGAAAGATTGTTTTAAAGGTACTTTACCTCCTATGAATCCAGAAGTTAGTGTAAAAAAAGAACCAGAGGAAACAGTTAAAAAAGAGGAAAGTACTTGTACAACAAAGGAAGAAACTGTGAGTGAAGAGAAAAAGGAGATTGAGAAAGTTAAAACGCCATATAGTGTAGATGCTCCTATTGGTATGGAAGTAAGACCACGACATTTCCGATTGCATATTTTAAATGATTCTCATAAAACTATGACAGCAAGAGCTAAAGTAATCCAAGATTGGCAAGTAGGAGGTGGTGTTCTATTAATTGGATATGAATTATATAGACAATTATCTTTAAAAAAGCCAAACAAAGCAAAACGAAAACGTGGACAACCTTTCAAAGATACTGTTGATGTTGAGGAAGAAGACAAAAACAAAGGGTTATTGGATGAAATGCATTCAGCTTTGGTTAATCCAGGACCTGATTTAGTCATATGCGACGAAGGTCATAGGATAAAAAATTCTCATGCTAGCATTAGTATGGCTTTAAAACAAATGCGCACAAAACGTAGAATTGTATTGACTGGTTATCCATTACAAAATAATTTGCTAGAGTATTGGTGCATGGTTGATTTTGTAAGGCCAAATTATTTGGGAACTAAAAGCGAATTTTGTAACATGTTTGAAAGACCAATTCAAAATGGACAATGTATTGACTCAACACCACAAGACATACGTTTAATGAGGTATCGTGCACACGTGTTACATGCTTTGTTAGAAGGTTTTGTACAAAGAAGGTCTCATTCCGTATTGCAAGTTTCTTTACCGCGTAAAGAAGAATACATTCTTCTCGTTCGGATGACACAGCATCAGCGTAAATTATATGATACCTTCATGAATCAAGTAGTTAAAACACGTGCTGTACCTAATCCGTTAAAGGCTTTTGCAGTGTGTTGCAAAATTTGGAATCACCCTGATATTTTATATCATTTTTTACGCAAACGGCAAGCTAATGAAGAAGATGATTTAGATTTGGAAGAAACAATTGGAGAAAAATCTACACCCGGAGGTAAACGTTCGAAAGCTCGACAGCCAAAAGGAGAATCCAAAAAAGGAAAGAAAACGAATACGACTATAAAAAATAAACCAGCAGCTAGCGTACAGCCTAATGCTTCTTCATCATCTAACACTGACAATGTAGAGAACGACAGTTCACATTCTACGACAAAACAAAACAATTATTCTAATTATCCTCCTATATCAATGAATAATTCGGGCTATTCAAATTCTATGCCACAAAATTCTTATCCGCATACTTATCAGAATTATAGACCAAATGATCAAAATACATATTATAGGAATGATAATAACCATGGAGAATATAATGAATTCTACAATAATCAAGGATCACAAAGATATGGAAATCAATCATTCCAAACATATACACAAACTCCAGGATATAACACTTCACAAAATTATCCTAATCAACCACAAAATTATATTCCAAACAATGAACAGTCTACGAATAATCATTCTCAAAGATATCCGCCTACTTCTACCAATTCAGAATTTCGTCCAGACCAAAACCAAGGAAATAATTTTGAAGTACCTGGAATGTTTCCGCGTCAGACTTATCCTTATCAAGATCACGGACGTAATTATGGATCAAATTTGAATCAAGGATCTAATAACTATCCTCAAGTTTCAAATCAGTCTTCTTTTCAATCACAAATGCCAAATCAGTCAACAAATATACCGCTACCAGATTACTCTCCATATGCATCAAATCAGAATCAAAATTATAATTCTGCAACAGGTCAAACAAATACCATGTATTCACGAAATGAAAGTCAACCATTGCAGAATTCTTCATTGGGCTATGGTGCAAATCAACAAAGTCAAAATTCAACATCTCAAACACAAACTAGTGGATATCTTCCAAACTCACAAGGGCAGGCTACAACATCTGGTCAAAGTCGTGGTTTTTCACCCAATCAACAAAATCAAAATCTTCCTTTACAAAGTTCTTCTCATACTTATGGTGGTTCACAGTCGCAAAATATGCCACTACCTAATCAGAGCCACAATTATCCCGCTCAAGTAAATCCAAATTCTTCATCGCAAACATCACTTACCTTTAATCAGCAATCTCCAAATCCTATGTCACAAAATCAACCTCATACCTACATGGCTAATTCATCAAATCAAGCTTCAATTCCGCAAAATCAAATGCGTGGTTACTCCGCAACAGCCCAAAGCCAACTGAATGTGCCACAAAATTCATCTTCATACCCTACAGGTCAATCAGGTCCAAATGCTCCTCCTCAAGCACATGGATATTCCCAAGATCAGCAGGGGTCAGTTTCTAATACACAAAGTACCATGCACGGAGGATATTCGCATCTTGTATCTCCATCAACTCCACAAAGTCAGTCTTATCCACCTAATGTACAAAACCAAGCAGCAGCTCCATCAAATGCAAATCATACTTATGGTCCTAATCATCAAGCTTCAACACCAATACCATCAACTTCAACTCACAGATATGGTACTTCTCAACAAGGACAAATGTCACAACCTCAGAATCAATCTCTTCCATACCCTCAAAATCAGCAAACATCGACTTCTCTGAATCAAAATGATCAATTATATCCTAGGCCAGATAATCAGCAACAAACTCAAAATTATACACCAGCTGCTAATACATCCCATGAGTTCTCAACAGATCGTCAAAGCGGAGGTTCATCTACTAGTTCTACAACTAATTACTCAGTAAATCAAACGTCATCCCAAAATACTGTTTTATCAAATTATTCATCCGACAGCGGACATCAAAACCAAGTGAATCAAATGAAAGGTTCGGAGGATCCTTATTGGCAAAGAAATTATTCCCAACAGTTTCAATCTGACCAGTGTAATGATCCATATTATCGGGATGTAAATCCTAACGTGAATCGATATCAAAGTAATTATTTTCCATCGCAAAATTATCAAAGTCAATCTTACGATTATAGTAATAATCACAACTCAGATATTAACACGCGCTCCGAGGATTCAAAATCTCAGCAATCCACTACTCATATTCAAAGCTCAGGATCTACTGAGAAGAATAAAAGTAATAAAGAAATGACATCGAGTGTTGGAGTACAGAGCCAACCAATTCATCAAAATAATCTATCCACAAGTTCAGGCTATAATTCTGAATCAAGCTGTCAGACTCCAGTATCTAGATCTGTGCAAAATCTTAACTCGTTGCATAGTCCTCGATTAAATCAAAGTGATTTAGTAAAAGATTTTAAAGAAGATGAAAAAGATAAAGAAGATTTACTAGATAAAGAGAAAGAAGATAAGTCAGATGATGAAATTCTTACAAAAGACGAAGAAAAGGATTGCAAAGGTTCTTCAGGAGGAAAAGAAGATCCTGGAATTCCATATGATTGGGTAAATACGATAAATAATAAAAATGAACCATATCAAATTCTAAGTAACTGACTGATACGTTTATTTACAGGCAACAGAATTGATGAAGGGCTATGTACCAGGATTAATTGATGCATCTGCAAAAATGACAATTTTCTTTTGTATTTTAGAAGAAGCAATTAAGCTTGGTGACCGTGTTTTAGCATTTTCTCAGTCATTATTTACATTGAATCTCATTGAAGATTTTTTAGCTAGAAACAGTTTGAAATATCCTGATGGGCAAATAGATGCTTGGATTAAGAATGTAAATTATTATAGGCTGGATGGTAGTACTAGCGCTTTAGAAAGAGAAAAACTTATTAATGAATTTAATAATAATCAAAAAATTCACCTTTTTCTTGTCTCAACACGTGCTGGATCACTTGGAATTAATCTTGTTGGCGCTAATCGTGCTATTGTATTTGATGCTTCTTGGAATCCTTGTCATGATACACAAGCTGTTTGTAGAGTATACAGATACGGGCAACAGAAACCTTGTTTTGTTTATCGTTTGGTTACTGATAATTGTTTAGAAAGAAAAATATATGACAGACAAATTAGTAAGCAAGGAATGGCGGATCGTGTTGTTGATCAGTGCAATCCAGATGCTCATCTCTCATTGAAAGAAGCAACTACATTATCTTGGGATTGGGAAGAAGATAGTCAAGTACAAGATTTCTCGCAAACAAAGGACAGCTATACCGATGAAGTCATGCATCGTGTGTTAGAACGACATTCTTCATTGTTAACGAAGCAGCCATTCCACCATGAAAGTTTACTGGTTGATAGGAAGGACAAAAAATTGAGCCAAGCCGAAAAGCGATTAGCTCGTCGTGGTTATGAACTTGAAAAAATGGCTGCTAATTGTTCCAGGCCTAGTTATAATTATGTTCCTGGAAACACTGCCACTAGGGGTACGACTTATTCTAAAATATAATGGTTTAAAACATTTAAGGATATTTGTATTTCTGATACTACATTATTGTAGCAGGTGGATTACAAATTCGAGCAATTCGCGGTGGTGATAGTGGTACTACTTCTAAACCTGTCGCTTCGGTTAGACCAATGCAACAACGTGGTGCTGAAGGCTTAGGATCGCGAAGTGTAACAGGAAGTCGATGGATACCAGCCGAAGTATGGCAAAGACAAGGAATGAGCGCTCAAGAAATGACGTTACCTTTAGATGTTGTTATTCCAACTAATTCACCTGACAAAGGAAGCATTGTACTAAAGGCTGGCCAGCGAGTGATGGTATTGAAAAGTCCAAAAGGAATTTATATGCAATTAGAATCGGGCAAAATTATTGCTATTCGAACGGCTCTTAAACTAAATCAACAAAAGCGAGAAGAAGAGCCGAAAAAAGGTACGTTTAATATCTGGATGTTCTTCATTTTATTAAGATAGCTGTTTTTCCATTCTTTTAATTTATTTTTTTTTTTATATTGAAATATAAATAGGTGTATCGTCAATGACGCAAAGGAATTCAAAGCCAGAAGTTGGATTTCCATTGAGAAATAACTCAGCGATTTCTATAATACCGAAATCATCTTCAAGTAATCAAGCAAGTGGACGTTCAATTAATAAACCCGGAAGTGGTCCTAATTATAGGCCGTTTGCTGACAAAGAAGCTTCGAAAAGACCTAAACCTGTTGCTACCGCGACTGCTAAGCCTTACTTGAGTCAAGTTAATTTAACTAATCAAGTTTCTCTGTCAAGGTTACCAAAAGTAAAACAGGAACCAGTAGACCATTCAACACTTGGAGAAAATTCAAATTCTTCGGATGGTCAAGTTAGAACTGAACAAAGGGTGGAAGAAGTCAGATTGGAAGATGTGGTTGCGGAAGTAAGTTCGAACACAGATTACAGTCCTCCTAATCATAATCGTGTGACCAGTTCTGATTCCGATACTTCTCTACAAAAATCATCCGAAGAAAATAATCAAGTGTATGCTTCGGATTCTGTAACTGCACAAGGTGTTCAAACGCAACACGATCAAGCGGAAATAGAATTAACGTCAAAAATTGATAAACAATGTTCTTCTTCGATTGACAAGGAAGTTACGAAAAAGAATGATACATTAACAAATTATGGTCATGCTTTCCAAACCCAACAAGAGAAAAGAGATACGTCCAACGATGAAATTATAATAGAAGATCCAGTACCATCTCAAATACAACAGCAAGTACCAACGCAATTGCCGTCACAGATGCCATCACAAGTATCTTCGCAATTACAGTCACAAGTATCACAGCAATTACCATCACAAGTACAGTCACAAGTATCGCCACAAATACCACCACAGTTACCACCACAAATACCGCCTCAGATACCTCCCCAGCTGTCGTCGCAGGGACCATCACAAATACCACCTCGAGCATCACCACACGTCGCACCACAAGTTGCAACACAATCGATCACATCTGGTCCCTTACCATCGTTGTTAACACAACAATCTACACCGTCGACCATGCAAGTATCAGCAACACCTACATTACGAGGCACGGAAATTTCTAAAGGTGGAACAGATTCAACTATTGGCTCGTCAACTACATCTATATGTACTGGCACAAACACTATGACATCTCCAAAAACAGCAGAACCAAGTATGCGTGAAACTTCTATACAAAGTGAGCCTCCGAATGTTCCGCAAGGCTATCCTTATGCTCAGTATCCACGATATTACGATTATACTGATCCTCGATCACGTTCGTTGTCCACTCCTTATGGTACATACTTCCCTGGTGTTCCACCTCATACAGCAAATCCAAGATTACCAATGGATACCGCCAAGACACAACCTGACTTAGGAAAACCCATGGAAGAGAGGGCAATGATGAATGTGCCTCCTGCATATTCACAAGTACCTAATACTACTGCCAAAACGTTAGCCAATGCCACAGAAACAAAAGGTGCAGAAGCGATGGTAACTACAACAGTTGCTACAACTCCTACTAGGGATGATGCACATATACCTACTGCGTTTAGCCATCCCACGAGTAGTCGTTACCCTGGGCCTTATCCACCGGGACCGTATGATCCATATTCGCAACACTATCCTCCAGCACCTGGTTCTTCAGCAACTTATCCACCAGGTGGTAAGTGAAACATCTTTTTTTTATTTCACATTGTTTATTTATGAAATAAATATATGTTGAAACTAAGTTTGTGAAGTAGGTGCTCCTGGATATCCAGCATATGGTGGACCGAGCTACAACACGGAATATGCGCGCATGTACACAGCATTTCATGGTCCTCCTCCACCAGCAGATCCTTACATACACCGAGGATACGCACCTCCTTCTTCACATCCGCCTAATTATTATCCTCCATTCCCACATCCACCACCGCCTTATCCAAATTATTCATTTTTGTCGCCATATCCAAATCCTAATATGCCTAGCGAGCCACAACCACCTGCTCAGTAGGAAACTTGAGTGGTATTGCGATAAATGATTAGTTTAATAATAATTTCATAAAATGTCGCATATTGCGAAAGTTCAAAGGCTGTCGCGATTCAGAAGCTTAATAGACTGAAGCTGTAAAACGCATTGATGTAAATATTTAGTCACAAGTATTGTATTAAGATAATAAATTTACGCTGGTACTTTTTTTTAAAAGTACCAATTTTGTGTCGAGGGAGATGAGATAATCTCAATTAACTTTGAACTGTGCAATTTGTTGAAATGTTCAGAATATTTAGCCTTGACTGTCATGCCGTTTTACGATGCGTCTATTTGACTAAATAACATGTCAGTGGTTACGAGTACAAATAATTTCTCAATTTGATATTCCATAGTCTCACGGGATTGTTTAAGATCTTTATACTGTATAGATATTTTGATTTATGGATTTATGACAATGTACTGTACTGAAGTACATAGAATTACAGCATTTGGAACTATTTTTTACATAGAAGGTATTTGTTATTTATATATTATTTTTCTTTAAATAAAAGTTAAAAAAGACAAGTGAAACTAGAAATATCGAATGAGAAATAATTTTGTACTTTTTAAACGAGTAATATAAAGAAGAAAGGAATGCTGTATACTACCGTTTAGCTTTGTGCATAAATGCTACATTAATCGCACTTTTATATTCTGCAAGAAAAAAGGGAGGGAAATCATCATGATTAAGCGCAATACTCAGAAAAATACAAAATGTAAGAGATGAATAAAAACATTCATCATAAAATTTTTTACACCAGCATTCCATCTTCGATTTTATATGTACTGAAAATAGAAATATACGTCGCTTGAAAATGAATTGATTTTTCGTCTAAGTTAATTTAAGGAGAGTGGTGGATATTTACCTATTATTTATAAAATGTTATTTAAAGTTCTATTTAAAAAGTTACTAATATTTCTTGGATAGTAATACATTTATATATACATTTATATATATATATATATATATATATATATATATATAAATATATATATATATATTAGACTTTAATACTTTTAATACTTCAACTATATTATGTACTTCTTACATAATAATGGCATTTTTTATTATGTATTATATTATTCATCACTCTCCCATAAAAATAAATTACAGGTTGCGCATCGTTATTTCGGTTCCCACATTTTTAACATTTAATCTTTAAATATTAAAATTAGGCTTCATTTACACCATACGCTCTGAATCTATGTATCACCTCTGACTTTTTACATACATTATACATACAGTATTCACTTGGAACATTTAGCAGCCAGTATACAGTTTACAGCATCCTTAGCAAGTTGTATATGACTATGTATTACTATTAAACGTTACAATTTTTGAAATAGGTAATCTCATAGTAGGATGTAGGATTGTTGTTAACTAGGATGTCTTACAGTTCATGACTGTCTTGGAATATGAATAACAGAGGGATAGGGAGAACCATGATTCTCAAAAGCGACTTTTCAAACTCGGAACTGTGATATTTTTGTCATATTCTCGTGTAACATTTTTGCTTATATATTTTTATTTGGGATCAAAGTTTGACTTTGATTCTTGCATAAAATTGATAGAAGCGAAGAGTAACGATTGCGAATGTTAGCGTACTGGATTGGAATCGTGCATTTATGTTAATGTAAGTTAATCGGGAGTATGAACACGAGATTTTTAATCAATTTTCCAAGTGGGATATAGAGCCGCATGCGTGTTTATCATGGTGCTCCCTTTAATATTATAGGTGAATTATTATAGAAAATAAGCACTCATGCTGGATACTATTAGTATGTGTTTCTTATTGAATCTGTCACGTGTTTGCCACACGGAAGAAACACTGACATCTTACACGTTGATACGTGCGATGGTTGCACGTTTTCTAGGTTTTAAGTGTACAGGTTTTACATGACGCGAATATTAACGTAAGGTGTACTTTTTGCAAACAAGCGACAGGATCTATTGCAAATACATACGAGATTATATTTACAAAAAGATGAAACAATTATTTTGTCTCTGTTATAGCTTCTTTGCCATTTACATACTTGTAAATACCCATTATTTACATTTCATACTTTATTTATTACTATACATTATCCATTATTATCGCTTTTTTGATGTCAGAGTATTGCTCTTATGTAAAATAAATTGTTTACACTGATCAAGATTGTTTTTGATTGTAGTATTGTTATGCAAAGAAATTAAGGCAGATATATATGTATATATATATATATACATATATATACATACATATACATATATATATATATAATACATGTATATATGTATATGTGTGGTTTGTGTATGACGTTCACCCTTGCGTCTGACCAACCGTTTGACTTGAAATTAACATACGATGTATGTAGATGCGTAGAATTAAAAATCTAATACTTGTATGTCAAACTGATAAGGTTGTAATTAAGAAATGAATTTACCCATAAAAATTTCAATCTCCTTGTGGTAGCACAAAGGAAAACATTCTTGATTACACGCTTCTCTCTATGCACACTATGTGATTCAATGTGTCACACATAAGCTAGGTTTATTGAAAAGTTATAATTAACGAATAAATCTGTAAGAGAAAATATAATATTTTTTTTTATAAATCATTTTTCTCTTATTGTAATTTTTCTATAAACCATGCTACAGTGTACAAAGAAAATAAAATCGTTCGAAATTAAGAGAAATAATTTTTTTGTAACAAGTAAGTTAGTTTGGTAACGCTACACTAATTTAATAAAAAAATAAAAAAAATAAACTTACATTTGCGTACGCGCAACATAATGTGTATCTTTTTATTTTTTTCATTCTATAAGATGTTATTTGTTTTGCAATATATTCTTTATGAAAAAATATAAGGATACTGTTATAGATAAAAAAAGGATTTTTATTTATAATAATGGTGTTCCATACTATGAAGACAAGGAGAACAATATTACAATTTTAATGGCGTTATATTATTTAAAATAATGGACAAATTATTTCATATTAATAAATCTCTGTAGTTTAACTTTATTTTCTTTACTTTGAATCTATTTGAAATCATTTTAAATTCTGCCAATTGTACCGCCAATAGTGGTGCATTATATACATTTAGAACCCGTACTTATTTCATGTGAAAGGTGAAGTTTGCAAGTCGGTAAAGTGAAAAATAACACGAATGCAGTTCATCTCGCGTAATCTGCATTCTCTTTGCCGAAGAACCACACAAGGAGCATTTAAATATAGCCTAGTTAACAAACAATTATTTCGAAGATTTACTGTTACCGCTAGGTTAACTAATTTCAGCAAGTGGGGTACAAGGAAAAACGATCGAACAGTGAAAATACAAGTTGTAAGCGAAATGGATCCAAAAATTGAAGAAATCTTGTCTCCTCTTCGGAATAACGTTAAGGAACAGGTATCTACCATATGGATAATTATTCACTGTTAAGTATAGTAACACGTGTAACAAATTATAATTCATTTCCGTTGCTTTTGCAAGTATTGTTAAACATATCTTTCATTTAATATTAACATTATTGTATGTCGGTATTATATATCTTTATTACATTTTATGTTCAAAGGGTGATTATGTTCGGAAACTTAAATCTGATCAAGCTCCAGAATTGGATATCAAAAAAGCAGTTGCAGAGCTTAAACTTAGAAAGAAAGTATTGGAAGATAAAGAACTGTCTCTTGTAGAAACAACAACATTTGACAGAGCAAGAATGGAAGATCTTTTAAAGCGTAGATTTTATTTTGATCAATCCTTTGCTATTTATGGAGGAATTACAGGTCAATTTGATTTTGGTCCTATGGGTTGTGCATTAAAAACAAATCTGTTAAATGCATGGAGAAATTTCTTTGTATTAGAAGAGCAAATGCTAGAAGTAGATTGTTCTATTTTGACACCAGAACCTGTACTTAAAGCATCTGGACATGTGGAAAGATTTGCAGATTTAATGGTAAAAGATGTAAAATCTGGAGCATGTTTCAGATTAGATCATTTGATTAAATCACATTTAGAAAAAGTGAGTAGTGATAAGAAAACTGATGAAAATACACGTGCAGAATGTAAAGATATTATTATTAAATTGGATGGAATGACTAAGGATGAAATGGCTGCAGTTATGTCTAAATTTAATATAAAGTCTCCTATTTCTGGGAATAACCTGACAGAGCCAATAGAATTTAATTTAATGTTTGCAACTCAAATTGGTCCTTCTGGTCTTGTAAAGGGATTTTTGAGACCAGAAACTGCTCAGGGTATCTTTGTAAATTTTAAAAGATTACTGGCATTTAATCAAGAAAGGTTGCCCTTTGCTGCAGCTCAGATTGGAAATGCATTCCGTAATGAAATTTCTCCAAGATCTGGACTAATAAGAGTAAGAGAGTTCACTATGGCAGAAATAGAACATTTTTGTGATCCTAGTAACAAAAACCATCCTAAATTTGAAACAGTTAAAGATTTAAGTATACTGTTATATTCTGCTTGCAATCAGATGGATGGAAAGAGTGCACAGCATATAACATTAGGCGATGCTGTACTAACTAAACTTATAGCTAATGAAACATTAGGCTACTTTATGGGTAGAATTTATCTATTTTTAATTAAAGTTGGAGTTGATCCACAAAAATTACGTTTCCGCCAACACATGGGAAATGAAATGGCTCATTATGCATGTGATTGTTGGGATGCTGAATGTTTAACTTCTTATGGCTGGATAGAATGCGTCGGTTGTGCAGATCGTTCTGCTTATGATCTTACTCAACATACAAAAGCTACTGGAGTAAAATTAGTAGCAGAGAAAAAATTACCAGCACCAAAAAATGTTGATGTATGCGAAATAGTACCAAACAAAGTTCTCATTGGAAAAACATTTAAAAAAGATAGTAAATTAGTCCAAGATGCTTTAGCAGCATTAAGTGAAAGTAATATTGATACTATGGAAGTTGAACTTAATGAAAATGGAGATGTTGAATTAAAACTTTCAAATGATACTACAGTAAAAGTCACGAAAGATATGATTCAAGTAAAACGATATCAAAAAACTGTACATGTAGAGGAAATAATTCCTTCTGTAATTGAGCCATCTTTTGGTATTGGTCGTATTATGTATGCTGTTTTTGAGCATACTTTCAGATCAAGGGAGGGAGACGAAAAACGAACTTACTTCAGTTTGCCACCTGTTGTGGCTCCTTTAAAGTGTTCAGTGTTGCCACTGAGCGGTAACGATGAATTTGCACCGTTTGTAAAACGATTGTGTATGTATACTAGTTTCAAAATGTGTCAATCTTTGGGATATTTTTAAGATACTTATTTAAATGTTACTTATCGTTTACAGCACAGAACCTCACAAAAGTAGATGTTTCGCATAAAATAGACGATTCTTCTGGTAGTATCGGACGCAGATATACACGAACGGATGAAATTGCAATTCCATTTGGTATCACCATAGATTTTGATACTTTGAAAACACCCCACACTGCTACTCTTCGCGAACGGGATAGCATGGGTCAAGTTAGAATAAATGTGAGCAAACGTTTTGAAAAATTTGAAACATAAATACCAGAAATCTAAAGAAAAATAAATTATTATTTTAATTTCAGCTCGACGAGATTCCGGATGTAGTAAGAGATTTGTCTAATGGCAAACTTACATGGTCGGAAGTAGAAGAAAAATATCCTAAATTTGAACAGCAAGAATCAATAGAAGCATAGTAATATATTTAATAATTTAAACAAGTAACTTATTTTTGCAATATAAAAGTATAAGTGAATTGTTACAATAACAATTTTTATTTTGCATTTGTATAACATGCATTTTTAAGCATTTATTTTTATGCTATTTTGCACAAATGATAATTCCATGGATGCTATTAATAAAAATAGAATTTTGACTTTTGCAACTCCTTGGCGATATGAAAGTCTTGATCAACAACAATAAAAATCGATGTCAAATTTAATACCCATTCTATCAAAATCATACTTAAAACAAACCATCAAACACCTTATGCTCTTCACCCATGTTTCCTTATCTGAATCATCATGTATAACATTCTGAAGTTGCATATTAACACGGCAAACATCTAAAAAACATAAAGGTTGATAATCACCTTCATATTAAAATTTCTATTATATACTAAAGACAATTACTGCAACGGCCGGATCGTATTTGGCAACACATCCCACAAAGTGTTTTTAATGTTCGAATTTCGCCGATAAATTCAAACACTCGAAGTGACGGTAAGTAAAGAAACAGCTTTCTTAATTGATTATCTAAATTCTGCCGATTGTGCCATAATTGCAGACATAGGTATACTACAATAATATTAAAGATAATATTAAAGATAATATACATTATGCTATGAAAAATAACAATAAATTACAAGTAATATGACAAAATAAAAAATAATAAAAATCAATAATTTTTAACCTACTACGGTCTTCGGGTCAAAAATGATCCAATTATGTTTTCTCTTTTTTCAAAGAAATTCTCTAATTGAAAGAAAAATAGAAAAAAAATTGCTACTAATACGTATAATTCCTAGCTCGAATTGTATACTGAAGATTAACTTTTTCTAAAATGAGGAAATATTTTTAAATAAACAAGCGCATAATTCGGTCTGCAAATTTCAAAGACGATAGGAGAGTTAAAATTACAAAGATTTCGATTTAAAAAATTATTCAAATGTATAATCGATATCGATAATCGAAATATCGCATATCGATAAAGAGAGATAGTTCCGTTAACTGCTTATAGGCGGCGGTAGACAGTAACTCGCGTTTGAAAAGCGCGGTTTAAAGTGGTAAAAAAAGTTGTAATGTAGAATAAAAAAGAGAACATAGTGAATAATTACTTAATATATAAGTAGTGTTGTTATTTCTTTTACCTAAAGTATCCGAATACCATGTACAAAGTGTTTTAAGTGTGCAATCGAGATACCAGGGTTGCTGAAATCTCAAATCTATACTCGTCGATAGTGCAAAGGTATGTACCCGAGTATTTCTTGTAAGAAACTTCTTGTGAATGTCGTATTGTGAAATTCCGACTGAAAATACGAGAAATAAACATTTATTACGCATATTCAGTTTCATAAATGTCATTAATGATTGTGGAATTCTTTCATACTAATGGCATATTGTACTTTTAGTACTGGTGCCCAAAAATGTGCTGCCTTCCATGCGCTACCTGGAATAATAGCTTTCTCGATACTGCTGTCATATTCAGTTTTTCGTACAAGTTCTTCTTCTAAACACAGTAGTTGCAAACAATGCCAATTCATTCCAAGTTTTCTACGAGTCCAGTAAATGTGAGTAAATTTTAAATTTATGTTTCTTAAGAATGCAATTATACATAAAAAAATGATAAAAGATTATGTTTTTTGGAAAACTTTATCGGTAGCTACAAATTCATATTATATATGAGCCGCCCATTTGCCTAATCGATTAACTCCACAAAACAAAAAAATAGACAGATTGATTAAATAAATATCCAGTCTTTTTTAAAATCCTTTTTAAAAATTAAATTCAAGTAAACACTGTAGAATGTATCATTACAGGCGTAGCTTTTATCTAACGACATATAAAGTACATGGAATAATATAGTCTTGAAATAATCGTTATTATTTTTATAAATTGTTTATTATCCTATGACCGAAAACATTTTTGTCATTTGGTGGTGTTAAGCCCAATTGTTAGGGAAATTTATTTTAAATATAAAAAGTTAAGTCACAACCAAGTGCTTTGATACTAAAATTTTGAAAAAATTAAAAATGTGATGTTAATCACTTTGGCCTGTGAACGGCTCATTTAAGACTATATAATTTCATACGATTATTGATTATGTGTATTTTAACGCTTTCGTTACGGCAGTAGATATACGAAAAATTCATTAGAAGTATAATAAATTATTGCTTATAATTGCTAAAATTATTTTATTCAAGAAAAAATGATTCTTTTTCCTTGATAAGATTGCATTTGTAATTCTATGCTACATTTTAGAAATTAATGTTTGAAATAAAAGATAGTAAAATATTGTAAATTTATGTATTAGTGCACAGCGAAAGTGAAAAGGTTAAAAGTCATACTTAAGCTTTTTAATATTTTCTAATACTTTTATTGTATTTTTTATATTATGCATGTTTTTGATATCATTTTTTAATATATTATGTATTATTTTTTATGTAACGTTTAAATTTTCTGTATTATACCTTATATTTTTGTTATATGGTCTAATATTTAAAAAAAGATCGATAAGCTAGCCTAGACGAATAAATTATTTTCAGAATTAGAGTAGTAGTTCAATAAATATAATATTGGAAGGAATTAAGTAGTAAATGTACTTGGCCAAACTGACGAGTAGATCCCCCGTGGGTGTTGCTATGTACGCGTAGTTTAGAGACAAGGTGGTGAGAAACTCGAAGCAACCAATCGCGCGAAACCAGTCGCATTTCTTGATTTTTTTGTTCGCATAAAATCTTGATTCAACCCGACGGTCAGTATCCTCCGTGAGGCCTACCATTTTCTCGAATGCACGCCAACAATACACGTATCTCATTGTTTTACGAGAGTTATACAATGCCAATACTAGTCGTACACCTTCGTCTGGCGTTAATGACAAACCTTCCAGACATATAGATTCTAGGCTAGTCTGTTTACTACAATGTACGACATACATACACAATAAGTCTTATTCTTTTTGAATAGATATTATCCTACTTTGTCACGTTTTACGATTCTCTGCGTACATTCTTCCGCGATAAAGTGATTCAGTGTTGGACAATTTTGAAATTTCATTGAGAAATTAGATAAATTTTTGTAATTTTTTGTGGATGATCTAGCACGATTGAAGGGATTGTAATAATAAGATGACTCCACTTTTTACATATTTTTTACACATTTCAAATTGCACTTATTGGAAGTGAAAAAGTATATATTTAATATTTCGTGAAAGAGTTACTCAAATTGCTGGAAAGTAGAGCAGCAGATTCCTTATAAGAAGCAATTTCTTCAATCATTGCTTGCATTTATATGGTAGAAAGTTTATTAAGTTGATCTCAATTTTTATATTTGTAATATTAGCTTGTAATATGAGCTTACGAAATGAGTTGTTCCAGATGAGTTATTGCATATTTTCGGCCAATTCGATCGAATGATTGCAAACGTATCAGTTGTTCCCAAACGCTGATACTTTTCTTACGTTTTTGACTGTGTTGAAGTCTACAATAATGATAAATAATACCAGTTGAGTAAACTTTTTTATACTTTAGATGAAGTTCAAACCACTTGAATTTTTAATAATGCAATTTGCAAATTTCCATACCACTTGTATTATTTATGAGATTTATTTTACGGTTCATAAAAATAATAAGTAAAAAGTAGTTTTACCGTAAATGAAAAGGGAAAAGAAGTCGTTTATAACACTACATTATTACCCTATAAACTCTACCAATTTTCTTAATTAAGTTTAAGTTGAATCCAATCGCGTTAATTACACAAGCGCTTAACTTCGCCGATTAAGAATTGCATAACATCGGTCTAATCAAGGAGCTATTAAAATTCTTACTTGGCCAACGTAACAAGCAGAGCGCGATTTATTTGTTTCTGGTAGGAATGCGAATTTTTCACCGCAGTTGAGTACAAGTGCCAGTAGAAGCGGGCCTAGACATAATAACTTTTTAATTACCAGCTACCACACGTTTCCGCCGACCGACATCCGTAATTGAGTTCTAGTCGTTCGGGTTAATTGAGTTTTCGACTTTTGAATTCGCCGGGTTTCCTCCGGTGATATATGTACGTACCTCCCTCGAGGGCAAAGGTAAATTCGATGCTGCCCTTGGAAATGCTGCCCTCTCGCAATGTAGCATCATTTCCCAGTATCCGCGAGACTCGTCTGTGTATCGTGTTCTGTGTACCACAGTCGTGGATCTTTTAACTTTCTGTCCTTACCGTTTTTATCTTGTCGTTCTTCACGTTTCTTTATCGCGATGGAAATATTACCTGGGAAGTTGTTTAAGCAGCTCTTCGACCAGAGGATCCGATTCCTCTACCATGTTATAACACGCTGAAAGGGGCGCGCAGGTGATTGTGAATGGTTCTTCAGTTCCGCAGCTTTTTCATTACAAATAATTAGGAAGATGAATTTGTATCGATTTTTTTATTTTTCGGCTATTAATTATCGACGTTACATTAAGTCCTTTTCTTCATCGGAAAATGAACTGGATTCGCTAGAAATATTATCGTATACTGACGATCTACGCTTTCCACAAATGCTAATTTTTTCCCTGTTGAAATATAAATTAATGAAAGAATGTAGCCTTATTAATTATTGTATCAGGTTGGTCAGAAAGTTCGTAGAGATATTTTAGAAACACTCAAAGGTAATATGTGCACATTAACATTTTAGTAAATAATTTTACGTGTGGTATTTATTTTTTGATAATTATATGACTATCAGAAAGTTTCATAATTTCGTTTTCCAAAAAATTTACACTGTTTGCGTACTTTCGACCTCCGAAATGAATCCATGCAAGTAATTCTTTTAGGCCTCTAATTTATTAAATTTCTGGCCATTAATAAAGGTTAACAAACATTAGAATAAATGTTAATAGTAGGATATCCCAGGTAACGATGAATAATTTTGTTGTCTCATTATTGAAACATTAGACTGTTTAGACTTATCTAATGAAAAAAAGTGTGTCTTTGCTTTTAACTATGTATTGTTCATCAATTATTAGTTTTTAAGTAGCCCAAATAGAAACAATATTCGTTCGAATTAAAAACGCTATTATTTAACTAAAGCTCATAAAATTTAACCCCTTTCCAGTTCCACTAATTACATAACATAAGTGAATATTATCAAAGGTTCTACGAATTTTCCGAATGACCCAATATGTATAATATATTGAATTACTATAAGAATATTACTGGGTGTTTGATTCTTTTGAATCGGTTGAAGTACTTTGACATACTGCCGGTACGCTTGTATCCTTCCCACAGACGGAAATTTGATCTCTATTGAAATGTGAGTTAATGAGTATTGTATTGATAAGAATTATATTATATTTTTATTATAATGTTACTCGTTGCGAGGTTTTCGTGAGTCGTCTGAAACATTATCACATACTGACGGTAAGCTCCTTCCACAAACGGAAATTTCGTCCCTGAAATATAAATTAATAAAGAAGTGTATTCTTTGGCAATTCTTATGTGTAATTTTACTATAATAATGATACTCGGTATGCGATTTCTGTAAGTCTTCATCTAGATCTAATTTGTCGGATTGTATATCACAACACACGGAATGATCCATACAGAAATTTGTTGTAGAAGGAGAATTTGATTTTTTTAATACACCACAACTTCTTTCGTTTGAAGCCATTTTGCATTCAAATATAGAAACATGTAAAAAAAAGTTCCATATATAAAAGAAAGTAGGTTAGAGTATTATGTTTATATTTTAAAATGACACATAACGATTCGCCAATTTTTCTTTTCACACACGAAATAAATGAATAGATGTTCTGCTTTTCATTCTGCGCAATGGAAACAATCAATAAATAATCTTAATTTTTAGTGAAATCTGAACATTCGCTTTTCTCGTTCTTTTCGTATAGCAGCACCATTTGATTTACCGACGAATCTGAGCAACGTTATAGAAAATGTTAATAGGCTACCGGAAAAAAGTTTATTGGCTACACATGTTCTATTATCGATAATGTTGGAATGCATCGTGCATTAGAAAAGGCGAAAGAGAAATTGGTTCGTTATCAACCAAATCTCATGCAGTTCAAGGATTCCAAAGGGGCTTGGGATATCGCAAGGGCTACGAAGAGCCTTCGGCAACCCTAAGGTTCAAGAGCATTCAAGAGCCTTGAGATATCACAAGGTCTTTGGATTATTCTCTGGTCCAAAGGACTTGAGAAATCTAGAGCAGCCGAGATATTTAGACTGATGCTTCTCTGTTGTCGTTTTCTCTATAGGCATGTGTATAATAATTAAAATCCCCACGACTAGCGGCGATTTTATTAATACTCTTGTATGGTTTATTGTATTACACAATCTACTGTAATTGGTCGAATATTGCATTACAATCTTGGTAATTAATAAACTGCGAATTTCTATGCAAATTTATATTTTTATAAATAAAACTGAAGAAGTGAAATCTAAATGGGGGACTTTTTTGTCCTGTATGTATCATAATTTCTGCTATACTTTGTATAATATCGTATATTATGTGCATTCTGTACTTTTTTGCACATCTATGTTTCCTATAAATGCATGAAAATCCGCAGTCTAGTAATTAATAATTCGCTTGCTTTTAAGTAGCAGGATATCATTTTCTGTCATTCTATTAAGAATGTTGCGTAGTACTTCATGTTTACGCGGACGAGTATCTTTTTCAAATGTGAAATTAAACACAGTTCTTATATGCAATGATTAGCGGCACCAATTTCAAGATTGTAGTTGGAACTTCTTATTTCTCATTTAAAGGGGTCGAGGACCACCCATGAGCTTTCAAAAAAACATAATGAAAGACGAAAATAATTTTCTTGGTTCTTTGAGTACAAAGGATTTCTATTTCGACGATCGTAGCAAACGCACGCATTGTTTTAAGGTGTTTTACGGTACTGAGAAAGGACACGGAATAGAGGAAGAAAGGTAAGCAAGAAAAAGCGAGACAATCACAAGGCCTGAACTCGGACCACGGGTTCGTGGGTGCGGTTCCAATTATCCACAGTGGCTCTCAGAAAGGAAAAAGGACCAGTGGAGCCCCTAGGCCGCAAAAAGGGTGGGGTCCTCTTACAGTTCCCTTTTCTTCCTATTTCTTCATTCAACCCTCCCGGAGAACGTATCGAATCGATTCTTCTCGACTCGTTTGCAAGCCGTCCGGCGATTGACATACCGGATACGTGCTTTGCCGTACATTATCATTTTTTATTCCCACGAAGAATATTTCGCATACTTTTGACCACTCGCGATTCGCGGGATAGTTTAATTTTATATGGTACAAAACAAGAAATATCCACTGATAAACGTGACAGATTGATCTCAAACATAGCTCTTTCGTCACTCGATTCTGGGTTACAAAAACATCGTTCTATTTCCCGTTCCCTATTCACGTTTCTGTCATACTATCAATGGTTCTGTTGGGTGTCATACGAATGCTTCCCCAAGGAATTGTTTCATTTCTTCTCTTTTTATACGCTAAGCATCTATTTCTTGCTTCGAGCTCATTCAACTGCAACCCGTTCATGCAATGGCTCGCATCCTGTACCTCGTTGAAACAGAAACTTTTTACCCGAGCGACTATCCCGAAAATAGCTCGACCAGGAAAAAGATTGTCTCTATTTGCGTCGCGGTTGGCCTCCGATGTCGTTATTGTCGTTGCGCGGGCTATTCCGCGTCCTGGTGAACCATAAGCGATTCTTTAGTGAAAACAGTTACTAGAGCGTGGTTGAAAGATTCAGACAACCGCTGGTTTGTAAACGAAAACTCACTTGACAAGACCGCTGGATACAGTCGAGAGTAAGTGTACCTCTGCAAGTTGCAGGGAGCAGCTACCTGCGTAGGTGAGCCAGGGATGCACCCATGTATTTTCATCTTAAAAAAGGTTACATGGGTCCCTTGGTCCTTTTTTCTTCCATACGTTTGCTCGTACACATGACCTTGCAAATTGTGAATTATGTACCAAACGGAAATTCGATTGTACTGCCCAATGGTTAGGTGTTGGAGTTGGGGTCAAGGGATGGTTATCACGTTGGAATTAAATATTTGAATTTCTTTCTAATTTTAATTTTTTTTTGTCACCTTTAGGATTAATTTGCGAATTTATATTAGTGGGACATGTTTGCTCATTTTAATGATTATTCTAAATCTTGTACAATCATTCATAAATGTTTTCGTACACCCCCCCAAAATTTAAATATTTAAAAGAATACACTTGTTTTGATTTTCAGTGTCATTTTATGGCCATTAGAATATACAAAAACCGAAAATTCTATCTCACAAAAATTGCAAGGTTGCCGTGGACAAACCAATTCAGTTGTACAAAATTTGTTGTAACTATGTTTCTACTTTTACTGAACCCTTTAACGCATCTGTAAGTAATACTTTTTCAACCGTTTCTTTCAACATATATCCCATAGCCTATAAAACTAATAAGAATAGTGCATTTTAAAGAAAATGTTCTTTCAAAGTAAGAACAGGATGTTTAAGATTTGAAGATGTACGAAGACCTTTATGACTGACCGTATATTTAACTTTATAACTTCATTTGATTAAAATCATCTATCTTCTTTATTAGTAAATGGGCCAAAATTAATGATTTCGTTGATGTTACGAGTAATGTATTGCATAAGAAACTAAACAGCATTTTCATGCATGCATGTGAATACGAATCCTTATCTAGGAATGAGTGCTAGACTCGTTGCAAGTCTATAACTTTAATCGGTGCAGCACATGGCTCCAAACTTGCCAGTGGGTAGCGTGCCTCGATAGTTAGCGTAACATCGCCGCGCAATTGCGAGTAACGCGCCACGAACTCAATATTTAAATCTTTCCAAGAGAGAACCGTGAAAAAAAATCTTTCGCGTTATCTGCTACAGCAGTTGCAATTAAAAGCTGTTTCCTCGACGAAGCCTTCTGAGAGAACGCACTAACTGTTTCCTTGGTTTACCGGGGCACATCGCGTGATAGTAAAGCCTACGATAACGACCAAGTAAATTGTATCGCGAACGTTTTATGCTTTCATTTGCATAAATATTCTTCGGTGTTGGTGATCTTATATGAGATTGAGAGTCATGACGCCCGTTACCAGCTCGCGCAGCGTCCGTTTCCCTACAATTTATTCGGTGCAGTGCACTTTTGTTTTTCCCCTGCAAGAATCCCATATTGCGTCATCACGTTCGCGCCCCAAGACTTTGTGTAGGATTTTACGACTGGGCGAGGTGTTCTAAAGTTGCTCTATCCGGTTTTGCCCTGTGTAAAAATCTATTAAACATCTTAGCTCATTAAGTGCATTCGCTTGTAGAAAGTTATCAAATAAATTGCCGATAAGATGATAGAAGTAATTAATGGCGGTATATGCATTATAAATTGTAACGCTGATTTCATTCTCAGTATTTCCGTGAACGTAACCGCCCGCCGTTTTCATGTGATTTCAGTTTTGAAGGCACATTTCTGTATGCATGTATTTGCTTTCAAACGTCTGTCTCTCTTTCAAGTATTTACAGCTATTAAACCGTACATCCTGAGTATCCCTGAAGATTTCCGAATTAATTGAAAACTACATCATTTACAAGTTTCCGAGAGCATTAACAGAAGTCTACGTTACCATATGGCCAAGTCTGTGTCTCTAAACGAGCGCGACACATTCCTGAAATTTTATTGCATGGTCGGAAATCTTGTCGACCGTCTCGCGACAGCTTTTCGATCGTTCCCAGTTGTTTTTTCTTACCGTGAAACCGCGTGTTCCGTTTCGAACAAGACTCGACCGGCAGGGTGCGGATTTATAGGCTTTAATTAAACGCTATTCATTAGGCTTGATCGCGCGACTTGGTAGCCGAAATTGGCTCGAATGTTCCCGAAAAGCATCGATTAGGTAGACGGTATCGTGTTCGCTGCATTAGACCACACAGGTAGGTCCAGCCTTTCGTCAGCTCGTCCACGATTATTTTATATGAATTTTTGCGGCACGATTTTATCGAGAATCCCTCTATCTTCTTAATATACCGAGACGATCATTATACGACCGCGTTATGACCCTCTTCAATGTTGTCCAAGAAAAATCCTCTTAACTATCATTATTCAATTTTAGACCGGTGATTTTTTGCTAAGCCGCATTATCGGTTCACCATTCCACCTCGGCCCACCTTTATAATTTCTCAAAATGTGAGCTCGATGAAGCAGTCTGATTAGGCAACTTGATTTATCTTTTTCGTCCACGAGCTATAGCTAGTGGCCAGGTCGTCGTGCCTTCCTCCTCTTTCTCTCTTTCTCGAGCGTGCAATCTCGTTAAAATTTATTCATGATTCGGTACCGCGAACGCATCCTTAGCAAGACCCCACCGGGGACTGGTCCGACTGGTCGCGGTCCAAATATTCGTTCAGATGGCCTATTTTCCGCGTAATGCGATACGGGCTTAATACCACTCTTGAACCGGTCGCGAGCTCTGATTTATTGATTGGCGGTATCGACTTTGTTGTATGCCGGCTAATCCTTCACGTTCACGTTCCGTGTGGCGAATGCTTGTACAGATTCTCTTATTGTCTCGCCGACACGACAGCGTCACTATGAATCTTAAACACGTTAATGGTAAAATTAGGGTTATCAATAAGCTGTTGCTCGACAGAAAACGATCCTCTTAATGGTACATCGTGGAGACGCAAGAATGTCTGTGCTGAGTTTTGGGTTTATTAAATAAGTAATTTTCGGCCGCGGTAGCCGGTCACGAACGTTTCGAGAAAGAACATAGAACGAGCAGGCGAGAAGAACATCTCGAGGGAGAAAAGAAACATCGACCATTCAAACAAACCGGCGGTGAGGCACGATGTAACGGGGAGGGTCTGGAATTAATCGTGGTGAGTCGGGAAATCCGTTTTGGGAGTTTTATTCGGGGGGAGCTGTTCGCCTTCCAGACGGTTTCGTGTACTTCAGGAGTGATGCGCTGGCACCTTGTCAGACTTGTAGGCGTTTCGCCTGCCTCGCTTCATACCTTCAACTTGTACAATGGGGTACAACGATGCGAAGAAAGAAGAAGAGCATGCTCGCCCACCTCCGAAACTAATAAGTATTGTCCATCAGGCGCATTGTTTCGATGCCCACGTAGCCCAGCCAACACGTTCGAAACAAGTTACAGTTTAAAGTACTCAGGTCGTTAGTTAGGCAGAGGGTGACCGGTTCGTTAGATCGTGTGAATTCGACTCCACTGTTTTATAGGCAGTATGCGTGGAGATTTCGATGCCAATGGTGGTGCTTTAAGAATTACAGTTTTCTTTTGGTGTATTTTCAGTTTGGTTTCAGTTCGCTTTTGTTTATCATGTTGGATGTGTATATTCAAATATCAAATATGATTTTAACAAGTCCTGAATTGCTTAAGTAAAGTACATCTTCTTAAGTTAAGTATTTATAAAAAAAAGAGAATAACAAATTCGCAAAGGATGCTCAGTCATCTACATCAAAATCGCGCATCTTTCTATTCAAAAGCTCATAGTTTCGTTAATATTTCAATTTTAAAAAATCCTTTTTTAGATATATTTTACACATTCAAAAAAAGCAAATAGAAATTTCGAATGTTTTAACTTATAGATTACAATCTTTCTATAATTTATAGTAAACCGTAAGTTCACTTAATCATATTTTTCATCCTATCCCAAAGTATTTTCCATCGCGTTGTCGTTAATTCCTTCCAGATTACATCCCCAGTATTCCGAAAAACGAGTTTCTTTCCTAAACGGATGAGTTTCCCGAAGCACGAAATATTCAATCACAGTCATATTGTTGGCTATGTCTAGCAGCCGTTCATTTTCCATTGAAACCTGTATTTACATAACACTCGTAAGCGCCACGTTAAGATCCCCGTTTAGATTTAACTACCACTTCGGAAAATCATATTAACCAAATACTGCAGTCGTTATGCATGGATCCCGATGCGCTGGAAATAAATTACCGAGGCACCCTTGGAACCTGACTGCGGTGAATGGGACGTACGTAAGAGAGAAAACGGCCCTTCGTATTTGTTGCTCGAAGACCCACCGCGCTTCGGAATTCTTTACGATTTCTATTCAATTCCTTTATCGTACCTTGGTTTTGGAATTCCATTCTATCTGACTCTTTGTTGGCCGTTCACTGTGATCGCGTTTCGTCTTACAGATCGTTCTTAATTGCATAATAGATTGGCAATTCCATTTCTTTTAAAGTAAAAGGAAAGAATAATTATCCATCAAAAGAATTACTAGAATTATTATATGAATATAAGAAATTAGTTTTGTATTAGTATTCAGTTCAGGAGGTAAACGAGATTATCAAAAGTTAAAAATTACCATCTTAAATATAAAATTACTTTGAGGATAAAAGTAATTGGTAGGAAAATAACAGCAGAAAAATATTAAAGAACTGGCAGATTTTTAAGATATTAAGTTACCCAGAATAAACAGGAGGGATCGAGGATTACCTTCCGAATGTCCGGCATTGTTTTCGCGATAAATTCAACCATTGTACAAAGTTATCGTATATAAATTTTGCTGCTGTGTTGCGAATTGGTGCCGTGGCCAGCTGAAAAAGGAAGGGTACGACACCGAAAGAGGGATGGAGCGTTTTCTCTCTCGCTCGTACACGTACGAAATAAATTGGCCTTTATATTAGCACGAGTCGCGGCATAAATCCCGGTTCTCATTGTATCGGCCCCCGTGGGTGGACGACGCTGCACGTGGGCAAAATCCGCTTCCCTCCGCTTCGAAAGTGGCGCGCGAACGTGGGGGTGGAAAGAGGCCACCGATGGAGTGGGGTTCAAACCTATCGCGAGAAGTTTCTCTGATGAAACTCGTCAGGGTGAAACGCACGTGTTCCTATAGCCGATAAAATAAATCCGCTTAGAGCGGAATCTGGGGATGCTGGTTGTGGTTCCTCGCCGCTCTGCACGCGGTCTATTTTATAGTGCTGCCTCACGATAAAAGACCCACGCTTGTAGCAGAAAATAAGAAATCGGCGTAGGAAGGTAGGCGAAATGGAAATAGGGTCTCGGCAGGTGCGTCGGTTATTGCGATACGGATCGTTTAGATTTCACGTAGCCACTGTGATGCTCTGACGCGTAACTCTAACGCGTCAAAAAACGAACCTCGTGTAATTTGTGAAAAATTTATTATAATTTAATAAATTTACTATGATTTGAAAAATTTACTGTAACTCGTGATAAACTTAATGAACTAGAAAGAGGGTTAGTGTTTTCGGAAATTATAAAGACTGTCTATCTTGATTCTATAGGTAGTGACTTACACACTGGTGTGATAATCACGATCAAAGCACAGACAAGATATAAAAGTAAACGAATCATCCTATGTTCTGAAATACCGACGTCTAAAGAAATCAGAATTTTCGGAAGAATATCTTGCTCTTTAATACCTGAAAAGGGAATTGAAATACTTCTAAAGTATTTTAATATGCAAAATGTAGAAGCAAATACGAAGAAATATAGATTGTACGCAATCGCAAAAGTAAAAATGGAAATGGTAATGTGGCTCTAGAGTACCAGGAATTCGAGCCACGAAAGTGCGTTGCACGATTGGTCTACTCTTAATCCCTAGTTTGTGATCAAGTACCCCATGGATCGAGTTTATCGAAGGAGTAGAGAGTTCGTTTGCGTACGCCGTATATAGAATTATGCGTGGAAAATTGCGATTTAAAAGCTGCTGGTGTGAAGGTTGGTGAACACGGCGGCGAAATTCGCACAAATCGTTGACGCGCCGGCACCGGAGGCCGCACACGGTGTTGCTCGTTCCGGATATGTGCAACTGCAGTAGGCGGCGATGCAGCGCGTCCACGCGTGTACGTCGCACGACACGCCGCGCCGTGAGGATGTCGATTTATATCCAACGATGAATCGTGGGTTCCGGTGCCTACGAGGCCGGGTAAAGAAGGGTGATACACGCCATGGCTAGAGGTGGTTCTGGGAATCTTGTTCTTGTTGCTGGAGTCACACAATGGGGCGGAATAGAATTCGTGGGACATTAAAGCCGCGCGTTGATACGACGATTTATGAAAATCTTTTCGTAACTGCTTTATAAATTGTGCTTATTATTGTCATTATTCTGGTACCGCGTGTATCTCGATGTTATTTTGTAGAAGTTACGCCGATTAGCTTTTTTCTCGATACACGCCTTTGACGCACCGAGGCGGGGAAACCGATAGAGAGAGAGAGAGAGAGAGAGAGAGACAGAGAGTGTGTTTCTAATCCTTTCGCAGGATGATCGAACCGACTTTAGTGGCACGCTTAGCACGACGTTTATCGCTCACCGCTGGTTAATACAACAGGCTTAACTTAACGAATCGACAAGATTTACGAAACGTATGTGGCTTCGCGAAGGTGATCATATTTCTTCGTTCACGTGACTCGGCGCCAGTTGTGTGTGGAAGTAGCCGTTGTGTGCTTCTTGATAAATTGAAGCACGTGTAAGACGATAAATCTTTGTATACCGCATTAGTGCCGCTACTCCGTATTTGTCTCCATTCCTTTAGTATATTAATAAGTGATAATATATTAGACCGTTGTATAAAAAGACCAGCTCATTTCACAACAGCGCGCCCAACATGGTTACGCTGACTCGTGTCCGTTGGTTAATTGTCCTACTCGATTCTGCTTCCATTCGATCAGTATGACTGCTTTGGCGATCGTTTAAATAGGTGCCTATGGCCTCACGAAGAAGGTAAAGACGAGCCACCGTAGGACGCGCAATCGCATTTACGACAAAGTAATTACGCATTTCCTCGTCACTCGCGGTCGTGTTGTGACTGTTTCTTCACCACAGACGATGTGAGCGATGACAAGGAGTCGCGGTCCCAGTGGGAGGTCTTAACAATGACCATCCGCCTCCGACTCGGCTACGCCGCTACCTGGAGAACCTCGGCTCGTGGCTCTCTATCGATGGCTTCTGATCGCTCTTGAGTATCAAACAACTCCTTTACAAATTCTTCAGTTTCAACTCAAAGCATTATTCAAATGTTCTTTAAATATTAATGCTTCTTCGCATTCTTGTTCAATCCTCAACCAATTCTGTAGAGCAGACCATAACATTTAAGCAAATTAGTATACGTTATAAAGCCGCGTTAGCGAAGCACTTGTACACATTTTTCATTTCACGGAGGTTTATTTTCATCCCTAGACGAGCCGTCTATCCTCTGCACGTTTCTCTCGGCGAGGTTGTTTTCCTTTTCAATTCATTGATCTACTCGAATTGAACTCTAAGCCGTTGGTCGTGTTCAAACGAAATCCAAGTGAACTGCTAGCAGTCTGGTTGGTTCAGCGGCGAGCTCTCTTCTCGAGAAGTGAGACAGACCTCCTTACTGATCGTAGGTGGTCCTCTTCGTCGGACGCAACGATTTTAAATTAAAATTAAAGTCAAGCGATCTTATGGTTCTCGTGGCCGACAACGCCGCCACCCGCGTAACAATGTTAATGGATCCGGTGCTGAAATTGCGGGCCCTGTCGCTGCAAGTCGCCAAAATGCTTGTATATCTCCATGGAAGTAAAGCACCACCTGGAATATTGGTCTTCCTTTAAGGAATGTCGTCTCATTCAAGCTCATTACCACTGGCATTTAATTGTCAACATCTCTTCCTCGCCGTCATCTCACTTAATTTTCCAAGTTTTTCTTAATATAGTCGAAAAGCATTATCGGTTAATTACTTTGGAATACGAGGTACTTGTCGTGATTTTTATTGCAATTACGAAATCTTGAAGTTGCCAAATTGTTATGTCCCAAAGGAGAACTAAAGGATGCTATATATAATTTTTATAAGATTCGGGATTAAGATTAAATTGGTCACTTTTTTGGTGTATGCTAATGTTTCAAAACATTTCCACTTCAATAATGATTCATTTTGATTCGGATCTTCTTCCTAGCGTTAATCTTAAAGAGTGAAAGATTCGCCAAAGATTAAGGTTATATATCATACTTAGCTAATAATACAGTTATTAAATTGTGTAAATCGTGTAGAAACTGATTTTGCACACTGAACATTCAACGGTAAGCCAAGGAAGAGACAGCAGAAAATTAGCTTTATCGTTCATTTTCAGTAGCTAATTGACTCGCACGGAAGACTAGAGGGATGAAACGAGAAACGCAAATCGTTGTTCGGGACTTAGGACATTTTAATGGTGTATCGCATAATGTATTGTTTTAACTAGGGGTCCTTTTGTCCATTGTTGATTTTTGCTCATTGTTCGTTGCGCGTTTGCACAACGGCGACCACTTTATGAGAGGGCGTACGTTCGTTCTCACCGGGCGGCAGATAATTGGCTTCGTGTTTTTCGGAGTGTTACGATGTTTATACGCGCGCCAAGCTCGTATCACTATTTCATAATTAGCAAGAAAGTTATTGTTCATGCAGCACGGCACGGGTCACGCTGAGATAGCATGTATGAAAAACGGGCGAGACCGCTTCGTTATTATTTCATTAATGTCATCCTGGTACCTTTCGAGTGACGCGTATTGTCCGATCGTGACTGTTATATATTCGCATAATTTATCGCCCGTTCTCGTTTCCGGCTAGCCGAGAACGTTCACAACCATTCCGTATGTCGACAGAACAATTTGTTCGAGCACGGATAAAAACGCCGTGTCCCCATTTCCCGTTTCTTTTTCTTCCCCTTTCGATCTTTAACTTAACGATGGCCATTGGAAACGTAACGTTCCGCCGCTGAAATATTTCACCAAATAATCCTGGAAACCGCGACAGGGATGTTCGAGGATAATACGGAAGCCAAGAGTTTCATTCTCTGGTTAAACCCGTTCCCTGTCGCGTTCGATCATCGATGTTCCCCTTTTTTCCATTTATTTTATAAGCCATAAACACCTTCGATATGAGCATCGGACCTTTGTTTTATTGCCGACATCAAATCCTGGCAGCGGTAGCTGCTTCGTGTATCAGAAGCTTCGCGGGATCTCCTAATTGGCAATTAATTTAATAAGCTTGATTAATTTCCGAGTTAAATTCGTCTGCAACTGCGTGCAAGCTCCGAGATACAGAACAGAGAAGAAGAAAAAAGAAGTAGAGTGAAATGGGTCGCTCGATCGGAATGTTTTCACGTATTTCTCCGTGTGATCGTGAATCGTTTCTGCGTTTTCGAATCTCAAATAAGGCCGAGAAAGCGCACTTGTATCCTCCGTCCCCCTTCTTCTTTTTTCTTTTTAATAAAAGATATGCTAATTTGCTGGATGCGTACAGGTGCGCGCCAATTTTTTCCTCGCAACGCGATCTCGATGCCGTAAAATGCCAGCCTAGAATGTCGGGTCCCGAAAATTCACGGGCAATGAATTATCTTCTCGGTGGTCTACTGATTTTATTTTGATGAATTTCGAAAAGCAGCCCGCGGCCACGAGGCATTAGTCACGGTGTAATTGGCGAAGGGAAGGTTCTATATATGCAGCCTCGCAAAAATTTCCTTCAGGATGCATCGTTTGGCTTGACCGAAACCTTTCTTATAACGAACCGTTCAAATTGACAGGCATTATTAAAACTTTCTCTTTTTTTGCATGTATGAATTTTATTTTTTCCTAAAACGGTACAAGCATCTTTTCACCGTGTTTGCGATAACAATTTCGGGCGTTCTCTTTGAAGTTCGCAAAACGAAATGTTCTCAGGGATAACTTTACACCCCGTGAAACCGAGTTGCAATCAACGACGATCTTTCTTTCCCGTTCTCTCTCCATATGCATCGTAAGAAGTGATTCGATAAAGATCCAGCCGCTGTGTTTCTCAGCGGCGAGCCGCGAATGCCTAATAGTTTTAAGAACCAGAGAGGGTAGGAAGCAGGAGGTTCCTCGGTCGTAATCGCAACTACAACGCAGTAAATCTGAATATTTTTAATGACTGAATTCTAAAAAGATGAGGAAGAAATATTCTCGCAGATGGTACCACGTCGCAGAACAATAGGACAATTTTGAATTTGATGCTTTCCGATAGGCCGGCAAGCACAAGATAATCAGAGAACAGCCAGATAGGTTTGGCATGCAGTTCACGAGAGAGCCAAAGCGTAGTTTATTATCATGGCGGAGGATGCGATGTTCGAGGATTTAATTAGCATAGAATTATAAAATGTCAAAAGGTAGGCGTTTCACGTGAAGAGAGATCTGACTCGGATCTCCGCGGAAATATTGCACCCGCGGGCAATAATCTGTCCGGCTGGATTATTCAAGCGTTGGCTATCGCTGGTCGTTGTATTTGCATACATGCCCAATATATTTGTCGATTACCTTTACAACATTTTCTATCCGTGTTTACATCGTATTTCACCGGATATGAAAATACCGACGTATCAATTACACGCGTGTATCTTGTGTAGAGGCGAAATTAACGAGACACACGTGCAAAAAGAGATGGAAGAGGGAAACGAGAGAAAAAAAGGAAGAAAAGAGGAAAGAAGTTCGACTGGTAAAAATGTCGAAGTGGCGCCACGATGTTCTCGAAGTGGTCGATTCTCATGGAGTCGATCCACGAACGTGAATTCCACGTCCCACACGTTTCCATGGTTTTCAGTTTTGCTGGCGGTGGTTCCCGGCCACGTTTTTTCCGCAACCTTTCTTTTCTCCATCTCTCTTTCTCTTTTCTTCACTGTCCTTTTTACCTTCTTGCTTCTTACCTTATCCGAGGTTCTTTAATTCGCGCGTGTGGGCGCGAATGGACCGCGAAGAACCATTCTGTCCTTTTTCACAGCTACAACCACACCAATCTCGTCTCTTTTCTTCCCACGGCGGTTCCCAACGCAAGCGCCAAAAGCACGCGCTTTTAAACGCTATAATCGCGTGGCCCTTTGGAAGCTAATGCATTCGATCGTTGATTTATGCACTATCCATGTCGAATATATTGGGACTCACTTCGTGTATGAAATTAATTTCGTACATGCCCCGCTGGCCTCGCGGTCGTGTAACTATCAATAATAAAACCTCTGGGGCTTATACTCTTCTAAGGATCTTCCTTCGACGGCTCTCGCTCGCCGTCTCTTTCGATTTTGTTTTTCTCTTCTGCCTATCCGATGTACCTCTCCTTTATAGTTTCACTCACATTCAATTATAATCAACCGTTTTCAATTTACCTTCTCTTTAGCTACAAAAATCGAGAATGTCACGTATGGGACACGTAGGAAACAATATGTTCGGAGAGGTTGGACACCCATAAGTGGTACCTAAAAGAGGCATTCACCGGTGATTAAGATTAGCGATTAGAAAGAATCTGGTAAAAATACCAGTACCTCGATAAGAATACCGTTCATTCGCTTCCCACACGAGGCAATGAGATACATAAAACGCAGTCGTATTAGAGACGGTGGGAGAATGCTTGAGAGACTCGCGCGAAAGCATCGAACTTCCACAGAGCCGATACACATGTCGCGTTATTAATATTGGCTACACTCCGGCACCGTCAAAATCCACGATCCCCCTTTCGCTCTTCTTCTTTTTTTACGCCCTGGAATCTCGTTCCGAAGTGTATAATCTTGCACGCGAAGTTTGGGGACACGCCGCTACCCAGCAATCTGCATATGCTTATACCGATATACTTCGATAGCCGAAACCGCTTCGAGAAAAAGACCAAATAGGGGAATATCGTCGATAACATAAGCTGTCGTCGGCCTTTCTTCTTTCTCGTAGAAAAACGGCCCATTTTTGGCCCCCATTAGCTCGAAAATTCGCCTCGACGTTATTAGGAAGGTTTAGATTGGAAGCATGGTTGGGTTAAAATACGAAGGTGGTGTAGGTTGAAATATACTTGCGGGGTCGTAACTTGAGTATAGATCAGTAAAGTTTTACCCGTGAAATTATTCGCCCACAATGCATCTTTCTATACCGGGTACGGATCAAGTTGTATTCTTTGCTCGATGTAGAAACGTTCCGCATTGATTAATAGGATTCTATTCCTGTCTCATACTTCCTGTTACAAAAGCTAAATGACTTTGAATATGGAGTACCTATAAAACAGAGATATTATGCTTTAGACAGAAAACTTAAAATTTGGAAAAAATTAATCGTCTACTTTATTGCTAGCTATTTATCGGTATAACACTGTGTCAAAGACAAAACATTGAAACATTATTGTAATTAATTTGGGCTAAAACAGTAATTATATTGAAATCAAATATTATGCAGTATCGTTGCCTACGTCACCTCGTAAATTCAATATTTTATATATTATCATCACGCAATTAACATTTTCTTACGCCGGGATTCCCCCCTAAATATTATGGGTTACCATGTCACGTTCACGGAACGCGTCATAAAATAACCATTATCCTTGTTGGATGTCCCACGATTTGATTTCGCGATATCTCTAAAAAGGATATTCACGATCGAGCAACGAGCATCAGATCATGCGATACCGTGTGTCTTCTCTGGGCAAGCGAAAAGTTTCTCTCACGAGTATCCAGTGAGTGTCGATTACCCTTCGCACTCTTTACATCATGTTTCGAGCCTCCATCCACATCCCATATTCGTCGTTATCGCATCAGTAAAACAGTGAACATCGAAATCCATCGTGAAGTACTTTTGTACAAATCAAACAACCGCCTACATTCGCTTTCCCGAAACGTGGTTTGTTACGTGAAAAACGAGCTCCCACGAGTTCTCGCGTTATTATTTTTCCCACCCTCGTAACAGCAGCCTCGAGACTTTGAGATGGATCAGAGGTCTAAGCGCGGTGAAGTAGGATGTTTTTCTCATGAGCTCACGATGCAACGCGGAGACTCGTTTGGATCGCGTTTGGAAGACTTTACCTCCGCCTTCCATATATGTAATGACCGGGCTCCGAGGGAGAAGAAGCGGGGGAATGAATAAGAGAGAATGAAAAGCGTGTCTTGGACCATGGAAGAGCGATCGAGAGGGGACGATAAAGAAACGGGCGAGGAAAGAAGGTGAAGGAAAAAGACGGAGGCTAAAAGAGGAAGACAGAATGACGGAGAACACGAGCGGTGAGGCCCAGGAGTATGGGCCCCACCTAGACGCGTGGGACCGACACCCACGATCCTTGCATCAACGTACCGACTCTCATCGCGCACACGCGGCACTTACATATAGCAGGGTTTTACGACGGGGAGACAGCCTGTCGTAGTAATAAGAGGGGCCCTGGCCACGCGCGCCAAGCCTGCCAACCACTCAGAATAGAGGGCCGATCTCCTACGTTCCTACGAATGTTGCTCTTTCGTTTGTGATCTTGCCGATAAGAGAGCCGATCACGATCGCCTGGTCGCGGCCGAAGATGGATTGCCGCAGCAAGAGTCTCTTTCTAAGGGAAATACGAGGGATGTGATTGAGACTCCATAGAGGTGGAGTCAGAACTATAGAGAGGTTAGGGAACACAGAAAGCTAGGCTTTCAATTGTTGGTTGCTCATCTAAATTTGTTGTGCGATGAATAATGGATGATAGATATTTGTTAGGTGACAGGGTATCATGAAAATATGGACACGCATGTAGCTTTTGACGAATTGACGAACTTGGATTCCTGTTAGGGTTTTAACCCTTAGCATATAGAAAAGTGGGATCGTCAACGATCTTTACTGACAGAGATCCTTATAGGATTTTACGTTTTTTTTATTATTTGTTATTTTATGGTATCTTTAGTATAATAATGTTGCCATTGAATCTGGTAAGAATATCATTAGGAATTTGAGAGTTCTATTTGTTAGAAATATAAGAGAGATGGTAATAACTAGAGATGAAAGCTTAGAAGGTGATTCAACTTATTTCCTTGCTACATTACACCGTCTCTCATTACATTAAAGCTGCAGGGCTAAATTGAATAGTTTTCTAACTATTTCTTCTTTTTTTGGTTATCAGAATTTACTTCATCTGTCAGCTTCCACGTTGGGAAAATTTTTACGTCTATAATGACAGAGTTTGAAACGAGGACCAAAGATAGAACGTATCGGTTTTCCGTTATCTGAAATTCCTACGGTAAAGTTCTACTTGACTCGTGCACTGCACCACTTATTATTCAAGCTTGAAAGCCGATATTCTGGGTCTTACACATGTTACCTGTTAGCAACACGAGCTTCCTGATAGGAAAGACAGATCGCTCGGCGAGAATCGGCAGTGAATTTACAGGAAACGAGTAGGTGGTAGACAGTGGTTGCAGACATTAGAAAGGAACGGTTTCACAAAATAACATCTTGCCTATTAGCGGCATGGTGAATAATCGCGTTAAGGAAATTGCCTGTTAATTAGAGAATGAAGGGGTGTAATGATTAATGGTATAGAGGTGTTAAGTCGCATCAGTATGTATCAACGCGCTCGAGTGGTACTTTGTTTCGTTATCGACGCGTCATTGTTTAGGGTCATTTTTAAAAGCGGCGACGAGTCAACGTGTAGACAATGTTCCTTTTCGAAAGGATAATTATGCTGTTCGATGAGCGCGTCGATAAAAAGGTTACATTAATCACAAATTATATTCCTCGAGGGGTTCTAACTGACCATTGAAGATTTATTTTGTGCTCCTAAATGCGCACGGCTGATTGATCTTAATCCTGATCCCTTGTATTTTGTTGTCCTTATCTGGTTTCAAATATCTCCCGACCGCCCAGTCGCGCAGTCGTTTGGACAACTAAATTTGTGCTTGGAGAACAATTTGACGTTGCGGGATGATGGTTTCGTAGTTTGAGCGTTTTAAAAGATATCTACTGTACTGTGACTTTTATAGATATAATGTATCGGTAATAAATCCGTGCGAGTCAGAATTTTTCAGTGTAAAATCAACAATTTATGGAAAGGGTTACACGAAACGTTTAGATACGACCGTTCATATATCATAATTAAACGCCACGGAAATGCACCGAACTCGAACATCTATAACTCTTGTCGTGACTTTGAAAAGCGAACGACTTGTTCGTTCCACCTCCGCAATCGTGTTTACGTGTCGTTGTGATCTTAGAAAATTATTAAATATTGATGTATCGCTTGCTTGGTAGATCGTAACGGTGCAGCGTTCAGATTTTTGTGATATGTACATAGATTAAGTGGAACAACCCCTTTAAATACAAATCACATTAAAACAAAATAACGAAAAGGCAAAGACAGAAAGATTAGCCACGATAAGGTATAGTTCATAAGAAAATGGAATGGAAGCTTGTAAACAGTAGGCGCTGGTGCTTGGAACCTTCAACAAAGATGCAACCGGTGTTTCTGAAGGCCGTTTTTACAAATCCTAACACCGGTGTGGACCAACCAGTAGAGAGGCCTGATTCACGCCTGTAGATCTCACGGTTAGATTATTCATGCATTTCGTTTCAAACCCCGAAGAAGCATCTCGATACTGTGTTAATAAATCTGCCTAATACAAGGGGCGCGGCCTTCGGGGTTCCCGAGGGCTACGGCTAAGGGTTCGTTCACACCGCGAATCTCGGAGCACACGTTTTATCGCGCAACCTCGAATAAATCTCGACGTACCCATCGATTGTGCCTTCTTCTTTTCATCCTGAATCTTTCTTCTCGTCTTCTTTTGCAGTTGTTCCCCATCATCCTTTCTTCTTCTTCTCCTTTAAGGATGTCCATTGGGCAAGATCTCTGTTCGTTGTTGTTGAAGATGCGCCACTCGGTGCATCGGCTCGAGTTTCCGGTTCTCCATTGTGCACGCCTTTGCGTGCCCCACCCTTTCCCTCGTTCTGCCATCCTTCTGTCTTCCGTTCTTCTTCACTTTTGTCTTTGTCCTTCCACCTCCTCTTTAGCTCCGAACGGAGGATTCTATAAAGACTAGATTGTAAGCGAGACGGCTCTCTTGTATCAAGTTGTTCTTCCAGGCGTGGGCGCACCCCTTGTTCTTTCGCTTTGGCCCTAGAACAGTGTCTCCCAAAGTACGTTCCGCCGAATATCTTGTTACCACCCCTTTTTCATCGTTTAGAACTAATTTATTCGTGTAATTTTCATCAGATTCTCATAAAACGCGTGAAATGTATTTTGGCAATTACTTCAAAGGACGGACAGTTTCATTTAGATTGTATTCAAAATGATTATAAATTTTGATTGTGGAATAGGAAAAAAATGAGAAATATATGTAGAAATTTATTTTCATATTTTATAAATAATTGGTATTGATATCTTAACATGATTGAAATTAGAGGGTTTGTAAATTTAATATTTTGATTGCTTGATATATTGTTGTGGGGAAAAAAAATTCGACCTTAATCGAAGGAACGAAATCGTATTTGCTGAAATACCCGTTTGCTGGTCGGAATAAGAGGACAAGGTAGTCGGAGGATACTCGTTTATCTTGAAATACTTCGGGCTGAACACCGTTTGTCCGCTACCTCGTTTCTCAAAGCTTTATCCTTTTGTTCCCCATTCGATATCGACATAAAATCTGAAGGAACCATTTAAAATCCTAACTATTCCCTTCTTCTACAATAATTTAAATGAAATATTTCAACGAAAAATATATTTTAAATATTTCTAACATTTAATATAATAACTTGCTCTAATATTCCTTTGAATATGTGCAATTTTCGCATGCATCAGTTACGATTGTTTTGTTACTTCAACAAAACAATCTTTGGCCACTTCTCCAGAAGGTTATTTTCTAAGTTCTTCAATTTATCGTTGATCCTTCGGTGGCTCTCGAAGAAACGATCTTAAAATATAATATAACGTTGCCGCCAGTCCAAATGCATCCCCGGGCGTGACGTATTTTCCGAAAATCAATTTTGCCGTCCCTTAGGGGCAGCTGCATTATTACCTGCCAAATTTCTTTTCCACGTTGGCCACGAAGTCGTCCTCTTTCCAGAATCGTTTCAGCCTGTTAGCGCGAATAGCCTGTAATCTGCACGTACAAAGATGGGTTAGGTTCCTTGCACGATGTCCAATAAATATCGCGCCCACTCTACTTATTAGCGCCAACCACCATTTTCGGCTTCCTCTTTTGGCTCAGCGATTACTCCGTTGTCATCTTCAATTCGTGAAGTTTAAATTACGCGATTACCACGTTTAAAGTTGCCGGAAGGAAGATGGAAGAAATTTTCTAATCAATTCAATTCACTTTTGCAGGATGTGCTTCCATCAGTAGGTGGGATTAAATAATGGCTTATAGTAGTTTCCAAATTATGAAGCCATAGATTTTTATAACAATCGTTCGCACAAAATTTGATACCGCAAATCTTTATCTTTGTAATGTAAAGTGAAGCTCAAACTGAATTTCCAAATTTATAATCTCATACTTAATTAATTTAGATTTATCCAGAGATCTGAATACTAATATAAGAAAATTAAAAACTGTAAATCGTAGCAATTCTAATGTAATTTTTTAAAATGTTCCAAGACTTAAATCTAAAAAATTTAATAATCTATTTTTTGGTTATATAAGAGTATATAGGGTACTTCTATTGTAAACCACCAATCTTAGTAGGGTTTCAATGTGAAAAGTAGTTTTCACTTTCTAAAAATTAATTATGGCATAATATAAAATTTTGTATTGAACGTTGCTAATTGTTTCCCGAACAAATACTCGAATAAAGCTTGGGAATTCTTTCATATCGCGATAAAGACAATTTCGCGAGGAGTCGGAGTCGCTGAACCGCAGGCTTGCGACGAATATCGAGCGGTTCGAGGCACGAAGACGATATCGTGGTAAGAAAAAGCAGGGGGCGAAAGAGAAAGAAGGTGAATAAATAAAGAGAGGCGCGGCGTCGTTCGCAATATGATTAATGTGGCCGATCGACGGCGAGAGAGAAACAGAACCAGTCGGTCCAGAAAGCCGCCTTCGGCTCGGTTCTTCATGGTGGCTTTCAGTCGAACAGGGAACGGAGGAATCGATCGATTGGGCGCCAGTCGGTTTCTCGGTCCTTCATGCCTGTGTGCATCATGTATATCGTGCCCTCTTGGATGGACGTGCAAATATTGCGACTTTATTTCCATCGTACACGATAAATTTTCAACCACTGTTCAAAGTCGACAAATTTATCCTGCCATTTAAAACCGAAAGTACGATTTTGTTCAGTGGTGCTTTTTAAATGGACAGCGAAGATATAATCTTCCAACGGTGCGAATGTTTTTGACGAGAAAAAGTGACATTTACCGTTGCTCAAAATAGAAGAACGATACAATTTCCATTTTAATGGAAAATATTTAAGATTCTTTACTTAATTTGCAGACTTCCCAAAGCACTGTTGAAATAGTCGATAATTAGCCCCTACTTTCGTCGTGGAAATCTAACTATGGTGTATGAAGAAACTACAATGTAGCTTTCTCACAGTCGAAGTTTTTATTTTGTCACTGGATCAACATGCTTCTTTCTCTTAATCCTCTCTATCCCCGAGGTCCAGCTCGTTTGTTCGCATCATTAGAGGCTCGCGTGCGGCAATTCGCCACGCCCAGATACGAGAATTCGCACCTTCGACCGGTGCAGATGGACCCAAAAAGGAAGAGCTCCATCGCAGTCTTTTCTTATCAACTGTTGAGAAAGCTCTGGACACGTCCTTGCTTCCCCTAAGTTCTTCATTTGGAATAGCCTTGAATAATGTACAAGGGATGTCCCATGACCTTCTTGCCGCGGAACGAATCGACAATGAGGTCTTTTTCGAGTCACGCGAGCCAAGTGTTTCAAAAGAACGTATTGAAGAGATGCTTGGCCAACGATACACGGTCTCGTGTTAGATGGTTATAATTTCTCTGTCGTTTGAACCAGACCATCTCCTTATGGCGACGCTCGATTGAAATTGAATGGAAGCGACATCGAAATATCATATTTTTTTAAGACAAAGAGTAATGGCTTTTCTTCGATGCTTTCTTCTTATACGGCACGGCAGATGTTTCCGTTACCTCTTCGAGGAATAATGATTCAGCCGGGTTTCGTCGTTGACTTTCACCCACGTCAGTTTCACGAAAGTAGTAATTATCTCGACTAATTCCTATAGTTGAAATTTCATTGTTCGGCAGAAACAATAAACAGTTGAATATTAATATTTTGACGGCCATTATACATCGTGCGAAGCAGTGATATAAATGTTTGACAGCCCTGCATAATGAATCAGTTCCCTTCGATATCGTGGTTTGATCGGCTCTTCTTTTTTTGCCACGATCAATGCGCAGTCTCGTCGGCACTAATGAATTTTGAATGGCATAAAAATGGCTTTGGACTGCAGAGTTGATGGGAAACATCTCGCGATACAATGTCAATGGTTAATTAATTCGTAAATTTTATCTGCCACAGAGACACATTAACGATAAAATGCTTGTTCCGAATATTTTCTTATCGTCAGTCAGATTGAATATTAATTCGACTTCGTTTTGATGGCGAGTCGGTTCGAAGAAATGGCGGACCGGATCGAAGATTGGCCCGATTCAGATCGGGTGCAAGAAAATTTCGATCATGCGAATCGAACTGTTGCAAGACATTAGCAAATTCACCCTATATCTGTATGAGTGTAACTTTATTTGCATAAATATCCATAAATTTCAACTTCTGATTTTATATTGATGTTATTGATACCAATCAATATGCAGTATTACCTGAATCTATGAAAAATTTCATTTCGAATGACTAGGAGATGTTTCATCACGCTCGCCAAGGAAACTAAATTTTTAAAACATGGAAGATAAGAAAGCTAATGACTTTTAAAATATCATGAACAGGTGATTGAGAAAATTTGTTTGGATAGCTATAATATCAATAAATACGTTTGCAAAATGCCGATATTGTAGTACATATTACATTGAAGTGTCCGTATCCGCGGCGATTCGGTTCCAATTCCTTTCCGCGAATATGCTAAATCGCGGATAATAACGAACTTTATATACAGAGTGTTACCGAATTGGTGGTACAAACTGAAAGGGTGTGAATCTATGTGAAAAAATAAATCGAAAATGTAGTGCGATATTTTTTCGTACACAGCTTTATTTTCGTATAAATCGATGTTAAGGATGTTGTAAAAACATACGAATCCTTTGTAAAAGCATAGTGATTGAAAGTTGCTGCTTTCTGCGTTGTAAATGGTTATGATCGTATTGTAAAGACTCTAATGCGTCTGTATCATCTGTATAACTCTAATGCCTTGTTCTATAAGAAGATCGTATTTTATCGTTTTATTCTTTAGAGTTTGCACAATTCGGAACGCTATGATTCGTGAAACCGCGGTTATGGAAATCGCAAATACGGAGGTTTCACTGTATTTACTTCGTCACATAAATTCCCAAAAATGACCTTAAGATGGCCTCTTAAAACAGAGTATCCTCTTAAGGACAATTACTTCTGGCATACTAAGAAATGTCGTAAAAGATAAAGCAGTATTCGAGACCTTCGAACCTCTTACATTTGTTAGTTGTGATGGTAGGAATTTTAAGATATTTTGGGAACCGTCGAAGATGAAGAGAACGGTGGCGCTCACGCAATATCAACAAGCGAGTATTTATCGAAGATGTGTCTGAAGTGATCCGAAAATCTGCGTCTGTGAGGGTGGCTTGACTTCATCCTTTGGCTTTGTATATCTAAGGACGAGAGTGCAAATATTTGATCACGAAAGCAGGATATACTCCGGACAAACTGACTCTGGATGGTGAAACCAATAAGCGAAACGGAAAGAATGAGATGCCGAAATCATGTTTCTTTGTCGCTCCCCTCAATGTGACCAGCATGCACGGTTGATGAAAAATTTGTCGAAACGAAAACACGAAAACACCGAGTGCAGGCACCGCTAAATGGGAACACGCGATTCACGGTCCGCGACGTGAAGTGACGGTAACACTGGTTTCGAATGGTCAGTTGGGGCATTTACCGCCATTCCCGATGTTTGTGTTTCTCATCTACCAGTTTCGCCACCCACACTCCGTGCCGTTGGAATTCCTCATCCTTTTTCTCGTCTTTCGTTCACCGGTGACTAACGTGCCGTGACGAAATGAAATATCTGATTTACACATCTGATGCTACAGCTTGTCCGAGTATTCCGCGTTAATGACTACTCCCTGAAACGTGACGGGAAGACCAATTCGAGTATTCGACCAATTCACGAGTATAAATTGCTTCGATCAACATCTTCCATTGAGCACGGCTGCAAGAATTGTTGACAAGAACTATTTGCCAGAATTTATTGTTCCTTCGAAACGAAACTTGCCTTTGGTGCTGGGTCATTCTGTAAGTTCCTCGCGGTGTTATACCATTCCTTCCAGAATGGCTTTCAGGCGAGCTTGAATTAACGTAATATGACTTCGACCCTCAGATGACCTGTAGTGCTCTTCAAGTAACCTTGCAATGAATTTTAAGTACCCTATAATTTTTCTGAAGATGATCTACAAACGATTTTCGTATACCCTTAATGTAGTCCTTAGATGATTAATAAACAACACTTTTATTCATTTAGGCTGAACTGCAAGTGACTTTAGCTACTGCATTTTATGGTATCCATCTTCTCAATCCACTTGCTATTTTTTCTTTAGACAACTCTTTTCAAAACAAATACAGTCAAGGAAATACAAGTTTTGAACTAATAATAAATAGTAAAGGTACATTGAACATAATAGTAACATAGGTTTTTCAATTTACATTTCGGAGGAGTTATATTACTTTCTACTGAATGGTTCTAAAACCGCAACAACTTTCAGGATGACCATTTCTCGATTGAAGTAATGGGTTCGCAACCGCGAATCGAATACTTTTGAGAAACTTATTCTGGCTATGGAGAATTCTAGGCTAGTGAGACACGGTTCGTAAAGCGAACACCTGTAGCAAAATCTCTATAAACCAGTGACATCACGGGAAACAGGATCGCGTTACGCTCATGCTGCCCTCGCAAGATCAGCGTCCTTGTCTTCTTCTTTCGAGGCTTTACTACCTTCCTACTGCCACTCCAGAAGCAGTCCTAGAAAAGGCGCTATCCCACAGAGCGTAACAAATGTTTGCGATTAAAAGTCAGCTTGACATAGAAACGTGAATGGCGTTATTCGATACCTGTGCTCCAGCCAACGTTTTATCGTTTCACGGTGTCATGCGGTTCAGCTTCAGTGATCCCAATTAAATCTTCTGATGCACAGATAAGAGCTTCGTAAGAAGGATGTGTGGTGTGTATCGGAATTAAAGAGATAATTATTGCTGTGTAAAATTAACTCGATGCTATTTTCTCGAAATTCAATATATGTTTATACCGAATGAAGTATAAATTTGGTATACAAAATATTTTTCACTATTTCGGATAATTTTTTCCATTTGTTGGGTAATCGAGGCATTGTTTTCCATGTGAAAAGAAACTATGGTTTTGAAACGATAAAAACAAGATACTAATATAATTTCAACGTCTAATACTTAAAACTGTTGTTTCTAAATGAATTAACGCGTAGCATCGTAAACAAATCAGGATAAGATTAACAGATCACAAATAGATTAGATAATGGAAGTGAGAGGAATAGTTTATAGTACATACTTACAATGTTATTTACGATCATGGCATTCTTTACTTGCGTGGTTCTGAACCTTTCTTTCTTGGTAGATACCTAATATCTACTTGTTCACCCTTCCACCGACTTATACCACCTGCGCTACAAGTGCGAATGATTCATAGTTCCTCGATTACTGTTCTGTATGGAATTTACACCTACTCGTAACCGAGTTCCTATTTTATCCTATAGAATTCTTATTCTTGTCAAAACTTTTGCACTGAATCAATCTCCCTTACGTTTAATTCCATAATTCAAACCTCATTGGAATCTAACGAACATCTGATACATACATTTTTTACCGTCGCAAGGGGGTTCAACTTTTAACCGAAACCCAACATGAAAAGAACACGCACGCAGTGTAGGAATTTGTTCAATGTATCGTTGAGAAACATAAAGGGATGGCAATTCGTTATTTTGACAAGAAGCGCGTGCAGCCGCGGCTTGCGCGTGGATGTCCGGAAGAGCGTGAATATTCAAATGCCCTAGCATCACGACTCGTCTCTACGTGGAAGTCACGAAGCATAGCAACCGTAGCTCCGAGGAGTAGACACGGAGAAACCCGTTCGGTCGCGTGGCTCGCCCACGCGTTGCGTGTGTGTACGCCGCCTTATTCCTTCTCTTTCTCCTCTGGACAACTCGCAAGGTCTTCGATCTTAACGATGAACCACCGACAGCAACGTGTCGATGTCTCTCGTCGTCGTGGTCCGCCTCACGGTGTATCCTTATCTCTCCCCGTCGATGCACCTTATTATCGGCCGGCTGCTGCGAGGAGCTGTCTAATGCACTGGCCGATTGCCACTTACGTTTCGTGGCCGTCCATATGGCAAGGTGCGATAATACGGTAGGCGGCATTCGACCGATAGAGTTGTATTCACGACCGTGTCCTGACGCGCTCATTTGAATCGGCTTCTCTATTCCCTTCCTCGAAGTCTTTCTTCTTACGCGGTTGAACACGCGATCCGTCTTCAGATGTATCGTGAATGTTAATTAAGGGATTATAAGTGGAATTTTGAACGACGATAGGGTTAATTATTACAGAAGGGTATCGATTGAGTGACGAAAGGAAGGATAAGAAAATTGTAGGAAATGCTGTGTTATCGGGCTATGAATTTCGATGCAACAGCTGTCAGAAGAATGGAAATTGTAATAAAATGTTACGTATTGCAGAAGTAACTACAAAATAAGTTGATAGTTGCACGAAAACAGGGGTGAAAACAGATGCAAGTATCGAGATTCATGCGATTAACGAGGCAACTAATCAGTTAATTTACACTTCTTTTTCTACTATCGCTTTTCATTTTGTTTACTCATAATTAAACGATCACATGTATCGTATGCTAATGGAATGGAATAAATGAGGTTTCCATGAATGTGACCGAGGTTGCAATTGAAATTTTAATTCTATCGTCCTATTTGAAAGACTTAACCAATGAATTCACAAAAATTAATTACAATTTAGCAGATTCAATACGTAATCGATTGTAAACAAAATTCATGATAAAAAGTGTTTCAGTTACAAAAGCGGTACTTATTTCTATAGCATATTCTACGAAACATTGTGTTTTTCTGCCACAACCCCATTGTCTAACCCTTTGCCACAACACAACTTTACCCAATATAAGTTTTCTGACACATCTGAGAACTTAATGCGTTATATATTTCTAAAAGAAGAAATTTGTTCTGATTTTGATGAAATGAAAGTTTAATTGGCGAAAATAGAATCGAAGAAATTTAAACCATAACATTCGATCTTTACGCATGTCTCTATAAAGACGCCGACGGAGTGCAAAGGGTTAACGTTTCTTCTCTTTACACAAAGTGAACAAAAACATTTGTTGCGCGAATGCAGCATAGATAATGAACGATCGCCGTCGTGCAAGCTGCGACAGACAACACTATCCAGTTGTTAGCACATGACACTTACCGCAGGAATTCATCGTTCCTCAATAGGGGACTGCCGTATCGGGAACTGAATTCGCCCGAGGTGTGTTCACGGCGGTAAACGATAGAAGGGTTCGTCGGTAGTTATACGGACTAGGCTCCTTCGTTGTTTCATATAGGAAAGTGACAAACGGTGATCGTCGATGTAGCAATAAAATTCAGCAATATGCACGTCGTACGTATCGGGACGATCATTTTCGCAGTGCTGATATATACTGGTACGCTTTACTACCGTGGTAGCAATATTATAGCTTATAAATTCCTACGTGCACGCTGCTATGCCCCTCGAGATATAAATGGGGCACTTAAGCGAGATGTCGTTCACACATAATGACACCTTCAAAGCTTACCTACCAGAACACACAATCTTCGACGTGTCATTCCAACGTGCGTCTACTATTTTCCCACACTTTTTGAACACGAAACGAACTTTCCCTTTCTATATACACGTAACTCTGCCTGTACACACTCACACACACACACACACACACACACTCGGAATCGCCTAGGTCCATCGGGTAATAACAGTTAAAATGTGGTCCCATTGGTTTTCATTTTAACTTCTAACTTCATTGTCCAGAGTCGAATAACAAACAGCGCTTGGTTACACGACTCGATGGTATTTTTATGAGTATTGTTTTATGCTTAACCGAAAACAATTGCCGTGCCGCTTTAGGGTACGAGCGTTAAGTTTACGACAGAGTGGGATGGAGATGCGCTTCTGTCGAACGTATTCGCGTAGAGATTATGATTTCTGGCAACGAATGAGCTCGGGTTCGCGGTTGTAGAATGGAACGGAAAGAAGATAGCGTTATCCAGAATGAAAACGAAAGAGAAAGAGGTGGTGACGAACGTGGAAATAGAAGGGGGGGGGGGGCGGAAAGAAAGCGAAACGCGCGGGGTCCGTTATCCAAGAGCTGCGTCGTAAAAGACACAGGAGTTACGACGCGAATGTGCATTCAGTGACTCGCCAATTGGAAAATTTCTTTTTCGGCCTTGTTCATCCTTCTTGCACCGTTCTCTTTCCCTTTTTGTTCATCTTGTTGTTTTATTCTTGTCGCCTCCACCCACGAACGATTTACGAGCGAAGTGAAAGACACTCGTCTGTCCGTTGCCAGTTTTATACCAAAATAACCACAGGCACGAGGCTACTTTACATGTTTAACGGAATTCCACGGATGTGATCGAGCTTCGATCAACCACCGACACGAAACCTTGCCTCTCTCTTGCCCATAGAAAAATGCTGTTTCATTTTATTCATTTTAGTTTTGTCCTGTCACCTTTGTAGCTTAATAAGTCGTAAAGTCTGTGGCAGTTCACGATCGCAGCCATCCTCTATTGTTCGGCACGTTCGGTTCGTAAAACAGGATACCAAAACCGGGGGATTCAGGGTCGATCCAGAAATTATTCGCGGTCGCGATCGTATCTGCCGCTCTTGGGAAATTTACGGGACGATCGCGCGGACGATCGAGCTTGAATGTCTTCATCGGGCGGAGAAGGCAATCGGCGCGGCGCGGCGTGAGACGATACTCGATCTCAGCAATGCAACGGTTTCTCGTTCTCTTGTGTTGCCGAGAATAAACGACCGGTAGTATCGTAGGACGCGTTGATAAACGAGACGCTTGGTCCAAATGCGATGGTTAGTTCCTTAGCTGCCCTCCATATCGGGTAGACACGCGTCGTTTGCCGATGTAATTTTGAACACATCCACCCGAAGAATGTTGCGACGCAATCGGTTGCACTTCTTTTTAAAAAGTCCACGTCGTATCGGTTCCACGTAATAGGCGTTTATATATTTTTTAAAACGGGCCGGCGAGAATAAAATTTTCTGGGATCGCGGGGAATCCACGATGTTGTTTACTCGCTCGATCGTTTTAATTTTATGTCGACCGTATGCCGGAGGAAATTAAGGGCGGCGAGATTCCTACTGGATACTTGTGAGACTGCAACGATTGCAATAAATTGAATCGCGAAGGGCAACTTTCTCCGCGGGGGTACGCGTAGGTGGTTGTCGAATATTGCTTCGATACTGGTTTGAAACGAGCAGGAAGCATTCGTTTCGAATACGGCGCTCGATTTAAGTTTCTTTTTCGAATAGCGCCGCTCCAACATCCGCGGACCTTTTCGTTTCAGTTGAACACGAACGATAAAAAAAAGCAGTCAAAAAAGAGAAAAAACCTGAATAAATCAGGTATACGTTTAAGTTTCCATTTTTATAAATTCCGAGACGGTTCGTGTTTCTTTCAAACAACATTTAGGAGCTAAACATGGAAGTTATAGTGGTGTTTACAAGAAGTCTTCCGGGCATCAAGCTCGTGAGCCCACCAATCAGATAATTTCACCTTCCAATTACGTTATCGTGAAAAGGGGGGAGGGGGGCAAGAAAAATCGAATGAAACTAAGATAAAGATAACAGAGGGAGGCTGAAAACTTCATTGCCGCGGAACAAAAATTACCCGTGTAAAAAGGTTGCAAGATAGCCGTGGAGTAATAGAGCCGTGTACTCGTCGTGGACATTATCTGATGGGAATTTGCATCCTCTCTTGCCTCTCGCTATAAATACTTAACGTGCACCGTCGGTTCACAAATGAACTGACTGGATTCGACTGGACTTGACTCCCCTCGATTCGACTGGAGCTCGGCAAGTCGACTCTGGCTGCGAGTCGTCGACTCGACTACTTTCGAGTCGAGTCTCGTGCCTCGACTCGCGTTCGGATCCGTCGTTGTCCGCGAGTGGGCCGCCGCGCGGAACGCGCCGGTATTGTACTCCTTTTTCCACGTGCGCTTTTAGCCAGTGCGGCTGCGCGAGCGGCCGCGCAAACGACAAATTATGTATTCGCATTTGCATATTTGATACGTGGTTACAGCGTCCTGGAGGAAATGGTCCTGGTACTGAGTTACGTTACGACGCCGCTGGCTCGGTTCGTGGCGTTTCGTTTCTCTCGCTGTGTTCTTTACTCGCTCTCCGTCTGATCCAGCGTACACCATGCTTCGTATACACACAACTTTTCACGGAGATCGAGCTCGTTAGTCTCGGTGGAATCGAAAAATCCGACGATCGCGATCGAAGCCGTGCTGTTAATAAACTGCGGGAACTAGTAGGTTTATCGACTAGCGGCTGGACGAAATTATTGAAACCGCGACGAAGAATGATTTATGTAACGAGGGGGGTACGGTTGAAAAGTTTCGTTCGATTCGTAGATACGGTATCTACACGTGTTCCGCTTGTATTGCTTGCCGCAAGTCTGGTATCGATTAATTTTCGTTTGAGCTTCGGTTCCAGTTAATCTGGCTTTCTAGCACCGCATAAATACGAACGGGCTTCTCATCTCGTTAAGCTGCGATTACGTAATTACGTGAGTGGTGAGATTGTCGCCTGTTCTCACAGAGTGTCGTACAGGCTGCTGTTAATCTCCGTCGTTTATGGGGACGCCGATGATGCAGTGAGATTATAATATCGATACGAAATCGGGCTTGTAATTCAGGTAGCAATTCATGGAAGTGTGTATCTTAAGTCGATCGATGTCGTTCCGTGTCGCGTTTTACAAATCGTCCGTCTTAACTCGTGTTTCCCTCTCGACTATCGCCGATCGTGATACGCAGCCATTTTTTCTGTCCCTGCCAGGGATTGCCGGCAATCTTAGCCGATGGCGGTCGCGGGAAACGACAAATTGTACGGTTGTATTTACATATCGAACGCGTGGCTGTTCGGTCTCGTGGAACAAACGGTGAGATGTGAATAGCAGCCGGCCAACCGGATTAGATCATATTTGGAAAACCGGTATGAACGGCGGACGAACGTTATGCGATTGGCAGAAAGAAACGCGGTTCCCGCGAGGTACGAGTTATGCATTTGCCTCGTGCGCATAACGTTCGACACGTGGGTTGTCGGGTTAAAATACGCACGACTTTTGTGCCGCACCATTGTGCTCTTTCTTTCTCTTACCGCTTGGAATACGACCAGTAAAAAGGACAGATCGTATAGCCGCATTTGCATAATTCACACGTGGGTACAGGATGCGCGCATTCGCGAGAGGGTCGAATATCATTTTTCTCGTTTACCCGCCCGCTCTTGCGGCTCATTTTTTTGTTCACCGTGCACTTTACATTGTTTAACATCACAAATATTTCCTTCTCGATACGCTGATCACAGAGAATTGGTTCGATTCGACCGCGATACTTACCGGTCGATCGCGAGACGTAGCTCATTTGTTAGGATACGAAACCATCGGATATTCCTCACAGTAACACGTCTTTAGATAGCCTGCCGCCGAGTAATCGATATCCGATATCACGAAGAAATTCGCGTGGTCGTTAAGGCGCGAGATTATCCTTCTTATCTCTCGTTATCGTACAACCGTTGCTCCATTATTGCCCGGATCGTTGTTACGATCGGCATTATTAATATCAGCGATACCGCGTAATATTCATACTCGTTAAGTTCGGATTAGAGTCGGATTGTGAGCGGCAGACTGTATTCCTCGGTGTAGCGTGAATACTCAGATAAATTCAATCTCGAGAATCCATTAAGTACGACGCACTTCTTGGGCCCGCGTTACCCTACCATGCGTGGGTGCCTGGTAATGGGAAGTGCACATAGAAACCGTCCTGCCCATATTTGTCTACCATTCGTCTTTTTCAACCTCGGTCTGCTTCGTCTTCGTGTGCTCGCCCCGAACCAAGGATTTTCTCTTCACCTATGTATACGTATACGTGTACAGGAGCAGAGGGACGCAGCGTGTGTGCGTAGGTCGTGCATTCCTGAATGTCCTTCGGGAATCACAGTGGCATTAGTCCTTTGGGATTCTCTAGCCTGCTGCTGGACACACACACTCGTCACGTCGGTAAGACGTGACGAATGGGAACCAGCGATCACGACGTTTGATAAACATATTAAGTCGCGTTAAGCCTTCCTACGAAGTAAACGGAGTAAGATCCGAATCGATTTCACCACAGGCCGTCACCTCCTCGCAGGAATTTATTTGACTTTTTCGACTGTAATCTTCCTAGTGGGACACCGACCCAAGTATAACTTCTTCGATCGTCTATGCACTGTAGGTCGATGGTATCGGTCAAATTAATACCGTGTAATTTTAGACACGGTCAGCTGAACATCTGCCGTGACATGTATATTAGCTTGGTGAAATCCTCGTTCGAACACGAGTGTATGTATTTACATGTGCGTCCCTTAAGCGTTTTCTTTCTTTTCAATGAGATTCTCCAGCTTTTATTAAGTCCTCTTACGATCGATGTGAATTTAAAGTGGCGATGAAGGAGTGTCATATGCTAGTCACTATAAATATTGGCTCAGGCTCCAAACTGTGCCTGCCGTACGTAAACGTTTGCAATTCGAACATGGCCGGCGGTATGCACGACGTGGCAGTAAATTTCGCGTTAAGCCGAAGTCAAGGTGGGTGATTTACGTGAGTACGAAGAGAGAGGGAGAGAGAGAGAGAGAGGAAGAGGAAGGGGTGTTTTGCTTTCAGCCGTCGGTACGTATCCAAATCTTATTGGCTATCCTTTAGTTTTATGAATTTCGGTTGCCATATGTTGTAATGTCCAAATATTTCAATCAAATTAACACCCTATTTCTTAACTTTAGTATATATCCTCTTAAATCGTTGTTTTAACGATGCTGTATGCGTAATCATTTGGATTTTTAAGTTTGGATATCGTTTCGTAAGTTTCTACTAATTTCACCTATCCAACATGTTAACATACAGCCACTTCTTTATGTTACTACCGAAACTCAACGAGTTGAACTGTCGTCTTTGTTGGTATAATGGGATAATGCTGTGTACCCTTTCGTGAAACGCGAGGAAGTAAGGAATAGGGATAAAGGTGCTAGTACATTTGCCACGCAGCACGCGACGCCTTCTTAACAATAGGATTTTAGGATGCGTGGGTGGGCCGCACGTTTATTTCGCACAAGACAGCGAGAAATCCCTTGTTTACAGCCGGTTGGGCTTGGCAATCGTGTCCCTCACGGTTCATTATTCTCAATCATTATTTCCACCCATCAACATTCTCAATCTTTTCCGTCGATGTACTCGTTTAAATGTTCAGGTGATTAAGTAATATCAGAAGAGAAACTTCAGGCGTCAACATAAATCAGCTACTGAAATCTCCAAAAGGCTGAATTGATAGCAAGAACAATGTCACAGTTAAAACTTGCCACCATGTATCTTTCTTAATGGATCTGCGTAAGTAGGATCATCATAATTTTCTATGGCCATAGTTCTCGGTTAAACCGGAAACGTAGTTCTAATCTGAGGAACGTTATGCCGCTCACGTGTGCGATTTTTCTGAATTTCTAAAGAAGTCTTTTGAAACGTTATGTGTCTTTATATATTTGTCTTAACTGTAATTTATTATACGTTCCTCCAGTATTTTTCCCCCTTAAGAAATCAATTCCCTAAGAATATGGGATCTCGAAAGAATACCAGACGTTTAAACAAGTTTCGATTGTTATATGGGTAACGTCTGACTGACATTTTTATGCTCTCTCCCTGAGAACGAATGTTCGGCGATGTTTGGTCACGTCAGGTCGTCAATCGGCGTTAATTTACGATGATTCGAAGGCCGATTGATTTTGTTTTGCAGCCTGGAAACCGGCGTGTCTGGTGCCGCGACCTCAGAGTTGCTCGATCTTCGAAGAAGTGGCGCGAATCGAGTCACCGAGCTCGCTCCACTTCACCTACGAACGATCTTCTTATGAATGCCGCTTACTGTCTGTAACAAGTGCATAATCAGCAAGCATTTGAAAACGACCTCGTTATCGTTGCATCGTGTCGCGTCGTGTTTCGATCAGATTCGAGGACACGCCTCGATTCGTCATCGTCTGAGCATACCGGTTCTTAGTGTCGTCCTAAGATCGCTTCATGCTACCATAACAAGCTTTGATGTTGGTTCGGCTGTAACAAGGGTCGTGAAATATACGTGTAGTATATATATTGCAAAGAAACGAATCCAAACATGCAAAATAGAAAATGAAATTGGCTAAAATGTGGCAAAGATGATCTTTGTCAGAGTATTTCGTGTTGCGTAGATTTTTATAGAAAGTCTTAAATGTAGTGCTATTGTATATGTGTAACTTCTTCGTACAATCATTCTAGAAACAAAAGGAAAGACTCGCAATCAGGGTGGGAACATCAAAGACGTACAAAATTCTATCACTCTCATAGGGTTTTATAGCTACAAGGAATCCGGTTAACCTGTAATATTCATCGTGAAGTTGTTCATGGCGACGTGATTTAAATAAATTCTCTTCGATGGACCGTCGAACATGTTTCGCGTATATTACGACGTCTTTACTCCACGCTTATTCAATCGCTTCGGTGAAACTGTGAAGCTAGACACAAGGGTGTACGCGTGTTGCATTTGCGAGACTGCCTTCCCTCGCGAAATTCCCAACATGTTGGGTAATATCAATATTTTATGAAAATAATGCAGCTGTCCTTCGCTGGAATGACGCGTTTCTCATGTCACCTATACACGTGTATTTTTTTATTATCGTCAAACGGATCGTGAAAAATATTTTTCAGCGACGAGGGTGTGCACACGTGCTGTTATGAACACAGCGATGCTTCGCTGCACTGATCTATATTTTCACGTACGAATCGTTACCGTTGAAGTTTACGTTTTGCAGGCGTATTTATTAAAGGAAGAATGTTCATTGGTTGAACGAACAGATATCATGTCGCGCTATAAGCGACATCGATGCGGGGAAATCGACTCTTGGCGTGCACCTGAAAACCGGTCGCATTCTGCTAATTGGCTAAACAGTGTAACTACCCCGACTTATAGACCGATTTACATCGCCCATAAGAAATTTGTAGTTCCGCTACTTGCCATGGCGACCATAACGTTAGCTGTTACTTTAATAGAATATCACAGTGCAAAAGAGGCACCTAGAGATGCACCCGATCGCTAGGTATTCACTGCTTCGACTTCGATACGTCAATCGTTAAAGGAATGCATTTCCAATCCACTAACGACTCGACATCGGTGCCTTTGAACGGCTCTGCCATCGCTGTACGACCTCCCTCTTTTAGCTCGTTTCACCTATAATCTTGCTAGGTGTATAGGCGTTTATTAGTTTTCCAATAATATCGGACTACTTAAGGCAATTTACAAGCATGGTGCTAGCGTGGTAAGTTTTATGATTTCGCTACTCGGGGTGGTATTAAGTGGATAGTGCATTCTTTTAAGTAACGAAGACATTTTAACCAAATTCCGACAGCGTAATTTGATAGAAGAATTATTTTTGACGTATGTTTGTTACATAACATCGTAAGCGGTCTCGCATTCAGTTCAGTTATCATCGAACTAATTAATTTCAATGCACCACCTCAACGAATTAGATCGCCTCCGTTGTTTAGACCGCCGTTATATTCTTCGATACTCTCATCAGTCGACCCCTTAAATAGAATCTATATCCTCGCCTATAACTTTCGCGATAGAATTGATTTTTTCGCAAGTAACATTCATTCCTTCAAATCATCGATACTCAATTTTCTTAGCACTAGTGACTACTGTCGCCTTCGATCCAAACCCGATCATTATTGTAAGCGCGTTTATTGTAAAATTGTATTTTGCATAGACTTGTATTTATTATGCTTATTGTGCCAAAGGGTTTATCCCATAAGTAAATAAATGTTAATAATTTGAGACTGCACTGACGGATACGAGATGTACTCGTTTCAATATTACAACGCCGGAATTAAACACTCGAAAGTATGAAAGAAAATCCTGTGTTATAAATTCACTGGCTGTCAGTTGCTGTTAAATCGTTCGTCGGATGATCCGATTTGCTCACGTTACTCTTTGCAGCTCACTCGAAAGATTTATAGCTAGAACTTCTAGACGCACATTGTTAGTTCTAATGAAGATCTAATCCAAGAGCGTAAGAGGAACGCTAGGGGTGCAGGATTAGTTCATCGCTCAGGGCTGACATACTCGGCCCTCTAAGGATAATGCTATCCTATTAATTAGCCGTGTCGAAGCGTCGAGAACGATTAAATCGAAATAGCGAGTTCGTTTCGCGAAGGCGTTTCTTCAGTCTGTTTAAGGCCGCATTAATTGCCCGTGAAAACGCCCCCGCTCACACACGAGACCCGGTTTCGCTACAGTTCATTAGGGTTTACGCCGGGTAACTCCAGTTGGATCTGATGCCGCGAAAATAAATCCTCCCGGATGGACGCCTCTGTTCCTTCGTTCAAGGCACCATCTTGGAGAGCAAAGAGAGACCCACGCGGAAGTTTGCCGTGTTCCGCTACCATTACCCTCTCGCTCTGTTCCTTCGCCACTATTCTGCTTCCTTTTCTTTACACCGTATTATCAACGCCCATCCGATCCATGAGAGAGATCGATTCTCGTCGACGGTTCCTTTGATGCTTCAATTTTCGCCCAATGGCGTAGGAATAGGATTCAGCAGTACCAGAATTCGATTAATTTCGATCGTCAGATCCTGGCATTTTGAGGTAGAATGAATTCGTTTTTTTTGCGCTGCTTAGTTTTAGGAAAATATCTGTTCGCATACTTTGTTCGTTAAATTGGCTAAACATACGAGTAACTGAGTATATGAAGTTCTGGTCATTATAGGAATTGACAAATTAATTCCACCTTTCGGTAAACTTTGTATCAAATTTGGATTTTGAATATTCAAAAGGTAGTGGTTCTGAAGTGAAAAAAGTAGAGCGATTTAAATTAATAAAGCCTTTTAAAAGTCGGCTGAAAACATTTTGATTCTACGTCTGACAACGCGGCGTGAAATAACATATTCGAATCCTTTGAAACGGGTACGCGGTCGCTGCTTTATCGCATTCCGATCACAATAAATTAATAAACGTTCCTTTTTTCCTTTTGCTCGCGCCAGGGAGATCGTTCGACTGCGATATTAGCGGTTTATTAATTTATTTTTTCTTTATTAGCCGGACGAGTCGCGCCCACCGGTAATCAGGGATCTGTAATTAGTCGAACATGCTGTCTGTCCATAGCGATTTATGCCGTGCCCCCGGGGCTATCTTCCCCTTGCCTTTCCCCCCATTCGTTCGTTACTTCGTTCTCTCCACCAACGCTTCTTCTTCGATTCTTTCGCGACGAGCACATCGGTGTTGCTCGTCCAGGCTCCCTTCGTCATCTTCGAATCTCCCTTCGAGGAAAGACGAATTCCTCGCCTTCTACGTATCGGTACGACTTATCCCAGAACTTCGTAATTGTTGGTTTATACCAGGAAACTCGAGACATGTCCGCCAAGTTAGCTGATCGATCGTTCTCTTGAATTTTATTCCTACAAAATACTCTTCGTTAACAAGAACGGCGCTGCATAATGTCTTCTGAAAATTACACGTTACTCCGTTCAGCGTGGAATTATATCCGTTTAATAATCAAACATTTTATAATCTTTATTCGGATAAACTAACGACGTTTCGCATTCCTTCAATAGAAAGATGTTTGGCGATTGAACTAGTAGACGTTCATAACTTCTGGTCAATTATTATCTTGGAAGGATGAGGCAACTTAGATACAATCATTTGTTCGGGAAGCCTTTAGGCTTTTGCGTGCACCCCAATCGCTCTTATCCCGCTTTTCGGCTACCCTTAACGAGCATCGTGTCCCGATAAACACGTAAGATAAGAATCTCCTCGCGGCTGCACGCTCATCCTTTGACTAAGTGGTTCGCGGGATACGAAGAATACGGAGTTGGTTTGTGCTGTCTGACTTTAAGGCGTTCAAACGTCTGTCTGCCTATCAATGACCACACCTTCCCTTTCCAACGCTCGTTTGTTCTTCACGAATAGCTGCCCCCAGGTATTCTATAGTTCTCAACGCAACCCGGCGCTATGGAGAGAAGAATGTTGTCAGACGGTCATAATAATGGGTGGTGGTTGGAAAACCGAGAAAAAAACGTAAAAGCGTAATTATACGCGATCCAGCGGGTTTCCAACGGATAAGATTCGAGGTATCCCGTGGCGAGATCGTTCGATCGTTCAGCAACGGGGTCGCCTCTGGTAGAACTTCCCTAAAGTTCTCTGGGTATTTACATTTCTGATGGCGCGTACTTCATCGGTTGCTATAAAAGTCCGTACAATTACGTCTGCGCATTTTTCTTCGTGAGAGTTTAATTCCATCTTGTCCACGTTTCCCGCACCGTTTACGGTTCACCGTGGTTGTAACCGCGGCTTATCGTTGAAATGACTTATCGCTTAAACAGCACCCTTTTGGCGAGAGCCAGTGTACCGGGTCCCTCGTAACAACCTAAATTAAGTCTGCGCCTTCGTCTCTCATCCGTATTTCATTTTCACCGAGACGCGCGTGCACGCTCGTTTTCTCGGTTTAAGATTACCGCCACGCTACCCCGGCGCACGGCCGCTATTAAAGGAGGCCTCTTGACCACCGTACGACCGTCCATCGACGGATATACTTGCATTCACGCGCACGTCGAAATCTGTAATTGGCCTGGACGTCGATTCTAAAGCGCGAGATAGTCCGGTTCCGGTGATGGTTTTCGGTCAATCATCCGCGGCTCGTGTTCCCCCCGTTTACGACAACGTTCGCCTCGTAAAAGGGATCCAGTTGGGACCAATGGCTCCGGATACAACCGTTGCCGCTTCACGGATTCGATAACACGACAGGATAGTTGCAATCGCGAGATATTCCTCGTGGAATCGCATTAACATTGAATTGTGGTGCGAACGAGCAGGATTTACGATCAATATACGACTCATTACGGAGAAAAGTAACCGTTTATGACAACTATGAAACCGATTCAAGTTAGAGTTATTTACGGTATCAACCATCGCCATTGACGTCAGGCTAAGGTACTTAGGAAATTCTTGAACCTTAACCGATCAAACTTCGTTTGCTCTGCATTCTGTGCAGATTTACGCGAGCGTGCGCGCCTAATTTCAAGAAACGTGTGCTCCGTCTCCGCATCGAAGAAGGCAAGTGCGCACACGTGTTTCTGCGCGTTGCCTTGCCACGATGTCGCGTCAAAATACAAGCATTATTATACCCTCGATAACGGTACAACGTAGGAAGCAACGCGTCTCGGAGAATCGCAGACTTAATTTAGACTATTACGACGTCCGGACTCGAATCACTGCATTTCTCGATAAGCCGTTTTGGTTGGTAGGATATAAATACCATGGACGATTAAGCAGGAAGCAGTTATTCACGAACTACATTAATCCAGCTTAAAAAACGTTCTAAGACGTGCATAAATCTTCGTGTGGTTTGGCACGAGCACGATTGCCATAATAGTCGTAATTGGTCTCCATCTTAGAAGTTTACATTGTACATGTACTATAGTTATCAGACGTATCCTGTGTGCTACAAGATGATTTATAAAAAAAAGTTACATAATTTAAGAGTACGTATAGTAGAAAGTACTGGTTGAACGCTTAGGATTACTTTATAAATTGATTCTAATTTTAGTCAGTACATTGTGCTCCTAAATTATTGGACCATTTGTAGATAACTTTCGTCCGATACGACGGTCATAGTGAACGTTTTACGTACATTGTTCACACACCATAAGTTTGAAGAGGCGTTACACCAAACGATACCTATCAGGTGCTACAGATGGGAATCACAGGTCTCGACTACGTCGTTCGTAGCTCGAATAGACCGTTAATTCCATAATAAGGTAGAAGTGATCGGCAATTCACACGACGTGTATAGGTGTCGCGCGCGATAATTCGTGAACACTCAAGATCATAATCGACTGGTTGCTTAGTCGCGCACGAACTTTGCGCCTCGACAAACATTACCTCGCGTTCCCAGTGATTTCTTCGTTATCCCAGGGCCGTGTCCTATTCGACGCATCTTGTCTTGTACCTGGAACGGGAAAATGAAAATGACGGGGAAGAAATAAAAGGCAAAAACGGCGAAGGAAGCAGAACGAGAGGCGGTCTTTGGCTTGGCGCGCGTATAGGTATAGGCGGCATGAAATACGATGAGAGAGTGCCTCGGGTGCGAGACTTATGCTAAGTACACGCACACCAGAACTTGCGTGTGTATTTAATGCTCGTACTCGTGCCACGGTCCACCGTTCTCCTCCTCCGTCTTCGTCTTGCTGCACGTTTCCCCGTAGTTACAATGTCGCTCGCAATCGTGTGCGTGCGTGGTCGCGTGTTTCGCGCGTTTGCGTTCCTCTCGCCACGGCTCCCGAGTTCTACCTGTGCTCGGCCTTTATATGGAATTCTGCTCGCCGTGTTGGACCACGGTAGTGCCGCCGCTACGGCGGACAGATCGTCCACCTCGAACACGCACGAGGTTCGTTAAATGTCGCGGGGGTTCCATCAGTTGACAGATTATCGCACTAGTTTGTGGTCAGAATTACTTAAAGTCACGTTAGCGGTAATGGTTATTCAGGCCATCTATTTAGTTATGCGAGCGAAGATTAATTTAGAGTAGTTAAATTTACCTCCAGAACGAGTCCTAACGTTCGTATAACGTAGTGATATATTTTACGAAGAAAGGATAATATTAGCAGAAATAGATTCATTTTGATTTATTCGTATTTCAAATTTGGGAAACACGACCTTTTTACTAATTGCTTGTTTCCAATTTTTATAGCGGCTCAATCGCGCCGCGGTGCAATATTGAAGACTTCTCGAACGACGGACAATCGTATCGCGGTCTCAGAGATATTACTCAACATTGCTCATGACAAACATATAAAGGGCTTGCGACGCCGGCATTACGGCGAACGCGCACGCAAGCATTTGTAAGTTGCCGGTGGAACAACGCGGTGACCGAGGGTGGTTTGAGATTGTAACGTGGTGAAGCCAGAGGCGACGGTCGTCATAACTCATCTCCAACGTGCCGTCATCGGGTCGGTTTCTTGGCCGATCTACGACTTACCGCGACGAGATATGTATATTCTCCAGTTCTGTAAATAAATTCAACGGAGATCGCGGTGTAAAGCGTGAATAAACGATAAACTGGATGCGGTGAGTTTCTCTTTGGAGCAACGGTGAGACAAATCCGTGGCGTGCAATAACTTTCGATGCTACTGCTACTTGTAAGATGGGAGAGCTTATAAGATTAGTTTAATCAAGCGTACACGTACTTAGCGTCTGGATGGAACAAGGATAATCGGCCGGAGACGCGGGTTCGGCGACAAGGATGTAGTTACGTAGGAAAGGCGAGTTCTACGGGGCAGACGAAGCTGCGAGAGATCTGGTTCTTTCTTTTTATTCGTTTACGACAGCCTCATCGCGGCGAGGTCGTCTGAAACAAAGTGGCACATTAGTGTTCCTTACGTGTATTGTTAACGAGCCACGCAAATCGATCCATTCGTTAGCTGGCGGATCAGTCGGAGCGGTAGCTTGTCTCGTCTTTCCATCGCCATATTTTACTCCCATCGGTCGACGATTTGTCTACTGTGCGGCTCGTGTAGGCCCTCTATATACAAACAGGTTGCGTTCGAAAAAGCGGATCGTTTAACGATCGGTTAACGCGGACGTATTTAACGTTCCTGTGGTACAAGCAACCAAATCCCAGAATTTATCACCTGCCCGGAATTATTCTATATATTTTACCAAATATTAAATACACCGTGACGTCTTTATCTGTTAGATGTCTGTCGACCAGTATTCTAAAAGAGATACGTAGATTTTATTGGCACGAGGAGATGGAGAGCCACAAAGATAGTACGATAGCGAACAGAAAGATACCGATCTAAAAATCGTTAACCGCGCTAGGCGTGAAAATGGCTCTGAGGTGTTATAACGAAATCCATAACTGTAACGAACAATGTGATATACTCTAGGACAGAATTGCACCATTAGCACTTCGCAGGATATTACGCGTTTCGAAAGTGACGATTCCGATGGAAGATACGAGACAATCCGAGGCGTAACGTCGACACCACGCCCTCGGGGATACGATTCGCAGATGCCGTAAGGACATACACAAGGACACGTGGACCGAACGATCCGCGGTGATATGTCGCCGGAGCGTGGGCATCGGTACGATTCGCTTTGCTCGTCGGCGATCGTGCCAGGCCGCGTACCGGGGACTTAATGTCCTATAGAAGCGTTTCCAGAGTTGTTCCTTTCGAAAACGATCGCGTGCGTGCCGCGGATCCGAATCGTTCAACTGGTCGGGAAATCTCGTTTAATCGGCAGCGATACGGTACAGATCTGGCCATAAGGCATTCATTAACGTCACCAGTGTGACTATTACTATCGATGCATATTCCAGCAACAATGCCACTAGCCGGGCCTGCATTCCTTCATGTCCACGTGGGCGAACGTCCACCAGATACGGATCTATGTTTCATTATCGCATTGCGATAACTGGTCCGACTGTGTGTCTTGACATTATTCAGGATTCCTGACCTATTGAAATGCCCACATTTCCTGATTCCTCCGGTGTACACTGTCGTATTAGCTAGCATAATGAACGAAACCAGGAAAACAGATTGCCGTCTCAATGGATCAGGAAAATTGGTCAATTAGAGGGGAATAATCCACGATTTGTTTTAAGGCATGATAAGAGAACGCGTAGGTGCCCCGCCGTCTTTCTCTTCAAAACGGACAGTTCTAGTATCTACTTTGAGGATCGTTTCTGCAAACGTTCGAAACTCGAGACCATATCTGGTTGGTGGGACAAGAATCTCATTCCATCCACGCCCAGGCCAAGCTACGTAACATTGTACGCGAGCATATAAATATCTGCGGAAATTATGATGTACCATAACTGACGACACCATAGATCAGTCTTGGTCCGTTCTGCTTCACGCAGGGGAAACTATTACCATAAATAAGCGAGCAAGAGTTCGCCTCTTCCCTTGTACGTTGTCACGTCGAAGTCGACCCATTAACTTCTTCAACCGACTCGTTAAAGAGGATTCCCACCGTTTCGTGGGTGATGCAGTGAACTAACCACCGAATCGAGTGACTGCACGAATGGGCTCCGTATTATCGATCGCCATCAATTACAAACCGCTCGAGATTGTAGCTCGTTAAGTTGATATAGATTAGATCGTTTCATCTTGATGTCCCTTTTTTTTCCGCCAGTTGTCACCCACGTTGTTCAAATCCCAGTGCTGTCAAGGTGTTAAAACGTGGGATGCACGCAAACGCCAACGACAGTTGATTTAAGGGTTGGTATCCTAATATTTCTTTCGGATAACGCAACGCGAACATAAATAAACGTGTCGAATACCTGACATTGATCTATGTACTCACCTTTTACACGATTTTACACGAAATTACCAATGTTACACGAAACTAATTCGATTCATTTTCCACGAACACCAAACTCATCCGTAGAGTTTGTAAGCGGCGTACATGAAAATCCTGCGATAGTATAAGTATAAGTGTGTCAATAGCATCCACATATAGTACGCATCTTTGAGTACTCACGTGGTAGACACAGAAGACTTGCTTGGCTTAGTAAGATTTCTCTCTTCTCTGTCTCCCTTGCTTTCTCCCCTCCGTTTTCCTCTCACGTACACACGACCGCGTTCCCAAAGAGGTAGGAGTTTATACGCATGTGTGTATGCGAGCGGCATGTGCACACATTCAGCCGGTCATCTCTCTCTCCCTCTTGGTCCCTTGGTCTAAGGCGACTTACGCCTACACGTTGTAGTTGCAGCATCCACACTTAGCCCTCCTCAGTCCAGCGCGTGCCTCCACGCGACCAACCACCACCTCAACCACTGCTCTCTCACTCTCGCGCAGGATCGCGGATAGTTGTCGAGGCAGCTTGAATGTCGAGCGCGCCCGCCAACTTCGCGTTGACAGTGCTTTTGGCAGCGCTTAATCTCGCGTCTACGGTCCACTGCATCTTGTCCGCCAAGGGGTACGGGCATCGAATTAGTCAGTTTCGACTAATTCGACAGCATTGATCGTTATTTTTTTGCTCTACGTTCTGACAGTATTCTCGACGTCGTTTAATGGTATACCGATGATTCGACGATTCAATCGATACCTGGTGCAGTTAAACAGGTCGACGATTCAAGAAAAATCAGATGATACAATTTCCGCGTTATAATGTTCATTTTGTTAGTGAGCAGTGATAGTCGTCATCGAGTGAGTTACCGAACGTTTTGGAAACGTTTATGCCAGTTATAGTGTCTCGCGAGTGTAACGTGTGACTTTATCGATTCTCATATTGTTTCTCAATAATAAACGAAAAAATTCTAGTCGTCGGCGGGAAAGTATGGTTTGAGTGAAAGTCGATCAGCGGTCGTTGCGAACGCTTCCGCGAAATCGTTTTCCTGGGTTTCCTATCTGGATGATCGGCTGCTGACAATTACCAAGTCCGTAGCTGTGAGTTTTATAAAGATTGAGCTGAGGTAATAGGGGAATCGCGATCGGTGAACATAAATTGCGTGTTACTGCGCGTTCCTTCGAACTCGATGTTCCGGTAGGACGGGCGAAATTGTCAAAGATCGTACATTTTGTAACAATATCACGTGGAATCGGCTTCTAGTCCCATTTAGCAGGCGATAAAACGCTGCGACTACGACGCAACTCGCTGCCAAATCGACAGTTTATCGATCACGCGATCGAATCTCGAACAGTTTCGCACTTGCCGTTTGGTAGAACGGGAAACGAGTCACGCGGATTGGAAATCGGTGAGCGTGGGTCGACACACGGCGCCAACCTGTTGCTCAAGATCACACGCCTCGTAAGATCGGACTCGTTTCCATTTAGAGGGCTCAACTCGAGTGGCCAGGTATCTTTCGAGAAACGATGGTTCGATCGACAGCCGAGAACTAATCAAATCGAGACGAGGATTGGAGCAGAGAAATCCTCTTTCGATCGACGCTCCAAGTGCTCGTTCCCCGTTCGAGTGTTTCGGGATATCAGTTTCCAAGTATCACAGGAACTTTCCGAACGTCATCCATCATTTCCGTCCGTAGATCTTCGAGTCCGATTATGTTACGCGGTTGGAGCAGGATTTCAGCGCGGATTAATTGAAATAATCGAGCGAACTACCGCTAATTGAAGCATGAACTTAACGAGTGCGATGGTGCCCGAATAATTACAGACAATCAGTTACATGGCAAATATCGTGTGAACGTATATTACAGATGGACGAGGTGATGACCAGAAACGTGTAAACAAACAGTGTACAAAATGGACGGCAGTTTGAAAATTGGTTTCTTGCTGTTGTGGGCGAGCATCGTGCTGTCCTTCGCAGTTTCGTCCACCAACGAACTTTTGGATTGTCGAGCAAATTTGACTGCAGCGATCAGAAATGATACCACGTTTATGAGGAAAGTTCGCCAAGCGGATTACATTTTTACGGGGAAAATCATAAATCTGCGCAACGGACAGTTACACGTGCGCGTTAAAAGAGCGATTAAGGGTGTATTGAATGCCACCTTGGATCTTACTCTGAATGATACATGCGGTCACTATATACGACGAAGTTATACGGGAATCTTCATGGCGCGACGTGACTCCGGAACCGGCGATCTTCGACACGTGGATAAGATCGTGATACACTTCGGCCCGGTGCCTCTTACGCTCGCGAATCTGGACAGACTCAATGCTGCTGTCAGAGGTGAGTACCGTACCTGTTTTTCACATTCACGTGTCGCATTTTAATAAGTCCGGTTCCGTTTCATGTTAATTGGATAACGCGCGACAATGCGACTGTAGTAAAATGCGCTTAAAGTATGCACATAAGTGTGTACGTAAAATTGCATGTCTATTGAAATAACGGCAAACCGCATTCAACGGATAATTTTATGACCCTCTTAATATTTACGAACAATTATTTTGCGTACACGTTTCGAGCTTGTTTAGCCTTCGTAGTAGCAGCAGAACAATTCGTTACGATATTTTCGCGTCCGTGAAAATTTGTACGTGGTCGACGTTTATTCTTGTTCGCTGTCTTGTTTGAAATTGTTCAGCAAGCGAAGGGCAACCGCGTTAACACAATGTGCGTCGTCGAGCGACAAGTATCGCCGCGTTCAAGGCCTGCTGGACGGTGTCTCGAGACTAGTTGTTGAACCTCAGAAAAATAATGCACCGTTCTATTATTAAACCGTTACGGTGCACCACGTAAGATACGACGCACCGGTTTTTATCAATAATTTACAGCGTTCGAGGCTGCGTTTAGAGTTTATCGATAGGGAAGGTAATGCCGGTTTCGAGTGTCACCCCGTGAAAGACAAAGCGTTGTCCAGGACTATTAGAGAAATTAATGTAGGAATTATAAGATGAGACTCTGAGATATTGGCTAGCTGGTGTAAAGGGTCGAATGATTTATTTAATAAGAAGGGGTTAAATGCGGAGCCGACGGTGCGCCTGTGGTTTTACTCTTTTTCCAAGATCGGCTTACAAGCGAAAGACTCGACGATGTCAACGACGATGGTGTCCGGGGGACTTTGATGAATAAAAGTGGCCATGGTTCTCACCAGCCATAAGCGCTGGAGGTAATCGTTCAATCTCAATAACTTACAATACCACCTACCGACAAGGATATCACAGTTCCTCTCGAATCCATCTCTTCTTTCCATGTCATTTGCTAGTCGATCGTGCATCCTCCCATTAGCCACCATAAAATGTCGCCGATGTTTCTTCGAAAGGCGTCGTATGCAATTAGGAGTTTTTCTCGAGAATGCGCCGCGGGCGAAAATTCAAATTGGTCCGAAGTTTAGTTCGCACCAAACGTCAATCATCTGATACGGAAGCGTTCGGTTGAAATAATGAAAGGGTTCCGAGCCGCTAGGAAAATCGCCACTCTCGTTCGCGCGGAATGCCGACCAGCGGACAGGATTGATTAACACGGCTGCTTTTCTCCCTCAAACTCTACGCGTGTATCGCTTTTCTTCCTGGACCCGTCAATCTGGCGCCTTCGCTAATCACAGTGTCGTTGCGTTTCTGAAACGTTGTGACTTGTAATAAACGTTGTGACTCTCTCTGTGACTCATAAGGAGTAATATTTTCTGGGAATATTAATTTAAGTAGTGCTTAATTAGCGTTTCTCAGGAGTGCGCTGAGGACGTTGAAAGAGTAGGTAGGCAAAGTAAGATTTTACTGCTAAAAACACAGGCATACGTTCTATATTCTTAGTATGTACATTTTGGAATAAGGAATCATCTTTTATTTAATTACACTTCTAGTTTAAATACTGTTAAATTAGTGTTTCTCGGAGAGTATGCTGAAGATGTTGAAGAAGCTGTTAGGCAAAGTAAGATATTATTGCAGTACAGCTTCCCATATCCGAACTCATAGAGCTACATAAATGTTTGAATAAAGGAATTTTCGGATGATAGAATAATTACTATTTTAATACCAAGCTCCATTTACTTAAATAGATTTCAAGAAGACTGATAGTTTATTTAAATATTTATTATTCTCTATTAACAGAGAACGAGGTAGTTCAGATATTTAGGTATTCGGATAAGGCTCCACTGTATTTATGCAAATTAAAAAGCAGACATTCCATACTCCCATTATATTTCAGTATCACTACCAAGAATTATCTCCATTCTATTATATCACAACTTTACTTCACTTCGTACATTCATGAAGTTCTCTGAAGTTACTATCTATAATTGCCATTACAATATTGCCCCTAGCATTTCCTGTTTTGCTGTATGCTATCTTCATCTTCTTCTGGAAGCACTATCATTAACATATATTCCCCTCTTTACTTTATTCCTGTAAATAATTTCCTCGTAGCAATATTATTAGATGTATAAATAAGTTTTCGCGTTTTTTTCGAAAATACGTTGAAAATTGGTATAAAAAGACGGTCCAATAAGTTTAATTAAAGTATTTTCTATCTCAATTTACCACCTTTGTCATCTCTCAGGCTACATATAAGTATCGTTGTGAAATCATGTTTCGCTTCTTTCGTTGTTAAAGAAATGCTTCTGAAAATCGATCGTTTTGGCGTACTTACAATTTATTCCACTTAAGATTGCCGTAAATGGTCCATTTCTTGCTGCCGCTTACAATTTCGAAAACTAATGCAACATCAATCTTTTTTCTTGGAATCTTTCTCGTAGTATGCAAACGAATGAAAATTGTGGGTTGACACATTTCAAGTTACATATCAAGGCTTTGTCGCGCTTATGCTGAGATTTCATCTCGAAATACTTGCAACTAAAATTAACCGCGGGAACTTATTTGTATACCATTCTTTTCATTATATTATATTTTTCAATCTACACGCATTCGAGTAGCGAAAATAGAGTCGGTGTCTTTCATACAATGTTCATCTACTTCTGCGAGCCTTTCTAAATCACTCGCGTTTCTCTCGCATCTCTCTGAACCAGTGATATCAAACACTCGCCTAATAATTAGAATGGATATATTTTTCAATGTAGAGTATCTCCTAATTTTTGTAAGTACACTAAAGAAAGAAAAAAAAAACTAAAATTTAAATGAGTTATTTTCGAATCGCTAACATTTTTTGGGGACACTTGTCTATGTCTGAAGCACACAGACTCTACGAAGCTGTATTTGGTGAACCCTGCTCATATATGAGTTTCACACCACCGCTCTAAATCGTGGGAACCTGCGCCATCGGCCATTTTTTCTCAGCCGTGTCTCACACGGAAAATGGCAACCGCTGGCTACCTGCGACACCTGGTCCTCCCGGTGCTCTATAGCATTCGCCCACGCATCTATGTACGCGGGCACGTATGGCCGCGTCACTTGACGCGCGTTTCCAATGCGACAGGCCACGGTATTTCTGCGTGGACTCGGTCGCGCGCGCGAGCCAGCCCTGAAAGTCGATTCAAGCTTCGCGCGAGTTTAGCCTCGGCGTAGCGAGTCACTCGAAGGATCAGCATAATGCGGGGACGGCCTACGCATTTTGCCAAGCTGTGCCAACATCGACACGCCCTACCTACATAACGCGCGGCCCAGGTGTGCCCGATTTCGAGGATTTTTCCTTTGACCCTCCTTGCAACCAGGGTTGTAACTTCTCCCACGCCAACATTTTCCGCAACGGATCGGGATCCTACTGAAATATTTGCCAGGGACACGCAACGTCCTCGTTACGTCGTCTAAACGCGCGTTTTCTACGAGTCCGCGAAATGTTGGGAATAATTTATCACTTCATTGGCGATTGAATGTTTCGCACGTTTAACGAAGTATGTATCGACGGTGGTTGTAGAAAGTCGCTGTTACACGGTTCGCTTGCAATTTAGAGCAGGGAAACATGCGTGTACGAATTACTACTGCGGAAAGTCATTATCAATGCTTAGAAATGGGATTCGTTTGGCAAACAAGCGTGGAATGTTAATGATGCGTGTGGATCGATATCTATATGAGACGATGAGGTGTTAAGAGTATGGTAAATACGGTTGATTGGGTTTGAGGTGATTGCCTACTAGAAAGCGAAGGAAGCATACTTTTTAGAGCACACGTGAAATTCGCTGTGAAACTTCGGTATACAAGCTAAACGCTATTCTTTGAACCTTTTTCAATCGTTCAAACTTGTGCGCTGATATTAATTAGTAGACTGCGGATTTTTATGCACTTATTGGAAATTTAAAGGTTCCAAAATGTGCACGATATGTGTAATCTGTAGAATGATACAAAATATCTAAAGTGCAATAGGAATTATGATACTTGGGGGGTGAAGCAACCACCAATTTAGATCCTGTTTCTTCAAACTTATTATAAAACTGTGAATTTGCATTGACATTTGCAATCTATTAATTAGATTTAACAAAAGAGTACAATGATTCATAGTCTGAGTGACATTCATTTAAATTAAAAATACCTTCGGTTCGCCACAGCTGCTTCTGAATGCAGGATATTAGACGGAACATATATTCAGTTTCGTGCATAGTCATCCTTATATGGGGGAGTAAAAGGGAACAATGGATTTTTTCTCTCTGCCTCTCTCGCGTTGTATCTACGATTGAAAAGAAAGTCGACAATGAATCGTGGATCGGGTTTGCGACTATTGTTAAGACACCGCGGCTCTATCAATGTCCATACGTATACGATTTCAAAACGGTAATTATCTTCGCGCCTACGCTCCACCGTCACGTATATAAAATGGTCGGTACGCCTCTGATAATATGATTTCCTCGATCGATATCTGGCCAAACGGAGACAGACGGAAGCGAGACGAGTTGATCGAGTGCATCTACTTCCGATCTTGCGTTCCGTCAAGCTGATACCTCGCAAACGCACCATGAAATTGGTGGTGCGCTGTAGATAATGATATAAAGATTCTGACTACTCTCAAATGGATAACTGTGCGCAAAAAGGCTAATTATATGATAGTAGTTTGCATTATTATAAATTTGAGCGGCTTGTATAATGCGTAACGGTTACTTAAACTGTATCTCATTGGTTTCTTTCCTATTAATAATAGGGGAAGATCTAAATATAAAGGAGATTTAACCCTTTGAGTGCTAAGTAATTTTAGAAGATCGGTGCGTTTTTAGATTTATTTTCATGGATGATATGTACACATGATCTTTAATATCAATGTTGACATCTCTATTAATCGTTACGTTCATATCAGCTGGAACATTTTCCACTGATTATGCGAACTCTTCTGACTTAAAAGTAGTACTTTTACATGGAGTCCTGATTAAAGTTACTACTATACTTATTTATTTACGCAACATGAAATAGAATATTTATACTTCTCCCAAACATGTGTTTATTTCAAACATTGATCATTTTTATTCAGGTTACGTTTATAAACTAGAAACATTCACAAATGTATATATGGATCGATAGTACTAAAAATTAGCAAATATACAAAATCGATAAGCAAAAATGTACAAATATTTGAATACTGTTTTGGCTACTTTTCCTTTACTTTCGCATTGATCGATGAAGCCAATCAAATGTAGAGATAGATTAGGCTTATTATTTTCTCTGTAACTCAAGAAGAACTTTGGCTGTCCGAGTGCGTGCGTTAAATGTCTATCCTCGTGACACGCTTTTCCGTTGAATTATCTCACGCGGTCGATAAATTTTAATACAGATCAACCGTTTAGATCTCTGGATAATCCAGCCGGTTAGATGGTTAGAGGCTACAAAGATGCGTGCACACGCTTTTGAATTTCTTTTGACAGGCGCGACGACGCGAGGGAAAGCGCATTGGAGCAACGCCGTTGCATGGTGCGCGTAGATCGGTAATTGCAATTTATAACCGCAGTTCTTAATGGCGCGTGTCATTTGTCGTTCGGTTGTACACGTTCGAGATCAAAGACCGCCGTGCTGGCACATAAAAATCCGAATCCGTAGCTAATCCGATAATCGAACAATCATCCGTGACAGGGAATAAATGTATTACTTTCACCTGAAAGAAATAGTCGGCTATCTTTAGAGATATAAATATTGTGATCTGAATTTACTCCGCGGAATTTCTGATCAAGAGATTGGAAAGAGTTTCTCTCTTTTTTTGTGGGCAGCACTTTTCTGCTGATAGAATATTCAATTTAAGCTTCCATTTTATGCAATATCCAGGGTGGTCTATGAATGGGTCACCATTTCAGATGCAAACTAAATTATTTTAGGTTCAAATGAAAATGCTAGGTGACCCCAGATAGTTTTTACGTACGAAAGGTACATTTGAAGATTTCTTTTACATCAATGAATCCTTCATTTGATATTAATGAATTTTTCTAGTTTAAACATTTTTCAATCGCTATACTGTTTTTCACTTTATTATAAGTTTGTCAATATATGCAATAAGCTGCACAGATTCAATTATTTCCTCGAGTCTGCAAATAAAAAATGATAAAATATGACCTTTTTTTTCTTTTTAAATCAAAATATATTATTATCGACTTCCTGATCATCAAATTTTTTATTCCTTGATCACCTAATCTCGAATGAAATCAGAAGCTCCATTTACAATAACTCGAGAATCAGACATAATAAACGATTACTACATCAGTAGATAATTGAAAGGTTTGCGAGTAATATGCAATTTTCGTAGCTGAAAAACGCATCTAGAATTGATTAACATAATACAGTCTCGACGCATGAAACTCGTGTTAACAACGTTATTAGATCCAAATGATTGCCTCAAATTTCTCTAATAATTTCTTAGGCAGATTGCGACATGTAATGCGCGCGTTAATGTATCTGTCACCGTGCCATGCTATGGAAGAAGGGAGAACACGAGAGAGAGTATGTGTACAGAGGCTGATTCGAAGGGATTAGTCGTTGGATTGCTGCTCAGTACGGTTTACCAGTATCTTCGTGTTGCTCGTGGCCGAGGTAGGCGGTTGATTGCCACAGCCATGAATGTGCACCGAGGGTGCGTATTATGCACGCTTTGTAAGGCGAGCTGCTGAAAAATTAGTCGCGGCTTCGCTTCGTTTGGCCAGCTTGTCCATTGGGGTAACTTAATACAAGACGGTTACCGCGTTCCTACAAAATTCAACAAGAGAAAAACGAATATATCCTGCTTGTATCGAGACAAAATTAGGGTAATTTGGTTCAAGGAACAATATTTAAAGATACCCGATCGGACGTCTTTCGCCGACTCATTTGCATAAGAATCCACCATGGAAGATATCCCTTTTCTGGTTTACTCCATGCTTTTCGTTCAACAAAAGGAATTGTTGCTTATTACGTTTAACATTATTGTGTTCGTCGATTTTTTTTCATCCTCCACTAGTCCCTTTACTTCAGCTCACACGTTTCCACGATTATTTTCTCAACCGCGCACGCGCCAGTTTAGACGGGCGACGATTCTCCTTTTCCATCGTCGCGAGAATAAAAAGAACGTTCAGGCCACACGCTTCCGGATGTGTCGGAGTCACCGTCCTTCCTTCACCTAACCGAACGATAAAAGCTTTTAACGATGGTACCTCGACCATTCGAGGCACCGTTGAAGAACAAACAGGTCCGAGGAAAGAATGTCTTTCAACGAGTCCCACGATATCATTACAGCTAATTCTAAACCGCGGTGACAATAAATCTGCCGTAGTTTGAATTTTCGTGAGTCACACATTTAGAGTTGTCAGGCATCGGTATTATTTAGGATCGGGCGGAGTAAGTCGTCGCAGTGTTTCCTTTTTCTCTTTTTTCGAAGGAGTGAATTTCGACACCAGGTTCGATATGGTGCCATAAATAGAAAAGATATGCGTCGTTTCCTGCTGCATGGTCCATGACCATGCGAAGCCAGCTTCAGGATCAACGAATTGCCTTAGGGCAGGGATCCAATCTCTTCCAATTTGCCGGGACTCCAGAAGGACGAAGGGTAACTCATTTATTCGAGCACCAGAGGCATGTATGGCAATCCTCCACCCTTGAATAGGTCCTAATTAAAAGATTTCACTTGACGTCGTAGATATTTCCAGACTTTCTCACGAGCAGCTGTTCACACGTTTCTCCCTGAAACGGTTAGGCGCCAGGCCACCGGTGAAAAAAGCTCTTGAGACTCTTCTATAAGCGTTACGTGTGTATTTCTACGATAAGCTTTCTACAAAGTCTCTATAAAGTTTCGTAGAATTATCGTACCTTAATTTGTTACTTCCTGCAATTCACAGCCCTGGGCGAGTTAAAGGAATTCCTTTGATGTTAATTAAGAGAGATGTGCTAAATTAAACCTTGATGTACATGCTAGATTTCTAAAAAGCAAATTTGTGTGTACAATCGATGAATGGACATATTAAGTGTAGTAATAAATAAGCAACTTTTTTGTACAGTGTAGTATTTATTTTTAGGAAAATTAAGTACCTATTCTCTCTGAAATGAAACTGCTGTTGTTCTGTAATACGTTGCTCGAATGATCTCTTTGTAAGATAACTTCATTAATAAATTTTCGAATCTCGGAAGTGTTTTGAATTAAAATTATACTTTTAACTTATTAAAGTCTTTCTAGATGCTGAATTATCCATGATTTTGGATAATTTGATCCTGATATCAAACAACTGATGAATTCCATCATTAAAAAAAGAAAATGTTTTGAGTCAATAAAGTTGTCAGAACTTTATAAATAAAAGTACTGAATTGATTTAAACACCTAATATTATAGTAGGTGAAGTAGAAATGCTCATGTCCTGCTTTACAAATTACAGTGAAAATTGATATAAATTGCGAAAACAAAATTTCCCACAATTCAATTTAAATATAACATACTACTGAAAATTCAATTTACTCGTCCATCTTCGGCGTACAAGATACACCTATTAATTTGCGCGCGTGTCACGGTATTTAGCGGGGTTGCACCAACACGGATTCCTCTTCTTTTCCCGAGCCCCGCGTCAATTAGTCTCTCAACGTAACCAAGCTTGCCGAGGCACTCGCTCGCTACTATTCTTTTTCTTGCCTCGATGCCTTCCTCCTTAGTCTGCCGCTTTCTCCTTCTTCAGCTTCGAGCTGCCAGAGCGGCTCGTGTTTTATTTCAAGCGTCCCTTTATCTTCCACGGTGCATAGTGTTGCTGGCTCACCGTGACACGAGAGGCCTTTCTCGTTTTTCCAGTCACCTTTCAAGCAGCACAGGCTACCGATCCTTCGTTCAGCCCAAGATCGGTGATTATGTCCCTTGAAGCTTGGCGATCCCTCAACCAGGGAGTCGAAGGTCAAGAACCCGCAACCTTACCCACTGATACCTCTCCAGGTACCCATAAAGACGTTATTGCTATTATTATTATTATTGCCGTCATTATCGATATTATTGTCTCGCCTCGAATATAGCCTCGTGCCGCACGATCGACAGGAGGGAGAATTCGTGCCTCTCGTAGGATAGCCATTTGGTTGGGTGCTTTAAACCATGGCTACTCCTTTATCATTGCCAATCTATCTATCTAGTTCAACTAGAAATTCTCTTTTTTTTCTTCTTTCATACTCACGAAACATAACTGGACACGATCTAATTATCGGAACTGCTCACCGTAAGCATCCTGTAGGTATCGCAATGTTGCTTCTTCATGGTTCACGTTTACAAGGCAATTTAATTCCCGTTGGATTTCTCCGTGTCTAGAAGGAGGAGTCGATGGTCATGGAAAAATGCGCCGTGAGTTACGATTGAACGTTTGCCGTTGTTGTTGCTCACGGATCCAGGATCTTTTTGTTCTCCGTGGTCGATCGGCAAGAACGATCCGTCGTAATTTACGAGCTCGAGGCCGAACGACCTTCCTATCGTGGCACGATTTCGATCGGAATTCTCGCTGCGGGTTTCGGACACCGCGGAGCGGCAATTAGACAGATCGGAATCTCGTTTTCGCGGCAAGGATCGTTAAGGATGCAACGATGCTTGGCTACCGCCCGAGGGAGGTGGCCAGCAGCGGCTTTAACGACGATTTTGATGAATTTAGTCGAATTTAATTAGGAGGCGCGTATTTTCGTGCCCCGTTACTTAAGGCCGCCCCGTCCGCGTCGGAGGACCTTAAGAATCGAGTTTTGCATGCCTCGAGGACAAAGCCATAAAATACCAAGCGTAACAGCTTTCAATTACAGGTCCCCGTACGCGTATGAGCCGCGTATACTCAGGCACCGCTCGTTTCGCTTGTCGGGGACCCCGGGAAAAAACGGGCAAGGTGGGAAAAAAAGGAATACGAAATGAAGAATTCCACGGGACCCTTTGAAATTGCTTCGTCCACTGTGTTCCATCCAGTATTTGAGTCTTCATACGTGACTAGCACCGATTAATGACGAATCGTATGGTAATCGATGGTCGCTCCGACACCATCGAACCTCTCCATTATGACACTTGATCGAAGCCATCGAGAAATACGTGTTTTGCATCCATTAATACGTACCATACCTTTTTCGAAGTGTTACAATATAACCGATAATTTTCTCACGGTTTTATGAAGCTATAGTTATACCTACAGTGGGCGGTAGTTATTCTTGAATACCATTCTAAAAATCATTAGTGTAATTAACACCCCTTACTTTGTATGTAATCATAAATCGCGTATAAAGTGATTCGAACACAAATTGTGGTCTAAATATAATAAAAACAGGTTGCAATCATGACAGAAATTAATTTTCATTGTAATTATAGCTTCACTTTGTAGGCTTGAAGATTACCAAGTAGAAATTATATATAATGGTTTACTGTGTCCTATATTGCGTGGAAGTATTAGATGCTAGGGGAAGTTTTTAAGGTTTTTTCCTACCACCTCGTTTATCCATATTAAATTTACGATATGATTTTTTAATTTGACGTTATTTATCAGGCAATTCATCAATTCTAAATCTTTAGGGCAATGAAATCATCGTTTATTATAGAGGAAGTGGTCGAAAGATGGACTACTACTTCTATTTCAGCATTTATTGCCTATCTTGTTGAAGAAACTTAAATTTTTATACATCAATAGAAACTGTTTGCAATATAACACGTTAATACAACAAGAAATGGTTGCTACTTCTTCAGTACAACTTTATTTGTTCTTCAGTCTTTGTTTTGCACCGTTCCTGAAACAGAACGGCACTTAATAAGCCCCATACTTTAACTAGCTCATATTTAGAACCTAGCCCATATTTATACCAACTTCTTTACTTTTGCAGTATGTATGTAAAATTACCAATAAACACATGCAATTATACCTCCCATATATCTCAACAAAGTAAGAAAACTCAACTCGAAGTACTTTCCCTAATACCTAATAGCGAATACCTAATGCTGTTCTGTGAATTCTTTCATAAGGTTATAAGGCAAAGGGTTAATGAAGCAATTTGCTCGAATAATATACATCTCCATTACCGCATCGTTGCGATTGTTCATTGTCTTCTTTACCTTCCGACGTCGTGAATTTCACAAGCCAATAGCTATAGCGAAGAAAACATGGGCCGTTTGCAAGTTCGCGCGTGATTACAGTATGATGAATTGTCGCCTACAGCGATCGGGTATTTTTCTAAGAATAGACGAAGATATTACATCGTGTATAGTGTAGTCGAGCATGATTGGCGTCACCAAGGTTGCTGTAAAGGCGCTGGATGGGAAACGTTCGAGAAGGGGATGGAAAAAGGAACGCGTGAGTGACGGGTCGTATGGTAATTGGCGATTCATCACGCCGCGACAAGCCGCGCAGTCCTGCTCACCGTGTTAGCCACTCGTGGAGACACGAGGCGGTCGGAGACGCTGGCCGAGAACCCTCAGAACACTTTGCCGACGAAAACGTTTGATGAAGATAAAACGCCAAAAAAAGAACGCGGCCGAGGTTGTCTTTGGTCGATGTTTACCTCAGGACATGACTCGCCGTTCCTTTTGCAACATCGTAATTATTTCGTAATTACACGTTCATTATGCGGGGCAGAGTGGAAACGAACCGTCGAATTATGCGTGAAAAGAGAGTTATGTACGCGGCGAAAGGACTGCATCTAACATTAAGAGACAAGGTTGAATAGTAATAAATCAAAGGGTCGTTGAAGATTCATTCATTCGGAAATTGAAAATTCATCTTTCATCGAACTTGTTAAGTTTTTCAACGAATCTCAGGGTAGGGTCGAAGTAGCATATTTTACATTTATTATACAAATTGTGGAACGTGACTAGAAGTCATTGCGGAGTCACCGATCGATCATCGAACTCTCGAAAACCACTCTTAAACCACTTCCTCGACCTTCCTGCTTGTGTTTGTCTTTGACACGTGTCGTTCTTTTTCACCGGGTACAAACCAAACAGTGGGTGGAATGTCATAGACGCGTCGGAGACTCTTTCTCGGCCGAACTTCGAGTGGGTGGAATGCCGTGGATGCTCCAACTCTTTCTTTCTTTCTGTCTCTTTCTCTCTCTCTCTCTCTCTCTCTGTCTTTTCTCTTTCGGCGGCTCCTATAGCTGGAAGAACCAGTTTTTGTTTTCTCGAGAAAATTAAAATTCCTCCCGCCAGAATATAAAAATGCGGCGGTTTTCATCTCGTACAATCAAGATGTGACGTTTCCACGGTCTTTCTCTTTGTCGTCTGAAAGCTGTGGAGGAAAGGCGAATCCAGGCCCGAAAGGTTCATTTCGCCAACATCTATATACAATAGACGCAGTGGCGTAGACAACTATCATCACACATTTTCCCCTTTTTACACACGAATCAAGACGTTTCTCGATCAAAAATCACAAATAACAGTGTTTCACGCCACAGGATTTATCGATCCCAGGCACGTTCGAGCATCTCAGGGTTTCTCTCTTCTTCTCTATTATAAATTTTTCAATCAAATGGCCGCCTACGAAATTCCGTGGTCCGATGAAATCTGATGCAACGCAAAATGCGGCGATCACGGGAACGGGAAACCCGAGTCGTTTGACGATGTTTAGTTATCTGATGGGGGTGGCCGCGGCGAATAAAAGAATCCTACTTACGCCAATGATAAATCATTTCCATATAAGGTCGCTGGAAGCGCGGTACACGTTACAGATTCAAATTAAAAGCGCGCTTCTTAAAGGTAACCCGAGATTCAGGCTCCATTTAGAGCTGGAGCCGCTGCGACTCGTGCGCGCTTCTCGAATCCCGAATGAGATATAAAACGTATACCTAATCGGATTCACAACTCGGCAGGATCAGTCGAACCGACCGTGCGAGACGATTAAGTGACTCGCTGATAAGCGGCCCTTACCAATCAGCTTTGCCTATATCTCCAGATAAGCTAATCGGCGGCCCTTTTACTCTGGCTAAACGTTTTCTCTGTCGAAGGTCCTTCCACCGATACCGGTTGTCGCGACTTATAGCTTAGTGTTGACATACGAACGGAGCTGGTGGATCCGTGCTTGATTCCTTGGACTCGGAGCATTCTCACCTTCCTTCTAACATGAAACGTCATTGCGATACCGTGGGAGAGAATGCGTATAGGTTGGAAACATACATATGTCGTCGAGGAATCACGCGGTTCTTGCGTGGTGCGAGAAATGCGAAGGATTTGAGGAAGTTCCGGTGAACGTGAGAAAATATTTGGCTTTATTGAGAACGGCGAATTTTGGGGTCGGGTGTTACGTAATACCAAGAGTAGGTATATAGATTTTGAATAGGAATTTAGAAATGTAAAGACGTAATATAGTGAGAATGAAGCAAAGGACAAATACTTGGAAGTTGCTCGAATCGTACACGTTAAGATATTTTAAGTTGTATCTTTTACTTGGAACTAAATTAGTCACAAGTTATTATTGGATGTTATAACTTGACGTTTAACATCTTCCGTGCCAATGAGTTAAGATACTATTTTATATATTTCCACAAAAAAAAAACAATTAATTTATCATAAGTCCGTTTATAATATTATTTAGTTATTTATTTTATACGGGATAACCCACTAGTTAAAAAATACAGATAATAATGTGTGAGGTATTAGAAAGTGCTGAAACAAAGATGAATGAAATTCACATTACAAATTGATGAATTATACTGACAAGTGAAGTAGAGAATGCTTGAATGAATATGGTGATTGATGGAAAAAATCGATTACACAGTATACACTATTTACATTAATGATCATGCGGTTGAAACCGGTATGATATGCAAAATCCGGTATCTATGCCTTTGAATATGGGGGAATTGACGAGATTTCAATTGAAGTGTAGGAGTATTCAAGCTGAATTTTTGTAATATGGAAAATATACAAATAATGTGTATCTTTTGGGTAGTTACTCCAATACTTTACAATATTTGAAAGTTAGTCCAAGTATATACTATAATAAGTATTATGTCCTATAATTTGATCAAATAGTTTCATTCTTTATTATCATTGTAATTGTAGGCTTATACTTCTTTTGTAATTATTACTAATACTACCCTTAACTCCCGTAAGCTGAGTATATTTTAGGATAGACAATCGGGAGTACTTACAGCACATTTAGCAGTTAGTAGTTAAGCCATTCTTCATTTGAACGTCGACCGCACAAAAGGTCGCGGGTAATTTATGAAATATAAATCCAAACGAAACCAACCCCCAACAAATTTGACCACACCCCACCACGCCTTCTCGCGTGGTGGTTTTTGTTCCATCTGCTTTCCCTCTCCTCATCTTCCTTTTTCATCTCTTTTCCTCTTTTAATCGTCCTGCAATTTTCTGTGTCCACGCCAGTATAATAACAGACCTTTCTTTTGCCACGTTCGCGGTCGTCTTTCGCTTTCGTCACAACCCTTTATTTTCCCGTCTCCGTCTGTTTGCCTGACTCCGTTCGCGTCCTCAAGTTTGTGTGCAAGGCGGATCATTAAAATGGCGGCTTCTCGACTCGGACGAGTAGCAGCGTTGAAAAGAAAACTGAGAGATCAACGGTTGCCGGAATGTGTAGCGCGTAACTGAGTCATTTGTTTGGTGAATCGATTTTCGAGTTGCAAAGTCCTTCCCTTCAGCCTCTCTTACCTTTTCGCGTGTATCATCGAAGTGTTGTACTTTTTTCGTTTCGTCGTTCACTAATTGCCTCCTGTCTTGCAATTCGGCGCAGCTCATTTTTAACTTATTCCGGATAACGCTTGTTATTGGGGACGCCTTCATTTAGTCACCTCGGGTATGCGCAGCCTGGCTCCGAATATGTATTCGATTCCCACGATCGATCGTGCGAAATTTTATACTTCCTGGGTGTTTTATGGTTTCTATGGTTATCTTCTTCTGGGCGCTTACCATTGCTTTCTATTGTCTTCTAAAATTGTGGATTAATAATAGCCGCTTTCAAATTCCTAATTATTTTCTGCGGTCGGTAAGAATTGAGCCTGGGTGGCGGCGCCTTCTTCGTAGGAGCGGTCATTAATTATTATCCTGGACAGAAGAAGGGAGGCGCAGAAGTAGGAGTGGGTGGAGAAGGACGGGCGACTCGAGGTGAATAGAAACGAAAAATAAGCGTGTTGAATTTAACGGACGGCCGTAAAAATATGCGAGGACAGATTTCATATTAGGCCTTTCGTGCTCCGATGTTCTTCCGTGACTACGAAGACAGCCGTGACATCGGGGAGACATTCGATCAAAAAAATCTTGTGGTTGTACCGTTGGAAAATAATTGAACGTTTCATGGAACACCATGGTGGAACAGGGAAGATGTTTTTATTTCTTTAGTCACCTTTTCCTAGGCTGCAACGCAAATATCTGGTATCGTGTTCCGACAAAGGGAACTAGGAGGCTGATATTTTGACAGGCATAATTATACGGTCCTATAAACGACCATAATCAAAATCAATTTGTCTCTATCGTGCCATCTAATAGCAGGAATCGCGTGCCTTATTTAACTTTAGAAAGTTTACTGTGATGCATATAATTTAGAAATAGAATAATGTTAGGTTTATGTTGCAAACATAAAATATTATTAAATAAAACTAACTGAAAGAAGTGAAAATGCTTTTATCTGAGCAGCGAAGAATCATATTGTTCTAAAATGTGGTTGTAAGTTATACTTGACATGAATAATTTGGACTATATCAGTTACCTTTTTATATGGGCACAAAGAATATTATTTACAATCATCACGAATAAATCAAAAGTATATTTAATAACGATATAGACAATTAAATTTTTATACTTTTTTGTGTGTTCTGTACCAGTTTTGTAAGTCCTCTTTTATAAAAATTTTCCAAGGATTTGATCCTGTATGAACTTATTCGTTGCTACATTCTACGTGTGAATCGATAATTCCCAGTGTCGTCGAGCTGCCCATTCAACTCTATAGAGGATGTCTCTATACATAATATCGCTGTCGATCTGTCATCCCATTTCGAATGATGTATACGTAGGGTGCACACTCCAATTGTGAGTTTACGTAGAGTGTTGGCAGCATTGGCGAGAAGTGGAATGGTATCTCGATTCTCTGGGGAACTGATGGATCGACAGGTGAATATACAGATTACAAATAGTCCGCAACGAAATTATCGACGAATCTGACATTCACGGTGGCCAACGGTATCGCCGAAAATCATCGACAACAGGACCCTCCTCCTTTTCATGAAGAGATCAGACGAAACCAGTTGGCTGAAGCGAAGTGAATCATGGCCAGCATGCATTTCTTCTCACTGCTTTTTCGCCTCTTTCTCTCTCTTCTCTACCTCTGTATACGTGTTTACCAATATGTCCATCCGATTTATTTGCAAGCAAACCTTTTTGAGAGCTGTTCGATTACATTGATTAACGATGATAACGCGTCGAGATACTTAAATCCAGAGTGACTTCTTCCTTTCATTTGCTCATTTATCGATGGAATAATGAGAAACGAGACCCGGTGACGGTGATCTCGTTATCCAAAACGAATGATGAATTTCAACGTCCACTGCTGCAGACATTATACTATTTACACCGTGGCGAAAGATGAAAGAGATCGAGGATACGGGGCGGAGAAGCGAAGAGCAGGGCTGAATTTATCATGGGAAAAAAATGAATAGAAAAACTGCGAAGAAATATTTTAACAGGGGACACTTTAAACGAGGAACAGGATCGCTTTTAGCCTTATCGATCTAATAGGACGCGTACGGCAGTCGTTTAACGCTCGAAGGCTAAAAGTTTTGAGATAAGCGAGCAGGGGCTAAAGGATTCGTGTTTGCCACGAATTTTTGAATAATTATCCCACGTGCACATGGTCGACCAGTGACGCGAGGAAAGAAGTATCGCCGTTAAAGTTCATTGGAACCATCTTGCCGGATGTTCGTTCGAGGTCTGTGTTCCATTCGCGTGGCTGCTCTTTTTCTTTATTCCCAGTCGGTCGATAATGACGTGCTTTTCGACGACTCATTTCGCCATGATGGTACACGAAGAAGAGGGGACAAAGGACGCGAGCAACCACCAAGGACGAGCGAGGTCCTTTACACGTGGAACGGGACAATCTGCCCCGTATGCAAATGCAATTTCGTGGCTCGCAAAGGTGTGCGTACGTCCCTTACGATTGGCAATATTTCGGGTGTAAGAAATGAGAGGCAATCTATATGTAAGTAAGGCCCAGAAACTATAACGGGGAGAGCATCGTTGGGCCTCTTTACTCCTCTCCAGAGAAAAGATATGGAAAGGAACGAGAAGCAGGCATCGCGAGATAACATCTGAAGGATCGGTAGCCGGCAGAAGCACGGGTATAGATCAAACTAATGGCACTCAGTCGGCGCAAAGCATACTCTATGTACCTCGGCAACTGTCGATCGTTATCGATAGATCGTTTGTACTTATGCGTACACGTCGGTTAGATCCTTTCTGTTTTGACGTTTCGTAGCTGCGGATCCTCCTGCACGGAACGAAACCGTGTCGTATTTAGATTGATGATCGAACCCCCTGTCAATTTCGATATTCTGAATCGATCCCGAGCCAAGCTTCCGTGTGACCAGGCTTCCTAATGCCACTTGACAAACACGGTAATGCGGATTACGAGTTATGTAAATGGACGACTCTTCAGCAAAAAACGCGCCTACATTTTATGATCGATTATACGATGCTCCGTGTAATCGTCCCATTCTTTTCGCCGTCAACAGAAAGACGACTTGGCGTATAGACGAAGAATGGACTGAGAGCCTCTTCCATCAGTCAGATAGGGCGACGAAATTGCCGGTGTTCAACGGCATTCGATTATGACATTACCGTTCATTTGTTACGACTGTCATTAAGTCTGGACCTCTGACCTCAACGAGGCGTCGAAGGGGCCGGATCGATCAACTTCGATGCCCGTAGAAGATCCCAGCATGCCAATTCCTCCCTTCGGGCTTGGAGAAGGGTGTGAGGATCTTCTCAAGGGAGGCCGTAACAAATCTCGAAACAAACAGTCGCCGCTAGATTCGCCATTTAAAATCACAGCATGAACGATCCTGCGACCCATTCGCAGGCCCTTAATTTGGAAATATGTCGAGCGATTAGAGCTCTCAGAGGGTGGTGGGTATGCGCCATTCAACACGGCACACACCCAACCCACCCCATCCGCTTCCCGGAAGGGTAATTTATACGCCTCGGGATTTTGGCTCTTAAACGCGAGCTTAATAATAGACTAAACTGCTTGTTAACCTTAATTAGCCGTAAATCAGCTGGCTGATTATTACTCTATTTTCCTTGAACAGGATTAACAGCGATGCATGGAATTGCTATCGATAATAGAACTTCCATCCTCAGTGAAATATATGCTAAAATAATGTCTTCGAGGATGTTAAATTGATTTATATGCAAACTAAAATTATTGTTGATGCAATGCTGCGAAACTTACGTAAAGAAAGTTTTTACAATTTATTGCAATCTTTGCGTTACATGTTTCGTTTGCAAATTACCGTGCACCTGTGTTTCGTAACGTCCGAAGGAAAACTGCTAAAATATTCTGCGACGACCTCGGCAACATTATCGCGTACCGTGGTGTCGCTTATCGATGTCGTAGAAAATTTTTGCTTCGTTTTCTCTTCGATTATGGCGGAATCTGGGACGCAAGAGGTAGGATTTCAACGATCTTGCTTGACCAGAAAGTGCAACACAATTATGGGTCGATGACCGTATTATTCATGTCCTGTCTCACAGCCGCGGACCTGTAGTTAACTTATCTCATCTACATAACCTCTTCCCCGGCACCTCGCTCGAAAATTTCACTCGCGGGGATCAAAACTGTGCCTTGCACGTTCACTCTATGCTATCACGCTTCACGACATTATAAATTCATTGAAAGTTGAAGGCTTTATTTGTACGCGGAATACTCGAAATGCCTTTTCCACGCGCCTCGCATGCACGCGACTACGTATACTTAATGGTATTTTCACTTTAACGCGAATCTTTCATCGAGCATAAATACTATAAATCTGTTCTTTGCCGAGTTAACTGCCTCGACGCGAAAAGCAAACAAAACCGACAATTGCACGTGCGAAGTGAAAGCAATGCGATAAGAATGCAAGCACGTTTCCGCGCGAAATATATGACAACGTTCAAACTAATACACTAATAACATACTACATCATTTTTAAGCCCCCTAAGTTGTAAATTGCTTCTAATATTACTTGCGCTGATCATAATTGCTGCCAAGTTTCACATTTTGTTATTTCATTCGGTTATTGTATCATTATACTCCTGCACCCTATGTTGATTCGCGTTTTTACTTGGACGATCAGAAAGCAGGTCACATTGAAAGGAAAGAAACATGCGGCTACATATTTGCATTTGCTGCCGTGTTGGTTAAAATGATATCTCTTATTTTACAGACATATAGAAGCAGAACTTTATGAAATAATGTTATTCGTGTTTGTTCGACAACCTTTTGCTATCTTAGACAGTTTTACCATTATTCCGGTAGTGCTTATCATTTTTCATAACGGAAAACTCGATTAAGCGAGTTCTGTAAACTAACAGACTTTCTTTTATTAAAAAGATTTTGTAAGTACCTAAAAAGGTGAAAGTTATTTTTCGATCTACAGTATTGCATTTTTATTTCACCTCTACAAGAAAAGTATCTCCAGTCAAACATTTTCAATTTTCATTTTATCGCGTGAAATATCTTTCAGTCCGTAAATTCACCATCTTTATACAATAAAATACGTTCTCTTCTTATAGGGGTGTGTTGTGTTGAAAAACACTTCTTATTGGGTGTACCAATGGATAATTCATTTCTCGTGTTAAATGTAGCATCTATTTATAACAAAATGAAATACGTATCCTGTTTTAAATCTAACTGCGTTAAAATGTAATACTTTACACTGTTCGATCAGCAAACCACGAAGACTCATTTTTTAAAGACATTCTTGCGATAAATTAAATTCATCGATCGAATAAAAATCGTTGATTACTTATTGGTACACCTAATATTTTCTTGCACTTCAAACTTATGTTAAACATGTCAAGTAAACACAATTTTTACGATCTCCCGAAGTGGAGAAGATGGAACGGTTCGTTTGATTGGCTACAGTAAAATAGCACGTTTCCGCTTCCTCCTTTAACCCATCACTTTAACTATCATCGTACCCACTCGATTACAAAATTAGAATCGTAAAGTATGCAGATCAACGGTCAGTGGTTCCTTGAGGGTGTTCGATCCTCAGTGTAAGTAGGTGCCACAATAAAATATTATGGGTACGATCGTGATGGGTGGCGCGTAGGGAAAAGGTCAAGTCGGCTTGATCCACTAGCATAGCGCAAATGCATCGCCCTATAAATTACTCTAGTAGCGTTGGATACGGTTGCTTTCTCGTCGTATGTCAGCCAGGAGCGTCTAGTTACCTTATCTCGCTTATAGATTGGCGGGTCTCGCGGATCGCGAACGTTGCCGCCGCGTCACGATAAATTCCATCGTATTCGAATGGGTACCGCAATGGATATCGCGATGGGCATTGGGATGCGATCGTGCGGCACGCCATAAATGCCCGATGGAGGGCTACGTATGAAGAACCGATGTTGGCGCCAACCTCCTATTACAAGTTATACACAAGCAGTGTACGAAGAAGCAGCAACGAGAAGCCGACCGTTGCTGTTAGGCACTTTTACGTAGATCGCGCGCCCCTTGATTACGTATCGCGTTGTGCCTTATTACATGCTTCCACATAACTATAAAGGCGTGATTGCGCGCGTAACTGAGACTTTAATACGTATCGATGCTACGTAAAAGGTCTGCCGCGGGGAAATTGCACGAAACGCGGAACATTGCGCTATTCTCCTCTTTCTTATTTCACCCGTTCTTCTTTCGCCGAATCTTATAATCTTGGCGAACCGTGGAATCGCGTTCACGTTCGATATGGTTCGCTAGACGGATAGTTTACATCCGCGGCGTATTTATAATTGATAGGGGAAGAGTTTTTGTTAGGATTCGATATGGTTGTTTTCATGGAACATGATTAGAAGGATTGAATGGGTGGCAGCGGGTTGAAGACACCGTGGAGAACGAGCGATTACTATGACTGCACGCTCGTCGTGCTCTTTCAAGGAAATACAATTATATTGCTGCGTTAAACCACTGTGGAATTCGTTTTGTTGCTTCTAATCCTCCGTGGCAATTTACGAGCGGCTATACTTCTGTCGCGTGCGACCCCATGCCCGTGGACACCCACCTTTAACGTGAAAGCTTGGAAATGGATAAAATGGAATTTCATGTCCCATTACGGGGTGCACCGAGGGTGCCATTTCATCGACAGCGGGGGTTTCCGCTTCGCTATTAAAGTTGAGAGGTGTAATTAAATAGCGATCGTCCGAAAAGTATCTCAACATTAATATGCTCGTTCAAAGTTAAAAAACCCGTACGTAATAATTGAAGGCTTTGCTGTAATTTTTTTGAAAAGAATTACAACGAATTATCGTCGCAATCTCAAAATACAGTGGTCTCTTGCAATTTGGACACAATCCGTCCAAGGACATGGTTCGAATTTTAAATTGTTAGAACTTTGAATTAAGTTCTCTCGTTTGAAATAACGCAAATTAGAGTAATCCATTTTAGACCCTCGAAGTTTATAGACAGCAGATTCATACTTAATGATGATTTTCTTTTCCTTTCTTATTATCTTTCCCTGAAATCATTATGAATGAGAATCATTAGAAAAATACGTACAATGAATATAAAAATTACTAATCGAGATAAATGAAACGTTTAAACGATTGATGTGTCTCTGTTCAAACCTCGAACGATTCGAATTTCGAAAGTCCACTGTATATTCACTTGTTCAGCGCAGTACCAGGAACTGCAGGACGATTTCTCTACTTATTTCGTTTTTTATTTTCTTTCACTTGTTACATTCAAAGTTACCTATAAATTATGCAACTGTTTCTTCACGCAGCAACAACTCCGATTTTTAAATGGATATTGAGTAGCAATCCTATGTAACAGAAAATATTATACAAGCTAATAATCGTGTGAAATGTGACGACTGAAAATACCCACATAACTATTACACGCGGTATACATTTGCAACTTCGTGTACGAGAAAACTGAAGCGTCCTTGGTATTACAGGCAGAGCCGACCAGTTCATGAATATTACTATGATCGCCAATGGCTGAACAGTGGACTGAAACATCGTTCTTGTACTCATTCGACCGCAGATGACGTTGTCAAGTGGTCCGACTGTATGTTTTTAATAGATGTAATTAAACTGATCGTGCGTATTCGCTTTCTCGAAAGAATCCAAAGACACGAACGTTTGCTAATTATCGACCGGTCTTATACCCAAAGGGTTCGTGATCATCCAGGACGTTTCCACTCTTCCTAGCAACCACAGACGAACTGCAACGTAGATTATACTACGCCTTGGGATCGATACTAATTTGTTAACATTAAATAGGAACAAGTAGAAAAATTAGAAGCACAGGAATACTTGAACACGGCAGTCATAATATGTATACGCATGTTCTGACTTGATCAACTTCGGCAATTGGATTGAAAAGAATTGCAAACCTTGAAATAAATCTCTGCCGCTTTAAATCTTACGGGGAATTTCGAAACCTTTGATTTTTTATACATTCATGTACTATATTGAAAACGTGAGGTACAAAACGTGTCGTATATCTTGCCTCCGCCCATACAATCACTGTGTTACAGGTCCCCATATTCGGTACGAGAATTCGTAACTTGTCGACTGGCAATGTGTTAGTTTTGAGGATTAGTCTGTTCCGGTATTCGACAGCTCGTTACTTCGCTGTCTCGTGTCGACTCAAAATTAGCATACGGCTGATTGGATCCGTCGGAAAAGTCCAATAGTATAACTACCTGACTAATTAATTACTTACCTATTTAACTTCATCCTTCGGGCTCGATCATTCGCCTTTTATTGCCTCCCTTTCGCGATGTACAATACCAAATAAGCGCGCTTGTGAAACGACCACGGCATGACGTGATTCTTTCAAGCGGAACGCCAGTTCTCGGTCGGTTTCTATGTATCGAGAGGACGATCGAACAATCTTGTCGGTGGTGCCGCTTTGAATCGAAATTTTCGGCTCGCCGCGGTCTTATTCTTTTCAATTAATTATAAACACGATGGGGAACGGTATTCCTTGGAGCACGGTTTTTAACAGGGGAGCTGGTTGCATGAAAAAGAGGCATAAAGATAACGCGACACCCGGGCGTTTCTTTAATTCGTTGAAGGAGTCGTTAACGTGGACCAAGTCCGGCTGAAAATCGCTCTTAAAAATTCCCACCGACGATTATCATGCGTTTATCTCGCGCGATCAGTCCAAGTTCGTCGCCGCGGCTCGGCGACAACATAATCGCCACGATAACCGAGATATTCCGACGGAATTGGTCGTTTTGCAATTAACAGATATATCTCCGTCGACCCGATCCCCGGGCAGCGTATCCTCGGCCGCTTGTTTATTCGCTACGGGAGAAAAATCGTTCGAAATTCCGCGCCACGTGTATATTTAACCGGGCATAAATCTTTCGAGCAGCCAGAACTTTCGTATAATTCTCTCATTCTCCGGTTCGGGTTTAAACTACGCGTTACTGGCCATTTATCTACTCGTTAGTGGTCGCTCGATTTCTGTTTGTTACCGTTAACGACATACGGCTATTATGAATTCTATAAAATGTATCACGGAATGTCCTAACCTGGTGAATTCGCTGCGATAGCTTTAGCACCGGTATGGATGGTGCCTCTATGTAAATGAGGGGCTGCAATTAACCGGGAGACAAGGTGAGAGGGACGCCACAGGGATCGGTAGAAAGCGGCGTCCGTTCGCGGAATTTATTACGGTGAACCGAGTGCATTTTTCAACCCTGCCAATCCTTTGATTCGTTGAAATACTGCTGGAAGCCTGGGATCACTCGAAACCTGTAATCGTTAATGAGTAAAAGAAGGTTGATACGTATAAGGTGAGTCTTGCAACTCGATCAGTCCAAATAACGTTTGCATCATTTGTTATGGAAAAGGATGTTTCAAATAAAAGGTGCACGATATCAAAGGGGAAATACAATACCGTAATGTTCCTTGATACCGTGTAACCTTTCGTTCAAACATTTCTTTTCCATAACGAATAATGTAGAAGTTATTTGCGGTGATGAAGTTGTGATGCTCACCTTGTGTACTTCAATGGTGTCAATAAACTTTTACTGGTACGTAGCTACGAGTGAAATTGCACATTTCTTCTCGCGCTCCTCTAACAATTATTGTAGCTAGCTGGAGTGATTAAAACGCCGAGCAAATGACTCGATATGTAAATGTATGATAATTCCCAGCAATCGAAGCATACACGATAATCAATAATAATTTATTATTGTTTTTCAATCGCTGTAAATCGTTCTTCTTCCGCTGGCTGCTTCTTCGATGTTGCATCGTGAAATGAGTTTTTACTCGCTCGTAATCGTCTATGCTAATTGCAGGGTTAACGTTCCGCCTTCAATAACCTAGATACGCTGCTTGCTTAACATCGCGTCTGTTCCTCGCGGTTTAATTGAAATATCAGGGTGGAGTAAGTACAAAGACGGTAGGCGCGAAGGCGGCGTGAAAGCTTTTTGGACGTGCATTAATTATGAATAGCTACGGGAACGATTCAGCGGGGATGCGTCCATTTACGCCGCGATTGTCTTTACACGCACGAGATGCATTCACGTGCTCCGGGAACACGCGTACACATTGCCTGTTAAATGACTGTTATTATCGTGGCGGTAATTGCGAATGCTCGCAGAAGTCACAGAGAACCTGCCGATGGTCGCATGTAATTAAGATCTGACTTGTCAGAGGTCCTCGCTTGTTTCTCGTTCCCTTCTACGTGTGTACAAACGCGCCGCTAACGCACCATCCTTTCACGTTCCACGCATGCTTACTCGCTCCTTCCACGATTACGGTTCACCCACCGTGGCATTACTCCACGTTGCTTAATCAATTCCGAGTCTGGATTCCCCAAGTTCCTACTTGTGAGCTTCTGCTCAGCTACTTATATGGGTGCGCATGCAAGTATTTGATCGGCGTTTAATGATACAGTCATTCGTAATTGATTTGGACTTATGTGACGCGATTAAATCACCTGATTCTATAATTAAAAGTTTGGACGAATTTTTGTATCGGTTACTATTAACCCATCAACGAGGGCGCGATTTTCTATTTTGCGCACGCAAAATAGGAGAGATTTCTATATTTTAACAGATTTGCTCCATTTAAGTTTACGAAGATTTTTATTCGACGGGAGCAACGTTAGGAAATGTCTTATTTTATATCCAATATTTGAAGTTACGAAACAGAGTTAATCTTTTAGCGAAAGGTTTAACGAATATGAAAGATGCAGAAAGATTTCGTAACTCTAATCGCTCAGCCGTTGAACGGTTTGTTCATTAGCGATACTATTGCCAAACGTTCTTTTGATATCATGAGCAACACGAGTCGCACTGTGACCCAGTTCAATCTCATGCAAAAAGGTACTCTACGACTTTTGAGGACACGCGTGGCGTGTGTTTTATGAAGACGCGGAGAGTAGATGATTGAGTTCATCTTGACTTCAATTATATGAATTTTAAATTAACCCAAAGAATTTGGAATTTTTAGCACTCGATTGACTGTGTGCGCCGGTAATTATGAAAGTGGTGTAAATCAAAATGTTAGGCATTTGAGCTTCTCACTTATTTTGTATAACATTGATTTATATCAGAAACTTATGCTAGCTTCTTTACTTCTTTTCTTATAACTTACACCACTTTCATAATCACCGGCACATGTGAACGATTAATTTGCGAATGATCGAAAGTTCGACAGTTTATATTACACGATCTAATGAGTGATCGATAATTTGGATAAATTATTGTGTCGGTTGTTACTTTTTCAATCTTGCTGTGTCGTGAAAGTACTGTGTACCCATACAACAGCAACTTCCCTCCCAATCAGAAGTAGCATTATTCGAGTACCATTGGAACTATGTAAATATTTACATACTTCGCATTCAGATCAAGCAGTCAGGTACTCAGGTATTCCCGTTGTTCATGGTCGACGGCGATCGCGATGTCATGGCATGACTTTGCACCATGGCCGGAGAAGGGTGGTGTGGCACGGGCCTACAACCACCTTTAACCTGCCGCGGGTGCGAATGTACCTGTTGGCGGTCCTTCCACTACCGATCGGCACCGATTTCGTCCGAACCTTCTTCGTGCCTCCTACCAATCCTTTGGTTTCCCCACCTGAGATGCCCGTCGGCCACGCCAACCTCTACCTACCACGGTGGCAACTACCACGCTTACTTCGCCTCACTTAACGCCGTGGTCGCAGCTTCCATTTGTATCTGATCTGTTACAGATACCGAACGCTGCTTACACGCGCGTGAGACACTTAACTCAAGGCCCACCTGACGATCTCGTTTACGGTGATTCGCAATAATGCTTAGCTGTATATCTTATTAACTTTAGAACTAAGGGGTAGGTTCTCTGAATTCACAAGTGGATAGATTCTATATTAAGCTACTCCCTTTGTGTAAAAGATTCTCTAGAAGTTGCTTATTGTTATATCATAGACGATGTGTAGAGTAGACCTATCATTCAATGTACTTTTCTGTTACATGGTTTTGGAGTCTATTGTCCTTTTTATTTTTACCTTTTCGATCGTGTAAAATCTATACCTTTTACGTTTGCTTTTATATTTTTCACGTTAGATTACTGTTGAAGTGTCCATATTCCTTTTCGGCTACTAAAATGTAAAATTTTTCATATTATTTTTTGGACACTTTCTTTAAAAAGAGTTTTATAAGACATAAATAGTAGGAAGAGTTGTTACATAAGGTTATTTTGAGCGTAATTCAATTCACAACATTAGAATATATTTAGACTGGATGACTCGATTATTCACTATGATAGTCAGAAAATTATTTAAGACTAAAGTTCAAATGGAATCACTAATAAATTGTATTCCCAAGAGTAACAACATCTACTCGATGACTCAAACCTAGCAAGTTTCATCATTTCCAATACTTCGAAAACATGTCAGCCTTCAAAGATCTAGCTTTGCATCTTCCCATCGCCCACTCTTTCTCTCTTTACTAAACGAAAAATCCATTTATCAAACCCGGAATTGAATAAGAAAAGCACCTTTTTAACCCGTCGATGCATCTCCACTTAAAGATTTAAAAGGTACAAATTATTTCGATGGAACGCAAAGGATGGACATACCACAAATATAAGTAGGAAGACGGTAAGGTTGCTGAATGGCTTCGAGAGGCGACGTTTCTGTGCTTCGTAGCTTTGAAGTAGACTATCGTTTCGTGACCGAGTGGCTGTTTACTCAGGAGGCGAGTTCATGGTTAAACACTTCAGTAATGGCGAAGCATTAATGCACGTTATATTGCCAGATGTCCGAGCGACAGAACGAAACGTGTTCAACGCCTCACAATGCGATGCGACTCGCTTACGACGTAATCGTGGTCGAGGAGAGGAATTCCACTTCCATAAATTTCTTCCTATGGTTATCGACCATGTCGCCCCGTGAACAATGCTCGTACTGCCTTCGACGGTATCGTCTAACAATCGCCGATTTTTTCGATGCGAGCAAGCATCGATGGCTCGTACCGTGTCGAAGCATGGTTGACGGCTCAATGACAAACCCGATTGATGTCTCAATAAGGTTCGTGCCAAGACTGTAGTATTTAAAAGTTTCCGAGGAGACATGGTTTGAAGATGATCGTTCGATATTTTATGGTTTTATAGATCTCGGTTATTGTTGGAAGATTTAGCGTTGAAATGCATTTATCGTTGTAATAAACGTAGCTTTCGAGTCTCTTATGTGGATCTTGACACCTGGCACAGGGAGTAGAGAGTATAAAATAAAATTTCAAAGTTTTCGAAACGTGATGTCACGCAAGTTTAGCTTCTAGAATAAAAAGCAGTGCTAAAAGGTAGCTATCAAAGTGTCATTCTAATGAGTTAAAAGGAAGAAATATCTCCGGTCCCCGAATATTGTAATACAAAGAATCTTCCCTCCCGGCAGAAGTGCAAATTTCGAGGCAAGAGTTGGAAGGAACTGCGACAAGAAAAAGGCATTGGTTGCGGGGTGAAACAAGCGGTGAGAGACTTCGGAGCGGAGAGAAAGAGAGACGGAAAATATAACGTTGGCGTAGTAGTCGGCCAATGGAACAGGTTTCCACACGCGTGTCATAAAAATATATCCACGACGCGAAGGCTACATTGGGCCGACTCGTGACTAATGGCGGGGCCCAGGGGTTGCTTTTATCCTTTTACGGCGAAAAGCCGGAGTAAAAAATCGTGTACCCGCCGGGGATTAAAGGTCCTTACGTGCCCTAATAGCCCGTAATTGAAAGGGCCTACGTGGTAGGGAAGATTCTTATTCGACATCTTTATGCAGCGTAACGTGACATGCTAAGAAACCTCTTCTTTTCCTTCCGTAATTGTTCTATGCAGAAATCGGTGTAAGCGAGGTGTACGCGCAGGAATACAAATATGTAAATGAAGGAAACTGAAATAACGATCGGCCTTATAATGACGCGCGATTAAACTCTGCTAGCAGTATCTCGAATATGCGTGCACGAACTGGCGAGCCGCGTTTAATTTCCTGATTACAAGTTACCATTAATTTGACGAGCAGTAAATCAAATCGCTTCTTCTTCATTGGCGTCCGAGGGTAAAGCGCGCAATAGGAAGCACGTCCGAATTTGAAGATGGAGGGAAGCAAGAATGATACCTTGAATAAATCTTCTTGCCACCGTGCACTCAAGCCCTACCGTCCGCCGTGATTTATGAATCAATCATTATCACTTTCGAGATTTACGCTTAACGCGGGCGTAAAAGCTCGACGGTCGATTGACGATCGAACGATTTCACTGGAATGTTGCAGACTTATCTTGCCTCTTTCTCTGTGAATGTCATTACGGAAACGAACGTTCCAGACATGAGTCACTGGCGACATGTTATTCATTCACTGGATCCGACTATTCGAGATACAGTCGAAGTATTGAACGAGCCTCTGGCTGGAGAAATTTATCGGTTTACTTGCGCGTCTACACGCGAGAGGACGATTACGTTTGGGAAAGAAAGAAAATGCGAAATTTCTGACACAAACGTAGGAAACGGAGTCTTGCTTACGTTCAATATTTCACTTATTTCTTATGACCTTGTAGAATTAATGGATAATTCAATTCTCATTTCTCATTCGTGTCCCCTGTTCATTTACTTTATACGTTTTATCCTCCATTTGTACCATTCAAATCCACAAATATACATTAATCAACGAACTTCGCTCTTTTTAAATTTTACGTGGTATTGTGTACCTTGGAAATAGAAGTAAGCCAAATTTGGGACTTACGTAGCTTTCTTGTAATGACATTGTAAACACGAAATCCCAACGCTTGTTCCAAATGAGTTAATTAGCAAAGAATTTAAGGCGCGATAGCCGAAACATGCCTCTACCCATGAATTCTACTCGCGAGCACTTTGGTTTCCCGATCCGCTCGTTAAGAATTCTTCTCGCGTTCTCGTAATCTCGACGACGGAAGGTATCTTCCTCTCAGTAGATGATGGCATTAAAAAACGCGTTGATATTTTCTTCGGCACGTCGAACGGTAAAAAGCGCGATCGTTGTGCGTGTCGAAGGCGAAGAGGATACACGCGATAAAGAGACGCGTTTTAGGAACACACATCGATTCCAGAATGCCGGTGAAGTAGCCGCGCGACGATCAGTTTTAATGTAGCTTTTACGATCTGTTAATTTCAGAAGCGTCTTAAACGTGGCATCTCCGTATTAACATATTAAACGGCGGATTACTTTGCAACGTAGCTCTCACCGCTTTCGCCATTCCGCTCGCGTACCCGGCTCGTATTTCAAAATTCATTACCAGAAAAGTGCGCGAGCCACGCTAATAAGAACGCATTCCCAATAACGTAATTACATATCAGTGCGTTCGAATGTGTCCGGCAAAGATCTAAACAGGCTGGGGTAATCGTTTTAATGTACGATCGTAATCATGCGACCAGTGTAAACGGAAAAGCATCGTTACCGTACAGGAGGAAAGGGGGAATTCTTCCTCGTTCAGCTTCTTTTCCACGAATAAACTCGAACCAAGGACCGGCTATTCAAGCAGGTGTGTCCATTGGTGAGGAAATCGGGCCTGGTAGTATTCATGGGGTAGTATCGGCGTTGATATCCCGGCACGCCGACAAAAGCGGTACTATCGTCGGGACGATACACTATTATTGCCTCCATTAGTCGTTAATATATGCAAAATATCCTTATTATGTCGGTCGGGTGTGTTCGAGCCGCGTAGAAAGCGCGCGCTTCTCCTCACGTACGCGATACGAATCTGTCTGCGAAGCGCCGCGGCGTTCATATCATCGACCGCGTCAGCCTTGATCGAGTTAAGACTCGTCTCTTCTAATTATTTCGTGCTCGCCGAGCTCGTTGCTTATCTGCGAAATTCCCATTGCCGCGGTAATTTAACGAGCCGCCGCGTCGCTTCGTGCCGTTCGTTTTCCTCTCCAGAATCATCGTCGCCGCGATTCGATTTAAATCCCTTTCTCGTGGGCCGCGGAACGATCTGCGGGTAGTATCGTCGATTTCTACCGTGTAAGCCTGCGGCTTTCTTAAACGGGATTATCCGCTTCACGAGCTCGACCGCGAGGATTTTAATTAAGCCGTGACACTTTCCGCCGACGTACCGTCGTAATAATTTGTCCTTATCTCGGGGCAAAAGCTGCCGAGCTTTGCGGGTGGTGCGCGAGCTTTAGGATAGAGAGTAGATAGGAAAACGTTGCGTTGGATAGTTCAACATCTGCCGTGGGCAAAAGGGTCGTCCTTCAAGAATCGTTCGTATGTAATTTACACGATATTAATCGTTTGGACAGACTTTTAGAGAACTTAATGGTTTATTCCATACGTGGTATATGTAATATGGTGTTCGGAAAGTAATTCTCTCACGGCAGAAAGTATTGAGAGTTTTAAAGGTTAAATGTGAGGGGGGATGATAAGGGTGTTCAATTTCACGTACTTGCGAAAGACATATATCAGGTTGATTCAGGGTTTGGAGTGTAAGACTCGATGTAGACGAGAGATTTTTGACTCACAACCGTATGCGTTTCCTTATCTTTCCAATTGAAAACAACGAAGGCAAATATTCGATCGTACGACGAAAAGTTGCTCGTCTGCATTGAGCCTAAGGATATAACGATTCAAAGGTTCTCGAGAATAGTTAGGGAGTGGTAAATATATTACACCTAACGTAACTTTGAAAGAGAATGTGTTTCAATAGGCACGCGCTGAACGTATCAAGATATTACACGTTTACGACTAAATTAATGGTGTGTTGAAGACGGGAGATAGTCGGGTAATAAACTGAAATTAGAAATGAGTTAATAATTGTGCACCGAATTAAAATCACCGTTAACTTCGTAACATTCCCATAATTATATGATTTACTAGATAGGCTTTGACTACACGGAATTTTCCAAATACGTGTGTGGCGATGTTGTAACTCTTTTTTGAAAGAAATTCCAGACGGGGTCCAGTTTTTTTTATGGCTCATTTTGATATATCGTGCATTTCTTGAGTTTACACGAGTCAGTATTGCGCGGGTGCAGTTTCCTATAAACGTCTCGTTCGAGGTGGGCACGGAAGGGCTCGGAATTCGGGAGCGTCCCGTGGCGCGATACAAATACATGAAATACCACCACGGGACAGCTGAATAGAATTTGATTTCATGGTACCTACGCGCTTTCGAAGACCTCGGTGCACGATCGAAAAGGCGCACCGAGACGACGATGGCCGGGCCACGTATCGCCGGAAAAATTACGGCTCTCCGGTTTAGGGTGTGCGAGAGAAATTACGAGCGAGCAGAACGCGCGATCGGTTCACCTCGAAGCGCGGAAGCGGACACCGGAATATTTGTGACCAAGCCACTGTCCTCCTACGTGCCACCATTCCAACAAATGTCTTCCTTGTGACCGCCATTAACGCAGTAGATGCAGCCATGCGGTAGGCTAGCTTTGCTTTCTTTGTCTCTTTCTCCTGATCATTTCCTCGCCGTTGTTATGCGGACAACAGAGAGACCGTAAAACATCGTTGTGACATAGAGCATTCAATGGTCATACTTTGAAGCCAAGTTCCGCTCTCAGCGGTGCACTATATCAGATGTGTTACGGTGTAAACGTGTTAAAATCCGAAGTGTTACAGGGGTGGCTTTTTTCTGGAATGTTTGTATAGTCTTTGGACAATCGGTGCCATTATTCATACGTTGGTACACACTCCGCTTTTTGCTTTTGCTGTAGTTTAGAATACAATGGACGACAGATTGTTACTGACGTTGAAATGTATCACAATGGCAGTGTTGTTAATTCATTATGACTAATGTAAGGAAAAGTATAATTAAATTACTAAAGTAGTTGCTATGTCTAGAGTAATCTAAGGTACTGTAAATCATACCGTTGGATAATAATTGTCCTTCTTTTAGCAATGATTCACGAAACAATAAGTATATTGTTGTACTCCTGCGAAATACATGCATTCGATGGTTTCAAACGACACCAATAAGAATAAATGAGAGACATATGTACAATCAAGCAAGCAACAACAGAACATTGATGCTGCGTAAGAAATCATCTAAGCTACTAGATTCCCATAAAGTGATTCGTTTATCGATTCGCCAAGCGGTGGTCCCGAGTTTATGATCAATAGCGTATACTCACCAGGAGCAACTTTGCATCTATACCCAAGCTGCCCCGGACTGCTGTAACTTTCTATATATGGTCGTTCGTAAAAGCTGCCGAGCAATAGTTGGTCGAACGTTTAAGGCTTTGAGAGCTTATTGGCATAACGGCACACGAAACCCTGTTACCCCTAAAAGGTTTACACGCAAATGACGAATACTAATCGTCGCTTTTATCCTCTTTTTCGATCACTTCAACGGAGAGGACTTGTAACGATATTGCGCCTCTTTCACCCTTTTCATTTCCATGTCACTTCGAATCCCAACGGGCGGCACTAAAGAATTTTTCGCGTGAAATCACAGTCACGATATATCCCGCTGGAACGAAAACAAAAAAAGCAGGGGGCAAAAAAATGGGACGAGTAGAGAAGTTGGTATGTGGTCAGAGGAAGGAGGAGGTAAAACGGCAAAGGAAGAAAAAGGTGAGTGAAACGAGAGAGGCTATCTACCGACTATACGGCTCGCCCTCGCAAATCACACCGGTGTATGCATTGAAATGCGAAATGGTGCAGACCGCCCAGCTACCATAACTCCGATTAGTTAAGACGCGCTTCGGCAATGTAATGCATGTGCGGCCGGACCGGCAACATGTGTTATATCCTGTGTCGTCACATATTTACGAGGGCAGCGCGTTTGCAGCAGTAATTCGAGACACGGGGCGATTTTTTCGGGCCAGTTACTTCGTCGTTTAATTAATCGCAGTTTCCATTTAATATACGACAAATATTTACATACATATCGTAAAGCATACGGCAATTTTGTGATAACTTAGATGCCTTTATTGTAATTTCATTCTCATGATCAGTGGGAATGTGGCTCTTTTAATTGCACGTTGTCCGAGTTATGAATGCTTAGTTTAATGGAATCTTTAGTAATTATTATTGCAATCTGTGAGAATATAAGTTGTCCATGGTAATTAGGAAATCTGATTCTCTTATCGTTCAGAATAATCGAATAAATATCGGAGTTAAAGAAATTCTATTCTCAAAGTCTATGCTCTTAACATTCAGGCAACCAAGATTACAAAACCATAAATATACAGATATAATTTTAATACATGAATACATTTACTGTTACGTGGCGTTATAGATGGTTAAGAGAATTAGTAACGTTTAATTATACTTGGGCTTCTTTATCATGACCATCCTTCGGTGACAATGGTCGGTAATCCTTTGAAAGGCAGCACGTGGAAGAAAGTTTCGAGACATTTTTTAAAGTAACTTACAACCACCCGTGCGGCTTCTCATCTTCTGTGGCTCGTACGCCTCCTGCCTTGCCGCTTTTAATGTTCCATAATTGCTTTCCGTTTGCGGCCTGCGGCGAAATATTTCATACCGCACTAAAAGGGAAGTCACAGTGGTTCGTCGGCCGCAAGAATCGTCCGAGATGAAGCTTTTAAGTAATTTCTTCTTCATACTTAACACATCTGTAGAGCTTGGTATTTTGCTCGCTGGTACGTAAATTTTCTCGTATCCGCAATACAGTCGGCGATACTCGCGATAATACCTTAAAAAGCTATCTAAAATCTTTGACAGCTTCTGGCAGATCGTTGATTTCATTCTATATAAAACTGTATTTATGTCGGCTCGTTTCTCTCCTGCGATAATGTAATTCCAAATTCTATCAGAAGCTATCTTTATCGACGGAAAAAATTTGTTTAAACACCATACCGATACTCAGGTACAAAATACATACACGCATACTTTCGACCCCATCAGCGAAATAATGCTTGAAGTCTGCGGCTTCGGTTATCCGTAACTCGCTGTTCGTCCCGCGTTCTCGTGTGTCATTATCTAGAAATACTTGTATCATTTCGTTGTCGCCGATAACATAATTTCGCCAGAAGTTAGCCGGTATTGACGGCAAAAATTTCTGTAATCTACCCCATAAATTTCGTTCGCGCGCCATGTCTTGAATCCTGTCATCCCCTGCGTTGCTACACGCGAGGACACAAGGCTTTATCGAATATTTCGTGAATGCCCGTTTTATCTGTCGGCTATCCAGGATTCACGGGACAACGGTGGGAAAGATAAAGCTGGCCCGCAGAAGGGACAAGGGGTGCACGTTTTTCCCGGTATAAACATTCCAAAGCTGGTTGGCCCCTCTGCCGAAGCGACGCTCGAAATGTGGGTTGCGAGGATACTTATGCAGCATAGTCCGTTTATAAGGACGCGTGGTCGTTGTCGAATTGTCTCTGGTAGAGATAAAAAGTTGATATGTGTACGTTCCAGGCGAGGGGACGCAGATAAAAGGAGACCTAAGAAACGTCGTCCCGTGGCCGCTGCACGCTTCGTGTACAACCGCGATCTTAAATTGGTCTTACAAATTTATCACCCTGACCTGGCCCTTTTTTCGATCCTTCCTACTTGTTGCTAACCGCTCGATTTTCTAGGAAAGGGTAATTTTCTTTCGTCGCTGACTAACGCGATAGGAAACAGGCGAATTTACGATGCGATCGCCACGTGTAGATCTTTGGAAACTAGTTTAAATGCTCGACGGTGTCCTCGAGGGACGTAATTTATTCGAGCGGGAATAATCGAAGATAAAAAAAAGGAAAGAAGCAACTTCTCGGAGCGAAGGCTTGTATAATTTCCTCGCGTATCTTTTTCGTACGATGATATGAAATATTTGAAGGATGTCTTCATCGGTTACGAGGCGGATCGTAGTGGATTTGTTAGGCGAGGCTCGTTTATAGGAGATTTGCTCGGCCGATCGGTTGCGAGATTGATAAAGTCATTCTGTAACTGGTTCCGCGTCAGATTGATGTCGATCTGACATCGAGATTCTCGTTGGCGCGGCAGAAGGAGGGCACGACGAGCCTCGAGCCAAATTCAGCGACACATCGATTTCGCCGGATGCGAAAAAAGAGAGTATCAGGGGACAAGGTGTCGCGTAGCAAACGGAGGGTGTATACAGCGTGGTTGGAACGGTTAGATGGTGTGCAGGGATGACATCGGTTAAAAATTTAGCGGGACATAAATATCGTCCACGCCCATGCTCTCGGAACTTTGCACGGAAGCGACGAAGCTTCTTTTCGTTTGTTCCACGAAACGGAAGGGAGGGTACGCCGTGGATTCCAGCGAACGCACACCTTTTTTGGATTCTGCAATTATTTATATGTAAGCGGCCATCTTTAATGAGCTAACAAAGTGGGTGGCGCCTACGGAACCTGTTGATAGCGTTAGAAAAAGACCCAATGCGGCCAAGTTCCAACATTCGGAAAGGGGAAACGGGTAGAGAATCTGCACAGGACTGATTTTCGCGCGGCGAACGTGAGAAAAGGAACTAATAAATGTTCGAAACAAGCGGGCATAAATATCGTCCACGCCCAACCAGTGAATTCGCAGCCTTGCCGAGAATTCTCTCCTTCCATTGCGGCTTTCTTTCCACGGGAGAAGACCCGTCGTCCACCACTACCAGTACCTTGTGCGACCACCGCCACCGTCCTCGTCGTATCACCATCTCCGATGTCCACCGGTGTTTACCACCACTACTTCCTTGCCGATCGTCATCGCCACCATCGCGGACCAGAGCAATCGCCATTGCGGCGAAAACTAAATAAAACGAAAGGAAAGCTACTCTGCCACGAAGTGACGTCGATGAGAGGGGTGAGGGACAGAGGAAAAGAGAAAGGCCCCCCGATGGAACGAGAAAAATCAAAAGAAAGGAAAAGAAGGAGGGAGAGAATTTGTATGGAAAAGAAAGAGGCGAAATGAGTTGGAGGGGGGGGAGAATTCTGCCGCGACTGGAGACATGCGCTCCTTCCGTTGGCGTGGTGCTATTGAAAGGCGAAGGTAAATTTACAACTCGGGTGGGAAGGGTGAAAATTTACTACTGGACGTGGACGCTCGTCTACGGGCCCGCGAACCCAACCACGGACGGTAAAACTTCGCCGAAAATCGAATAATGACGCTCCATGGACGCGGCGAGAAACAGCTCCGTTTGTATTAAGTGAATAAATAACCGTTCTCGCGGCCGAACCCTTCACCGGCGATAGAACCGCCACGCCATGCCACGGGGGGAAGAAATTTATTTAAATTTTTACTACCCTATAAATAAGGGCTCCGGTATTGTGCGATCGTTACTGCGCGAGCGGCGCCGGAGATCGACGTGAGATCTATACGCGCGGCAGCTAAATCGCGAATTCACATATCCAAAGGATTATGATGTTCTTCGTAAGAAGGCGAACATGCGAATAGATTTTCTCGTGAACAGGGAGATTCGGATGATTTTCATTGCCAGCTTTATAGACGTGATGTGAACATCTAGAAATTTAATAGCAACGCTAATAATAATCGTGATATCGTTATCGTAAGTACACGATATCGAGAGAATTCCATAGCTCTTAGTTTCCCATAGTATCGTGGCGCAAGGAAATCTTAAACGGTGAAATATAACCGTGACGGTAATCGAATGATTTAGTCACTATTCTAATGTTCTAAAGGTTAATTTAAACGTCGATATTAGTGAATTTATTGGAAGTCGTAATGGTTACGTCATAGATTCATCCATTCGACTCGGTCATAGATTATAATTCTTCATAAATCAAAACCACTAAGTATGCCTGTAATTCACGTGTCGGCGTTTGTCTTCGAGCTTAATTACTTGTTAAATATCGTGTTAGATTCAACGTGCTGAATGTATTGCGCTACCATTCCAGTTTCGTATTAAAACGAATTCTTCGGCCCGGTCACTTATTCCTCGAGTTCTAAAATCATCGGCAGATCGATATCGGGGAATACATCCGATACGGCGGGGCGTATACAGCATCGATTACCTAATTGGGTAAAAGTTAAACGCGAGTGGAAAGATCACGCGATGTCCCGGAGATCTTAACGATCGAGTCGCTAACGAGATAGGCCAGTTCTAGGTAGTGGCGCGTTAACGATGGGCCCCCACCGTCCGAAATATTTTATATCCGAGATACCTTGGCGCTGCGGATCCACCATTAATTTCCAAGGCACCGTCGTTTCGCGCCTAATAAATGTTTCCTTGAAAGAGTTTTGGGATCGTCAACGTGCAGTCGATTCGATAATTTACTATTTTCGCCGCCGTAAATAAGCGCATCAGTTCAAGTTTATAGGAGGCAACCCCGGGAAGAACCTCGCGGCGCTCCAAAGGATTATTGTAAAATAAGCTAGAATAAAAGTTAGAATCAGGCGCCGTCCGATTATGTCGGTCCCTTTTGTGCCATTTTTCTCATCATCGCTTTTTCTTTATTTTCTATGCTTTTTACTTATTCTTTTCCCATCCGTTTAAACGCGGAAACAAAAAGGCGAAGACAGTGTAAAGGATGGCTTAACGATACCATCTTAGTTAGCGCAGTTGACGGTGAAAATGGTAATAAAATGTGCGCTTAGTTCTTTCGTACTTTCATGGTTAATTTATGGCCAGATCGATGGTAAAATATTAGACTTGCGAATTGGAGGAACGATAACTTTCGATTGGGATTCCCTCGGTGAATTACGCGGAACTTCTTAATAAAAAGAATCAGTTTTTGTTGGCGAAATGTATTTAAAATGTCAAGCTTACGTTAACGTTTATTGATCTTATTAGAAAGTGGATACACACATTAAATTCAAGTTGAACACAAATTTCTGTCAATTCCAATAAAAAGCAATTACTGTTTTCTCTTTTTGAAATTATAGTTTTATGTCGGTCTTTAACTCTTGCTTTTTATGGTAACAGTCATTATCTCCGTATCGTTGGTAAGCATTACTTCTAATGCGTGTAATAAATCAGGCAACGCCTTGTATCGTTCGCTGCTCTATCAAATATTTGCAAACCGTTATTCGAAGGGATATAACAGTATTACTGGCTTAAACTTTATTATCCTTTAATTATGTCGCCTACAACGACGGTCGTAAATTTCAGGTTGCAGATCTGGTCTCAATTGGATATACGTTTAACAAGTAAATCTGGCCATACTGGTTTCTGGAAACCACTTAAATAAATGAATTACATTGCTGTTCGGTGTTCATTTATTTCTCGTTTAGTCTTTACGAGCTTCGACCAGGGTTCATATCGAATAGTTGAGTTGTTATCGGTAGGGACGTGTCTCGTTGATTTCTTGATACATTATCAAGAAAAAGCAGGAACTAGTTATCCGTGGATGTTGAATTTGATGACCAGTTTCTTGTAAGATGCGATGTAGAGTTTCATAACTATCCGCCGTTCGTAACGTAGCTGTCTTCAGGCGGTAATGCAGTTGACTTCTTTGCCTCCAATAGGATAGCAAGGATCTGTCACGAGTTTTGATATTAAAAAAAGCATTTCTTCTCTATTTTCGCAAATTTCTAAATGAGAAATATATTTGCATTATTATTTTATTGCTATCTTAATGAAAATAATACATTCTAATTTTATGTTTTAAAACCGTATTAAATATTTCATCCAATATTGAATTACAGATTACGTTGGAATCACTTTCATTATTATACAAAAATTCTTATATACACATGAAAGATTTATAGAACTTTTAAAAAATAATGTCAATTGAAGTGTCAACTGAAGTGCCGTTTCGTTTTATTCGTACTGGATATAATAAATTTTTAACAATGTAAAAAATAAGTAATCTTTACGATTCTACGATTTGTATTTCTAGCGGCGCGTTTAAAGATGCACGCGAATCGATTATATCGATAGGTAAAAGTCGATGCTGCAATCGACTGTTCATCGATTATCGAAGTTTTGACGTACTTTGGAACACGTTACAAAAGAGTGTGCTTGCTTTTCTTTTGAATCCTCCTGAATAGAAGTATATCGCGAGTCCGTTTATTTTGTTTCGAGTTGACATCGGTGTTTAAGTAAGACGCAGTCATGTGGAAACAGTTAGTCGTGTTTCGTTCATCGGTTCGGTAGCACGTTTATCGTTGAAGTGTTTACGTGATACGTTCTTGCCGTAGAACGCGTTGCGACACATTTCGTTCGCGGTTTTAGTCGTATGATTAACTTTTATTGTTCATTGTAGATAATTTAACGTGAAAGTACCATAGCATTGTAATAGTGTTACGTTCGAGTTTAAAACTGTGTTTTAGTTTGTGTAATGAAATATCATATTCTACCTCGAGGTCTGTGTAACGGTTTAGGGCATCATGGCGTTGAGGTCCCCTGCGATTTGGGGTAAGAAACTGAGTTTATTAATGGCGTCGGATTTTGCATTGCGCGATCAATACATTCTATATACTTTGGTACAAACTTCTTTCGTGATCATGCTGTTGTAGTTGTAATCAAATTCATCTTACATGCATATTTAACACGTTATATATGTACATCTTTCGCATGTAACCTTGAAATTATTTTTATGCAGGGTTAAATATTGTGATTAATTATTTCAACCTTCAAGCTTACTTTTTTTTGTAATAACGATACATAATAACGATATAACTTTCTTATTGTATCGTTATAGTTGATAAGAAACTGAATTCACTCATATTTAACCTATAACTACTATACTTATTAAAACTTACGTAACCACTAATAGCGGTCTGTGAGATGGATAATGTTCATTGCATTATCATTGACATAAAAGTGGGGAATAAAAAATCAAAATCAATTGTGCTTGCTTTGCATACCAATAATGAAGGGTTCCAAATTCGATTTTAGTAATTGAACATTATATTATAATTGAAAAGTATCCAGAGTGACAAGCTCGTAAATTATGCAGAAGGGAAAATAGAGATGAATAAGTGATTATTAGCAGTTTCACAGACGGACAATAGTACTTCTGGGTTGATATATTGATATCAAGATTTTTTCGGAAGTTTTTTTAATTAAGATCTTGCAGTAAGTCCTCTATCGGAAAGTAGTAAATAATGTACAATTGACATTTCCATTTTAAAATTAGTTGTTGAGTTGAAGATATTTAAGATTACCAGGGTATCACTTTTAGAAGTTTAATCTTGAATTCATTTCTTTGTTTTACGAATACGATTCGTCCTACTATATAATAAATATTAACCTCGATTTTCATTTTTATTACATTTTGACGAATACAGTTTTAGCAATTGTAATGTAGAATAAAATTTCAATGATATCACTACAGAAGCGTGTTCTAGTAACCACAAATTGTTTTATGAAAGTAGGAGTTTCTTCTTTCTTTAAGTAGACTTTCTTTGCATATCTATAAATTCTTCAGTCATGAATAAATCCATATCGAATGAGTGAAATATTTCACTTCCGATTTTTCGATAACGTTTTATATTATTCTGTATCGTCTTTAATACGTTGAGAAGTGAATTCTTATCCGTGTACAGTTTTGGAGTTTCTTAAATTCCAATTATAAATTATGACACGATTTTTCGCGCAATCGCAGCGTTTCGCAATTTTCATATTATTGCCCGTGCGTCTCGGAGCGGGAAGAAGATGTTTAATCTCAACGCGTCACACTTAATCCATCAAGCTTTTATGGCATATCCTATTCAAAGAGAAGGCAATATTCTGCGGTAATGCAGCATGGCTTACACCAGCGACGACGAATAAAATTTCTGGATAGAAGTATCTTGCGGGGAGAAGAGATCCAATGTCTTGCATTGGATCATCGATCACGTCGCCCGGAAGGGAACCCTTTCTGGTTTCATACACCACTCTCTCGCTCATTGTCAGACAATTTCTCTCCTTCTTCTCCTTTACTTCTTCTTCTTGGTCGATCCTAAGCAACGTTGACGCTCGAACGTAACGGATAACTCGACCGTGACGAGTAGTACGGATTTCTTTGTCCCTCTAAAACGAAAGGGGATCGTATTTTTCCATCGTCTGTATTTGTACACCGTGAACCGTAATTTGCGACAATTTTTTTCGCCATACCTCGTTTCAGAGAAAATCAAGGTTGACGGTTCATCCAGCACGCGTGCATTTCGTTAATGTATTTTTCTGAAAACGTTTATTTTTATTTCTGTTCGTGTTCACAAATGGTGGAAAAGTTGGATGCGATGCAAACTTGGTTGCGCCATTTGTTTGTTTCAGTACGTGATCATTTTTTAGCATATACAGCGTGTTTTAAAAAAAATACGGTAGATATCTGGCGGGTAGATTTTATACACCAAGGCGATGGAGAAAGTTCGTGTACAAAAATGTCGATTTTTTTCATTTTTTCCGTTACAAGCAATTAAATTTCGTAATAGAAACGGCTGAAAATGCAGCATTCCGCGCGTTCAACGACTGACGAGTTTTCTCTATTTCACTCACACTCAACTGATGCATCTTTTTCTTTATTTCTGGTTACCGACCTTCCGAATATCAATTTTCCACCATTTTTCGATTCGTTGACATTGCCTGCATCGGAGAGAGTAACAGATATTAACCCTTTGCGGACGGAACAAAATATTATTTAACGAATTCTTGTCAAATTATTAACAGCAGTGTTTATTGACGATATTAATTTGAATTTCTTGCATTAAAAATTTATGTGGGTCCAAAAGGTTCTATTTCCGACACCATACGCAAAGGGTTAAGTGTGAGTGAAACAAAGAGAGGTTAGTCAACTGTTGAGCGCGCGGAATGCTGCATTTTCTGTTGCAAAATTTAATTAGTCATAACTTAAAACAGAAGATGTCGCTATGATGTATAGAGTCCACCAGCCAAGTATTTCTCATATTTTTTGGAGCACCTTGTATATCATGCACAATTTCGTACAATGTATTCGAAATTCTTTGTTTTTAATGCCAACGCAAATGGTTTTTATCTTTTACGTATTTTGTTGTTTAATTGTTGTCGGGTTCTGTTCACTATACTATTATCTGTGTATTTAGGAATCTTAGATACCGTAGAATTATTGATACTACAACTCTATCGCAGTGTATTTTTGATACCGCACGGCATCATCCTTCAAACTCGATAAAATCATAGGGTTTAGACATATAGTAAAATTTACAGAAAGAAAATCACACTTGTAACGATGTTTACAACCAAACACAGACAAAAATGACGAGTTGCAAACAAGACGTAACTAAGTACACTCGAGGAATCTTTGAACTTGACATTTTTCAAGACCTTGTACAAAAGAATTCTACTTTACGAAAAAATAAAAAAACATTCCACTTCATGAATTCTGTTTCAGTACTTACGAGTTTCAATTTTTGCACGAAACTAAATACTAGGTAGAATCGATTTTGAATTGTGTTCTCGATATTGGAAAACAACCATCCCCGATCTCGTCGAGTTTCATCGAGTTTCATCGAGTTGTACTCCCCGTTATTTTTACCCCTTGCTTTTTCAACCGATATCTCCCTCGTTTTCCGGTGTATTTCATGAAACAAGCAGTAGACAAGATTTATAAGGTGGAATGATTTAAAGTCTCTAAACCGGATAACGTGATTGTTTTCCCCGGCTTCGATTGATCATGATACACCAGAGCAAGAAGTTCTCGGTATGGCGCATGCTGTCTCTTCGTTTTCTGCTCATCGCAAAATAACATTGTCTGTACTACCGTACAGTCGTTAAGTTTTTATTTCCTATATGTCTGGCTTCCGTTGCGTATATCGAGCTGTTTCGAGTCCGCTAAAGCTTCCCGACTTTTTTCTCTTTTTCCGCTTTACCCTCTGCTCTTCGACCGCGTTCCTTTACGCCTCTTCCGGATGGTTGGAGGAAAGGTGGGAAGACGAAGTCGCGTGATGGCATCCCTTACGCTAGGTAAATAAATTACCTCGACCTTATCAGGAGTAATAGGAGCGCGCACGACACAGATTGGTCGGCGTCGGGCACGCGAATTAAAAGTTACTGCCCTACTCTGACGCGCACTTGGAAAAATCTGAACGTGAGAGGGTGTACGCGCGTTTTACACCGTTTACAAGGATACAGGAGGCTATCGTGGCCGGTATTTTGTTGAGTTTAGAGTAAAGCCGCAGTTATCCCCCGATTTTATCACAATTCCAATTATTTTGGTCTTCAAATGGTTCAGGCACGAGATTTTTGTAAGCTTGCCGCCTGGAATTACACCGTCCACTAACAGTTTGGAGCTTATCTCTTAAGTTATACCCATATGGAGTCTAACCGCTAATTTTCTTATTAATATAAAATTAGTAATATTTATTTACTTATTTATTTAAGAACGGGACGAAGTCTCAATAGCGTACACGTGTAAAAGAAATGAGAAATTAGGTTTCAAATTAAGAGATAAAATGATATACAGGATTGTTAGACGTGATGTTGATCTCAAAAACTTCTGTGTTTTTAATTGCTTCTATATTATCGTGTTTGACCGAATGCTTTTACAAGGGGTAGTATATCCTTCCCTTTTCCTTAACCATAAGTTCCTTAAAACGTGTAATGGTTTCAAATGTTTGGTTAAAGTACATTTGTGAACTTTAATTCGAGTTGTGCTTCTTTAATTAGTTGAAATTCACAGTCGGATTGACCCACTATAACAGTGATCATACTATTGTATAATAGGGATCGACATAGTTGTCGCTATAAATGTTCAAGTGTCTAAAGACCTAAGATCTGTTCTATGTTTGAAGTCGGACATTCTTGGGAAAAAGAGAACAAGCAATCCATACACACTCATAGAGTTCCGTTTTTATCCTCTCGATACGTCAATCACCATTTCCTCGTATTAAACAGCGACGCGCTTGAGAAATCTTTCTCCCTTAAAGGAAATCGAAGCGGTCGCCGCTTTTCGATTCGTCGCTCTCGATTTCCTCCGGATATATTTTGCCATTCGGATCCTGATACACCAACATAGTTGGCACGTACCTTCCGCGTAAGAAGAACGCTCAATCGAATCGCGAAACTTTTTCACGTTTCTTTTACTCTTTTCCTTTTCTTTGCCATCTTGTTCTACTTGTTTGTCATTTTCTTAACCAAGAGATTCTCCTCTCAAGAGGTTTGCTCTGAAATTTGTTCATGCGGCGCCTCTTCCTTTTTCCTCTGATTTTTGTTTTTTTTGCTCCACTCGCGCGAGGCGCAAAGAGAGACGCGTTGTATCAAGATCGACCAGCAGATTTCTCTTCCGGCAGCGGCGACCAATAGGAAAAGGAAAAAAAGCTAGACCGCGTTTATTTCTGCCTGATTGATACGATTTTATTGGGGCGCCGAGATTTATCGACATGCTGTTTTGCATATGATTGATTCGCGTCGATTCTTTCGTTTCTTCCGCGATGCCGAGTCTTGTTTACCTTCTCTTCCTTCCTTCCATCCAGTGCTGGTTCCATTATCGGCCTTGATGCTATTGTATCGTTCTGTCGCAGACGCGAATATTGGCTACGAAATAGTAAGACGTATCCGCTGGATTCCACCCCGGTTCTGATTGTATCGTTCCGACATTTTTCATCCAACTAGAGAATGGAACTTGCTTATTGAATTCTCTATCTGTGTACTCGCATGGAAGTCGATGAAAGCGTTGAGAGAAAAGTCACGGAGATGAATTTGAATGTTGCTTGAGTGGTACATAAAGTGCGGGATATTGAGTAATAAACTACGGAAGTATTATTCAACATCCTACAAATTCAGAAGCGGTATGTTGAATAATAGAATGAGGCAATATGTTGGTTTTAATTATCCCTTTATCGTATGTTATTCATTCATGATTCAGAGTTTACCTCGAATGTTTCCAAGAAATGGATAAATAAAGTGCAGCTCAAACGAATATTTACTTACAGATGACGCGATTAACTTAATACAAGGAGGAATAATGAAATTGTCAAAAAGATAAATTAAGCAGTTAAATAAAATAAAATAATTTGAGCTTTCAAAATTTGAACGCTGATTATATTTTTTAATAATGAAATTGAGCGATTTACAAAAACTGGAGTTGATCAGCTTGACTGCTAAGAAATTTAACTGATAAGCTATTGATAGACTGTTTACGAAAGTATTAGGTTTCCTCCAACTTCATATTTAATACTGAGAATTGAAGACCGGAAGAAATCGTAAAAATTAAAAGTTAAAAGGTTCAGTCTGCGAAAGCATAATATCTTGAGAATTTAGGTTTTTAAATCTTTGGTCCCGAAAGCTCAAAACTGAAAACCTTTTACCGTAGCAATTGAAGGTAGAAAAAAATCTACCATTATATGAGTTGATAAAAAAAGGATTCAGTAGCACCATCAATAATTCAATATCGTCACTTTTTATCGTAAACGAAGTATAGTAAAAATTATCATCCATTATAAACGGCTAATCACAAAGTGTACGAACTGCGTGTGTGACGGTGATCAACTTCAGTGAAATGTAACTGTTCGTCCTTTTCTGTTTCAGGTGAGTCGGTAAAACAATCATATTTGTCATCCATGAATTTTTCCGGGACTAATGGAAACTCTTGCGGTAAGACCTCTCTTTGATTTACGAGCTTGGGATATGAATGTGCAGGTGGGAGGTTCGGTAGAAGTGTCGGGTGTGAGTTATTAGGTGAAAAATATGTTTTCGTGGAAACTTCGGATTAAATTGACAAAGGGGCCAAGTTTTCACCGTTGCGAATTGCGCCGCTCCAAGGACGTGATTTATATTCGCATTAAGGGATTTTAAAAGACGCTTCGACGGACCTCGAATAAATTTGTCGGCTAATAGCAATCGATTTCCAGCTCATAATCTTGCGAAATGAAATTTTTCCGAGTCTTTACTCAATCACGCAATAACAGTTAATATTTCAACGTATACCAGAATTTCGTTAAGAAAATTGAAATGTATCGGGTTATTTCATAAACTTTGCATAAGCTACTCATTCACGTATGATACACAATTCCCTTCTATGTAATATGTAATTGGTCTCTATAAATGAATTATGAAATTAAAGACAATGCATATTATGATCGCTATTCGATACATAAATTAATTCAATGTCTTTACATTTAAATCCTTAACGATTCACTCGATTAGTCATCCAAAGTGATGGAGATTATTTTGAACAAATTATATAGAAATGCATTTGGTTTTTGTAAACAAATATTTAATTTCATGAATGAAAGCACTGAATACAGGGACATTCAAAAGTTTGTGAAATGATCCGATAAAAGACTTTTAGCATTAAACACAAAACATGCTGTCTTTGATAGATTTCTTCGTTACGTTTAAGATTGTCACTTGTTTGTCTTTTAAGAGGATTAACGAAATCTATGATCGTTGAAATACATCCGTATAAATCATCGCATACCTTATTTATTTGCGCACGTGTTTGTCGTATTAATATTAGAAGGCTTCCGATAAATTGATATCCTGAACAAAACGAGTATACACATATACTTCAAAAGTATTCACCCTCAAATGTTTGTTCCAGACGCTCTCTCACTGAATCATCCCCTCTTGTAATTGCAATTAATTCAGGACTGACTTTTCATTCCCATTATAATCAGATTAGATTAAACAGAAAGTAGATGTTGCAATGTGTATGCGGACTGGTCGCTAACGAGTAATACACTAGCAACACTGGTTCCTCAGCCTTAAACACAAATTGAATATCTTCCACTCTGCCGTTACTCGATGAATTAAATCGTATCTACTCTCTGCGCTAAATTTAACGACGAAATTAATTTCATCTTGCTACCTCCGCCTTCGGAGGCGCTGTAATCTTCCACTAATGCCAGCCATATTTAATCATGCGTTTAATGTACGGGTAGTCTTGTTAAATATCCACGTATTGTCGGCTCAGTTAGGTAAGCACATGTAAATGTTTATCTTTAATCGTCAATGCACACCGGTATTCTGAACACCATCCGTGCGGTCGTTGACTGTTGAAGTTGCGGTGGTCGGCTGCAAAAGGAGCAAAGGGTGCTAGGATGGCAATGGAGTAAGGAATATCTAGGAGACTCTGGGAAACTTTCGGTAGGATGGTAGGGCACTAACCTGGTTCGACTAATACCGGTGAGGTCTCGTCTACTTTAACCCAACCTAACTTAGCCTTAGATTAGACCAACGGACCATGTACTTGTTCACTTGCACACTGTCTTTACCGACACGGTCCTCGACATAACCGTACCTTTCCGGTAGCTGCACTTTATACATGCCGTTTGCCGGGATTGCGAGGCAAAGATACATGAAAACTTTCGCTCAAGAAATTTATCCCCGTGTTGCGCGTCTTGCTTTTCTTCTTTTACTTCTTCGATTTTTCCTGACTTAGAAATTTCTTGTTTCTTGTCTTCTAGAGTTCTTAATTGGTCAAATAATAATCTTCCAGGAGAGGGTTCATTGAAAAGTAATTTTAATTTTGTATATATAAATGATTTTTAACTTTGCTATATCCTACGACAACTTATAGGTATTAATTCGAAACTGCGGCGAATGTTGGTTGCTTAATTGTTTATCAGCTCGAAGTAGGAAATTTCGATCGACTCGTGTTTACCTCATATCCCAATTAATTTTTACTCGTCTATATTCGTCTTCCTGTTCATGGACTCAGTGGTCCACCCTAATCCTCGAAGAGTACATAACGCCCCTTTGACGGACGCAGGATCTGTAGCGGATCCTGCTGTGTGTACTTAAGGAATCGACGCCAAACATAATTACAGGTTTCGCTCGTTTGCTCCTGACAAACACACCCCTCCAGCTAATACGGCCAAACACATGCCTGTGCATCCTCCAAGTTCTGAACTTTATCGTCGAATGTACCTCGCGCGCGACGATCATTAAATTGTGTGTTTGTACCGCTGTATGGTACATCTTAGAATTTCTACGAATCATTAACGAATTAACAGAATCTACCAGTTCAGGAACAATTGGTTTCGCAACTACAGTTGAAACTTTCCACGAGAAAGTTGGAACTCCGAATTCTTGATTTAGTTTCTTGTTAATTCTGCCTCACTCATGATCATTCTAAAGCGAAGAAAACAGGTCGGTTCCACCTTGATGCGCGTAAATCTCCCGCAGGTTCGTTGGTGTACAATATTTACGTTGAAGCAGTAGATTTGCAGAGTTCTCTTCGGAGACAGCCGCATAATTAGGTCCTGGGAGGACAGTTCCACAAAGTCGCGTAACTTTGTAACAGAATTAAACCACCATATCTCATTCTATCTTTCTTGTTCACTCGTTCACCCTATTAGCTTCACTCCTTCCTCTCATTGCCCCATAGAATCACTTGGACCCTTACTATGGTGTGACATTTCTGCTCCCGGACCGGCTTATTAAATTCCTCGAAGTTTCTTCTCATTTGACACAGTAGCACCTCGTGTCTTTACGGCCTGTAGCTGCGTTTCCTACAGCCCGCATTCTATCCCCCTTCGCTCACTCTCTGCCTTCATCTTTCTCTCTCGTTCACCTACTCAGTTCACCACCCTTCTTCCTTATTCCACGAACTGTGACCTTCCACCACGTGCTTCACTTAAGCGCAATTTAATATGGTTTAAGTTCGCGTAAGGAGTCAGGACGGAAACAAGTTGCCGTGCCTAATCAAGCCTCGCTTTAGCCCTAAGAAACGTTCCCGAGAGATGTTGGGAACTACTTGTCTAACTAATAATCGCGGCGGATTTCCAAACTAAAGCTTGGTACGCGAAAAGTGGTAGTTCTGCTTACGTACTTCGAGTTCCTCGATAACAGTTGGCAAGTGTCAATTTCCCGGTTTCACCAGTTTCAGGGAACTTGTAATTGTATTTTTGACGAATAATAGAAAAATTAATTTCAAATCTCGTAAATAAATCGTTAATACCTAAAAATACCGGATGGAAGCTCTGAAACTACTGATAATAATTTATTGGGTTGGTGGGAACGCTGTATCGATTTTGTCAAAATAAACAGAAATAAGCTTACTATAGTTCCTTTAATGTAAGTAGTTCAACGTTTCGAGAATTTTTTAATATCATTTTCATAAAAACTTGAACTATAAATTATCAAAAGTAGACATTACATTTGTAATTAATTGAATAGAATTTTTACCAATATATTTTTTGGTTAAATATTATATTAGAAATAGTTTCAAATTTCTTTTTCATTTGGAAGATTTGGAATTCTTTTCGTTCAGATACCGGTAGCCTTTCTTCTCGTGTAATTAATGTCCACTTCACTTCACGATCGTTAGGAAGTTTAACGCGTAATTATGGAGAATCCAATCGTGGCTGAGTTTCCTCGGCAATAGTGTGCATGCACACCTCATCCACGATATTTACTGTATAAATCTGACTTAATTAAAGTCATGCCTCGATATCTTGCGATTCAGGCGACGGTAACAACGTTACCGTCTCGTATTCTACGTAATCAAGTACATACAACTTAATAGAGCGCTCTCTGATTAGAGAGTTTGCTAGCAGTCGTTCTGCTTTATCTGCCGCACGGGAATAGGGTGGAAGCGAATCTCTGGGAGGTGGGATTTCCGTTAAACTTATCAGCTTCGCATCTTTTTCTTCAATAGATTATTGATTCACAGCGTTCCAGTTGCATTTCATATCCGCGCGTATAAATTGCAATACTTACTTTATTTCTTCGCTTCTTCGACTAGAAAGAAATATCTAAGCACGCGATTGAAAGCGATCTTCTTTCGCTCATCTTCCTCGATTTCGATTTATCATTCAATATCTTGAAATAGCAATGTATAGAAGTTCGTGACGTTTATCGTCTTCTGACGTATGCGTATTAAAAGTGCAACACATACCTAAGTGTCGCGGTATCCAGTTAAAAGTTTCACGGAAATCAGCTATGTGAGATAGTAATATATTTCGATGCCGACCTATGATTTCCGACAAATTTCAACGCACTTCATACTTCTCCACCGATAGATATCGATTTCTGGCTGCGCGGCTGGTGCTACGGTCTCGATATAATCGCGTTATTCCGGAAGCCGCGTCGTCGCGTGCTCTTCCCAACACCCTCGACCGTCGTATTTGTCTTGTCTTCCGTTCTGCTCACAAAAGAGAGCAACCGACGGAGGAGTGAATATCCTTGCTGGAAGGCGACGTGTAAGAAGGTGGAAAAGAGATAGGCAGAGAAGCAGAGAAGAGCTGAGACGAACCTCTATGTGAAATACATCGCGCAAGGCCGGCCGAAGCTAGAGAAGGAGAAACGAAAGGAGGAAGGAGGCAATGGAATTTGATATCGTGCGCAGGACCGGGAAAATAAAGTGGAAAAATTCCATCTGGTCAGACGTATCAAGCTCTATGTCCTCCTAAAGGAAAAGAGAGGAAGTAAGACGAAGGTACACGCGGACAACTCAGCCAGGCACTCAATACACCTCTCCTGGATTCGTGAAAAAAGCTTCAATACCGACGGATGAAGATTCATAGCGGCGGGCGAAAAATTTATTAGGTTTTTGGTGTAAGGGGTGTAAAGAATTCGAACGATTCGGTGTTACTGCGAGCGAGCCTTTTGGTTTTCGTTACGTTTACCTAGGAAGAAGGATACGTTTCTTGAAAGGAAGGTTCTGCGACGGAACAATCCTCTCGAGAAGGATTGCTGATTTGGAAAAGGGTTGTAAACCTTCCTTTAGGAATATGGCTTCTTATGAGCGAAGTGATCTTGATTCCTTATATTGGGGAAGTAATACCGAAAATTTTAAATGTAAATTTTTAAACATCGAGTGTATCTGTACTTCTTCCTAAATACTCGATACTCTTACCCATCTTTAATCACAAGCACTTGCCGTGAAGTTCACTTGGAACTATTATTCATCGCAAAGAATAGTTCATCGATCCTCTTCTCTTTAACCTCGAGGGCAGATCTCGAGTCGTTTTTGTAAAGCTCTCGTGAGGTATTTGAGACGTTTATCCGTCGTTGATTTCATCATCCTCTCATCGTGTCTCTTTTCGTCGCTTTTCAGTCTCACGGTCGTTAACTTTCGCGGCAACAAAAAGTGCTGAACGACAAAACTGGTCTAGACCGGCCTGGGTGACGACGAATCCCCTAGTCCGAGTGTTGGCAAGCGTCGACGCCGTTCACGTTTGCCATTTTCGTGTGCCATCCCTCTGTTCCATCGTTCATTCGTTTGTAAAAGTGGAGGATGTCGGGACTGGCGAAATTAAAAACATTTACTTCCGCGAAAGAAGCACGAGAAGCGAGGGATGGCGCTCTCATAAGCCGGTGACACATCTTGTAGCCAGACAAAGAGGGGGGATGAGTAAAAAGCTCGTGATACAGAAAGGAGGAACTGAGGAAGTAGGTAGAAACCTCGTACCCACTTTCGAGGTGTACACAGGCTCGTGCCAGCGTCGGCCAAAAGGAAGCTTAGGGATGGGGCGGGATGAGAGAAAGGACAAGCCAGGAATACCAGACATCTACGACCGTGAGAATTAATTTGAGATCGTGCGCTTAACTGGAGAACTGCAGCCGGATATCGGGGATTCTGAACTCGTTCGTGAGATCGTTTATATCCTGTCGATGAATCCCTTCGCTAATACAAGATTCAAAGGAAGAATTTTCTGAAAGTCACTTGTTATACCCCTCAGTACTCGCGTTGTTTCGTTTTTAATTGAGTTTCGTATCGTTATTTCTAATTTTCATTTGGCAATAAATTTAAATCTATGTCAACTGACAGAACTGTAGTAGTTTATATTAGCTGATTATGTCACCCCTAATTTCCACTAAGCTGGTCGTATTATCGGCAAACCAGTGGTTTTTCGACCTGTGATATATTAATCGGCGAATTTCAGAGTATGTATTCAATGCAATTAAATTTCGAATTATGTATAAACAATATACACTAAAGGAATAATATTCCTTTATTAAACATTCCGCATAACGTGAAACAAACGATTTCAACAAAATTTTCATTTATACGTTCACAATCTAAATTACATTTTCGGGCGCAAATTTCTTCTTCTATCGAAAATCAAACCGATCGTATCGCTTAATCCGAAATGACTCACTTCGCTAGAGATAGCCAATCCCAAAATTGAATGAAACTTTATGCGGTTGTTCGTGATTCTCTGATAATCGAAGTCTCTCGTCAAAGCTGGAACATCATCGAATCCAATTTCTAAATGCCGACAAGCACTGCGATACAGTCCAAGTGACACGAAACGGGAATAGCTCTGGCCGGAGGAAGCGTGGTGGTGGAGGCTGCGTAAGCAGATTACGCAACTGTGTAATTGAATGGGCACTCTAAATACCCCGGCCGCTAATTAAGAAGGCGATCAATCGATTATCCCAGCCGACATCGATACACGCTCCTCCTTCCACCTTGATCTCCTGATCCGCTCTTCTAGCAATGTAGCCGTGACGCCGACCAGGGAATCGTAACATGGTTGCCTACCACCCGAGGGGGTTTTAACCCTTCTCCGCTCCTCCCGCTGCGCCACTTGCCACCCCCGCTAAGTCTGTTATCAGCAAACCCCAGCCTCATCGGAGACTGGTGCTCGGCTAACTGCCGATTATTGCCGGCGGCATAACCTTCGATTAAAATCATCCCTTCCCAACCCGTTTAACGGTCTCTAGGTTTCCCAATCAACGAGCTGCACAGTAGAAGTATACCTCTCTTTCTATCCCTTCTCTTCCTTTAAAGTTTTCTCGATAGGACGAAATTTCTAGGTTCTTAGATCTTTCTTTTGCTGACTAGACGTTGATAAGATACGACGTTGCTAATCAACGAACGATTGCAACCTGCTCGAACCAGGTGAATCAAAGTTGCGCCGCGAACCATGTGGCTGTTACTTTATTCTAAACGTTATCTATCTACGGTATAGCATTCGTTACGAAACGGCAACGTCTCAACTCCAGCTGTACGAAAACTCCGAGAATGTATGTACATTTTGAAAATTTTATAGCAATTTTAAAATCGTTGGGGTTAACTTAGCCCGACATGGTTCACGGAATGTTGCATTTTTAAGTGTTGTATTTGTTGGGTTGAAAAGTATCTAAAATATCGAGGCGTTAAGTTGAACGTTTAGCATCTTTCATAGAAGATCATGCCTGGAGGTGAATCGTTGATCCCACGGACAGGGGTAAGCTTTCGAGGGATTTAAGAGCCGGATGATAAATATTAAAATAACAATTTGAATTCCACTTTCGTTCAAGCATCGCCGGAATCCCACAGCACCCGGGGAAGGTTTCGTAAGAAGGAAGGAAGGAGGTAAACTCCTGAGCGTGCGGATACTGTAGATTCATGCAATAATCATCCTGCGCGCTTAGTCTATGCTTTAGCACGATCCATTATCTTTCTTTCTCTTTATCTCTTCTTCTTGAAACGTTCTTCGTGTCGGGAATCAAAGATAAAGCGAATCTTATTGGTTCAAACATACATTTTTGAAGTACATCTCAGAGATATCGTTGAGAGTTTAAATAGAATATCTATAGCGATCGTATTGAAAGAAAATCGCTTAAGGTTGCGTTTTCATGACAGATAAATGGGCTCTATAGACAGCACGATCATGCATAAGGAATGCCGATCGACGGGGTCAGTGTACCTATGAATCCGTGGTTTTATTACACGGAATCGATTAGCCGGCGTGCAAAGGTTGCCAGGTATAGTTGTAGAATCGCATACGAATCTCTTTCAACTACACCCTTTATCTACATACATTCTTACATTTGACGCGCATCATTGATCGCTTTCAGCCATTATCAGTACTATCATGTGGTACGCGAAAGACTATTCAGAACTAATCTGACGAGCAATCTAATATTGCAAGTGCTCGTTTGGTCCTAAACACGGAATTTTCATTATCCGAATTACGTTGGTTCGGTGACAGTTAAATTATATACAAATTTTATTTTAACTCTACCAGAAACAAGTAAATTCTGCTCGTGTTAATTGTATAGTACCATCCGGAACGCTTTATTATCTTGTTGAAAGGAGCAAGACCGCAACGCGAAAATTGATACTATATTTTATATTTCACTCAAGCCCCGATAACACGGCGGTGTGCTTTAAAGCGACTGCTTAGGTGCTTGGATATTAGTATATCCCGAGGGGGTGGTGAAGATAGGAGGAACGATGCGAGGGTTTTCAAGGGTTGCAGAGGCCGAGGGGGAGATTGTTGGTCGGGCATTCGCGACAAAGGCTAATTGCAAAGCGCGGGAGAACCGCGTCGCAAACGGGAACAAGCTCATATTACGTCGGAACACACAACCAGCCATCGTTATCCCGTATCCCTTCTCTTTCTCTCTCTTGCAGTTGCTTTCGACCTCTTTCTCTCGCGTTCCCATCTGTCGAACCTTGCGTTCCTCCGCCACTTCCCCTCTTTGGTCTCGTCTCTTTCCTGCAACGCGTTACTTGTATGCACTGACCGGATAGGGTGACATCGGGGACGAGCCCGAGGTCAGGTGACGCCTCAAACTATGCGTGTGCCGTAGAGAAACGATCCAGGATGGTCTACCATAGCTGAACTATGGTCCATCAGCTCGCTAACCTCGGCTTGGTATGGTACACGCGCAAAGCATCCCTGCACAGTGGTGCGACCAGGTAAACCTCGACCTCGAGACCACATCGCATACAATTCCTCCACCCTTGCCAACGATCCCTTTCACAGCGGATTCAAGCTTCGACCGTGTCCTTCCTCTTCACCCCCGATTTACCCTCGTTCTCGTTTCACCCTCGTTTCTCTCTCTCTCTCTCTCTCTCTCTCTCTCTCTCTCTCTTTCTCTGTGCATCACCGGTGTCCCCCTTCGTTTCTCTCTAGCTTCTATATCGTTCACTGCTCAGTCGCGTGTGTTCGTATTCACGGTTGTATACGCGGCTCTGTGTGTACGGAGGCTCTTTTGGTCAACGGCGCCAGAGAGTGTGCACTCCGGGCATCGTACAAAGGTGCTAATTGACAATATCGCGAGAATGCGCGAAAATTGGCCGGAACAACGTTTAATGACGTTAGAAAATTCGTTAACGCTGGGCAAAAATGATCGATCATAAGCGGAGGCCACCTTTCCGGATCGCATGGCACCCCATGCACTCCGCGTGAAATTGCACCTCGCATCGATGCATGCGACTAATTCGATTACAATGGAAGCTTTAAACGGGACTTAATCGAATTGAACTAAATGAAGGTTATTTAGTGAGAATATTGCGCCTAGTACGGGAAATTGATACGAAGCTTCGTTATACGCGAAGCTTCGTTATACGCGAGGCTTCGATGCAATCACGACGAAACGATCTTTTGGTTTCTTCCACTTCCATTGCATTAGCTGTCCAGCTGCACGCGTGGAGAGAAGAGAAATCTTCGGGTCGTGCTTGCTAAGGCCCTTGACGATTATAGATCGCCGTTAGTAATTGAATGGATAATTGAAACGATCCTTATCAAAGCTGCGAACGTTATGGAGCACGGTCACGGCAAACACGGGTTCGTTTGACTGTAACTCTACTGGCTGGGCTCTTTCACCGTCTCTTTGAATGCGCCAAGAACATTATCTGGTTCGGTAAACCAACCGCTAATTAATCGGTTAAATATTGATGGAGAAGTAAGATTCTACCGTTTCGAATGAAATTGCATGTTTATTCGAGCACAAATAGATTGCAAAAACTAAACCAACGTCCCGTTGCTGGAACATTAATTGCTTCGCGAAATACGAGGATCGTAGCAAATTTACGTTCACGCGTTTGAAAATAGGATATTAATATTATCGAAGCGTTACAATATTTTGAATGCAGGACACCGACGTGCAGGTTGTGGAATCGATATAAATGCTTGTACAAGCATGACCACAAAAGACGACCAGCGTGAAATTGAATTCCTTTTGCCCTTAGTCCTCCGCGTTATGGTGAGTGCCATCTTGGAATTCCACGATATTCCATAGTATCGCAATATCCTGTAGTATTATGACCCCGTATTGTGAGCAGAGGGTTGCGAATGATGGCTTTTATGGCTATGGATGCTCAACGATATAGCGTACAAATTGTCACGCGTCGGACGGATTGACGTGTTACACCTTTGTTAACAAATTCGTTACTCATCAATTGTATGTGTGCCCGCAAATTATTGGAAAATCATATACGACATATACGTTTTGCAGTAAAATAACATTTCGTGGTAATTCACCATGCAAAGGTTTTAAACAGTCGTTTCATATTTTCTCGCGTAAAACAGATGAAATTGATGCGTGGCGAGACTTCAGCTTTTATTTATTTACGGAAACATTTAAATAAGTGAGATTTAAATAGAATTATTAAATACTCTTATCTCTAACGTTTGCAATTAATATACAGTTATTCAGTGCATAATTCATAATGCAGCTGTAAATAATTCATAATATGTGGCTAATGAATTTTCACATAAATTTTTACTTATTTATGGTATTTCATTATTAACGAATGCGATCGAAGGTTGCGAGAATAGCAGCTCGTTGTTTGACCGATTCAGTAATTTTGTCGCATCGATAATGGCCGAAGGCAGTATTCACACGTTTGAGAACTGGACGCGTGACAAAAGCTCAAAGTTTTAGAAATTCAGAGCATTAGAAATTTTAAACTTTGAAAATTCAAAGCACTGAGAATTGGAAGCTTCGGAAATTCAAAGCATTGGGAATTTGGCGCTTTGTTAATTTGAATTCTTGCGAGTTTAAAGATTTCTATGGTGTGACGTGTAACAAAAATGCAAAAGCTATGCGAATGCAGCCTTCGGTCATTATCGCTGCGACAAAATTACCGAATTGGTCTAAAAACTGTATGGTCCGAATGAGCCGCTATTTTTCTTATTCGTCATTCAATTTCAGAATCAATTACTGTTGTCTGACAGTTCTATCCTCCCCAGTACACGGATTTTTAGGAAGAGCCGAGAAAGGCTGGAAACGCGTAAGGTGGGCAAGTTACTTGATATGCAGGACGGGGATAGTCGGGGCTGAAATTCCGTATGGATTAAGTAACCTCGTGCGCATAAGCCCGGATAGAATCGTGTACACGTACACAGAGTGCATGCTCGAAGCCTTAAGCGTACATTTTTAAACACCGTGCCGCGACTCCGTGAAAAAAGCTTGATTTATTCGTCGTTTAACGAAACTTGATTTAACGCGCACCACGTCGCGTTGCCTTTCACGTGCGCAGATTAGAAGAAATCGTCGTAACGATGTTTCCAAGTAATTTCGCCGGCGTTTTTCACGAGAATAGTGTTTCTCAGCTTGCATCAGAAAGCTCTTCTCGATGCACCGTACTCATTCAGACTACATATTCTATTAGAGAAAAGAGGAGGCCGGTAGTTTAGGTTGAAAGCTTTTCTTCATCCTTGTTATTTGATTATGCAAATTTGAGATTTAAAATTTAAAAAATTAACATCGCTTTATTAGATGTGTAATCTAATTTAGGGTTCTGAGATTTACATGTATTATTTCCGACAATTATTTTAAATGTAGGATAGGTACGATATTTTTATAGCTTCGTGAAATATCTGAGACTATTTTGGTGGCTCAGTTTATGTAGGGTCTTTCATTAAGAACGATAGATCTTTACTTTTAAATAGAATAAGTTGCATGTAAAATATTATCAAAATTTTTGTTTCAAATTAAACTACAGTCAATGCCATTAAGTATAGAAAACGTCTTTCAAATGTTCTCCACGGCTTTGCTTGATACCGCATATTTGAGAGACCCAATTGGTTATCACATTTTTACATAATTAAAGCTTTATTTCTCGAATAATGCGAGTAATGTTGTCCTTAAGCTCATCGTCAATTAATCTTGACTTATTTGCATAAATCTGAGATTTAATTTAACCCTACAAAATATATTCCAAACGTGTTAAAGTAGACGATCGCAGAGTATAGCGATTCGAGGTTAAATGACGAACAATACAGTACAGAAATTTAAAAAGATGTCAGCAAATTATTTTCACAGACGGCTACGATCGATTAGCAAAGATCTATCGTTCCTATTGCAAAACAGCTATATTTTAATTTCATCGGAAAAGGCACCACACTAATTTACATATCCAATACATGATTTATAGCGCTATTAAGTGTAGCTCCGCGATTATTCTCTTCCCGTCTTTATGAAGTAAACTGTCGGTATCATAATAATATATCCAGGAAGGCGCGAAAGCGCTTGAAATCTTGTCAAAGTTGTCGTTCTCGTTTTACGCCGCGGGCTCTTGCGCGTTTTCTTTACATTGTCGCTTGTTTTCGACGTTTTTTCACTCGAAGCGTCCTCTCCCCGAGCCAAGCGAGTAGAGAAAAGATGGGACGAAGATGCAGGGTGACAACGCAATTTCGCGGTGAAAACAGGACTGGGAAGTATAAAGAGATTGTCTTTCGCTGTGGCCCGCTTAAAAATTTGCCGGGCGCGGAATAAAAGTACCCGACGCGACGCAAGCGAGTTTACGTCCGCAGACAAGAGCGTAGGAATTACCGTGGCCGGATCGACGTTCCCTTATGTTTGCACGGCGGGCAACAAGGAGTAACGGTGTTCCTTGTTACGCCGCACACGAGATAATAAACCTTTCGTTGGGGCAACCATAACCGGTACGTTGTTTCGCGTGGCACCGTTATAAACGTGCCCGTTATTCACGATCACGTTAAACGAAAGAATTTCGCAATAAAGATCCATGTTACCGTTGACCGATTAAATTTTGTCTAACGTTCATCGAGTTCAATTCTTTGGAAAATTGTTAGGTATTCTTCAACTTGAAAGTCCGAACATGTTTTATGGGAAAGCGGTTCTAGTGAGTGGCTGAGTATTGGTTAAAGGAAAAAAAGAGGGAACGATCAACGAAAATTTTCGCAACGAGAAACGCGTTTAGTAAGCCACGTTAAATCTAGCTCCAGGGCCCGTTGTAAATATAATCAATGTTTTCTCTTTTATCCGCTTTCATAGAAACCGCGAAATAAACGTCGACCACGAGACGAGAGAGGCAAAGAAGGGCAAAGCTATGCGAAGACACGCCCCTCTTGCTGCAGCTGCGATTTTTTTCAACCTATCGGCTTTGCCCCACGCATAGTTCGCATACGCTGACTCGTGCAGTTTCCAATTTACGTCGATACTGCATTCTGGATGTTAAACGAGTCCTCGAAACTGGCTACACATCGACTTATCGAGAAGTGACATTTCACTTCGAGACAGTTTCTTCAGTTTTCTGTCCGCATCGACCTTTCTCTCGAAGATCCCCGAAATGGGTGACAAGACAGAATTTTGTTTGCACAACCAGTTACGATTCTTTGTTAGAACTCAAAGCGGTGGCTTCTATTCCGTTACCGATGAAATCTGACGACGCGCAAACTTCTCGATATTATGCGCAGTCGACGCGACGTCGAATGCCGCCGTAATCCCACTTTTAAACCCTAACTACTTGCTACTGGCTCGGCGAATTGTGAATTCTAAGTCGATCCTTCAGCAATTGTGACGTTTCAAGTCCAAACTCATTGTTTCCCATTCTTAGCTATCGTCTGTCTTCAAACATTCGGATTAATTTTAAAATATTGGGTACAATTTCCAATATCCCGAAATTGGATTGTTCATTGCCGATTATTTTATTGTGATTGAAAAATAACAAGCACCTTATCGATAGGGAATTCTATTAATTTAATTTTTCGATACAAGTTGTGCACTAGATAAGGAAGGATAGAAGAGAAATTATAATTAAACCGTAGCTGAGAATGATCGCGTCTTTTTAACCGATTTCCCTTCGTCAGGTTTTCCAATGCTCGTGACGAAATTTCCCAGCGAAATTATCCAGCCTTCCTCTTCTATTTCGTTCGTTCGTTAACGACGTTGTTAGCAAGGCGAAATTGTCTTATCATTAATGATTTCGCGAGCAAGTTAAACTGGTATTATCGATTGCGATTGTACCACTCCTGTAGCTACAATTATAAATCGCAATAAGAAGCCATCATTAATTTACCTCCGACTATCTATAACGTAGGATCATAAAAAATTAACGAGTCTACGAATCTGTACAAGCAGACCATTGAATTTCGCCGAGAAGCCTGACATCGCCATTTGACATTACCTGTCCCGATATATGCATACGCATTTTGCAGTACGTTGAACAGCGGTCGTTAAAGGTTCGCTAATCGCGGGACCACATCGATCGAATTAATGTATTCCGCGTTTATTAATAATGTCGTAACGCGCGACGCATTCAGTCGGTTCGAAATAAACCGGTCACGTTCGGCGGTGGCGTTGAGCCGGCAATGATTCGAACCTAGCGCTTCGCGATCGACATTTCACCGCTGCCTCCGGCCATTAATTAACATCGCGACTGGCTGATTAACATATTATCTCAGCAAGACAGCCGCCGGTGTCGGGAGGAAAGCCGACTTGCTTGTAAGCGCGGAAGCGGTGAGATTGCTTGGCCCAGGATCAGGAGGATGGGCTGGAGGATGAAGAGGATGGGTAAGGTACGGGAAGGTAGAGGAAAGGAGGAAGTAGGGGACTGAATGCTGAGATTCAGCCTTTCAGAAACGAACAATAATGTCGCGGCAGTGGGGGTAGGGTGGCCGGAGGTAAAGGGTTGGTGGAGGCAGCGCTGGAGAATCCCTCCAGGCACGTTCGACTATTAACCCCGTCGAGATTCGGAAACGCTCGGCGACTGAAACCACCGTCTCTACATCCAACCCCTTCTAGGACGTTTGAACGAGACTTCTACCCAGCCGCAGTGTCTCCGTAACAAGGGTGAACTCAATTCCCGAGCAGGCAGACACTACCCGTAGCTCCTGAATCAGTTTTCTACGCCTCTATCTCACCGTTCCGTTTCGTTTCTATTTTTCTGATCCTGTCGAGTTTGCATGACTAAAACAAAATCGCCATTGCCGTCTTTACGGCTACGGGCTATCGTTCGGCGATTCAGGGGTGAAATAGCGCGTGACGTCGATAGGAAAGATTTCGTTCGCCTTTTTTCGAAGATATTTGTGCCCTACGACGACTGGTCGACGTAACGTTAGCAGTAGTAAAGGTAGTCACGCGGTTCGTAAGATTAAATAAGGGATATTTTGAAGGAACATACTTGGAAGTTTCCTAAGTCGTCGTTTAGATGAGATCACCTTTTTGAGAAATCGATCAAAACCTCTGCCGTAGTAGGATTTCGAAGTAGAATCGTTGGAACAATTTTTCAGCGTAACAACTTACTCGGTATGATTATAAACGCGAGCCCATCATTTCGAGAGCGTTGAAGTTTTCCAGATGTAGATAGTAAATAATTACTTGATACTATAAATAAATTATTTTAATGGTTCCTTGGCATGTACTGTCGGAGGAAGATCGGGAACATGATTTCCAAGACGGTTTATTAATGATCCCCGAGTGTCGCATCATTGTATATTCATTTTTGTGTCCACGGCAGCGGCCGGTTCCCTTCGTGGAGTTAGATAAAAGTAGGAAGTGCTGCGAAACAATTTATTATCAAGAGCAATGATACTGGCCGCGAAATGTACATTTACGACGTAGTAAATAACAACGTGTCTCGCTCTACGCGTGAATTGCCCTACAAAGGTTTTAAGACCGATTCGTAAAAAGTTGCACGTTTCGACGGGAAAATAGCTCGGGAATATTTAAAAAATCTCTTTATCACGTCGCATCGCCGCATCGCTTACTATTCTTTTCGTACACGCGTGTACTGGTCAATATTCAAAACGGTTTCCCTATACAACAATGCGGACGTTTTTATGCAGCAGTGATATCCGCAGTGACCCAGAAAGATATCGAATGATACACGTTTTTCTGCGATATCGAAAGTCATCGAAAATTTATACGACACCTACCTACGTGCGAAATTCGCGTTCTCGTGTGCAATCTGGCGCAGTTACGTTTTGTTGATTGAGAAAACGTTCAAACGAATGTTTACTAATGGTACTGTAAAATTTACAGAGTTTCAGCATAGGTGTACGTTTACGTAAGATCATGTTCCAGACTCGTTGGGCGCCATTGGCGATAGCCATATTTCAGACTTACCGTATTATCGTGGTATCGCGTGTACAAGCATGTTGCCGCTATCTGTATATACTAGTTACGTATGGATATTTACATGTATGTGTGTTCCTAAATGAAGTTCGTATTCCGCTATTCCTAAGCGAAGTTCAAAAGTTCAACAATACCTTTCGGAGGTTTCATCTCAATAGCGTTAGACCGTGGGATAAATAGCTTTCCAAGTTTCCTTTAACGACGTACTCGTGGATGATTCATGACAAAGGGTTATGATTAGGCAAGGCTTACTTATTCGCTGTTCTCCGTAATATCAAAAAAATTTGATAGCAAGTCATTGATTCTTTTAATTTCTCAGATTTTACATTCAAGTTTTAATAATTCATATATACAGGAAGCATTACCATTGATTATTCTCGGTAACATACCTTGTTTTATTACCCGCATAATCTTTCAACGTCGCCTTTCTAAAGCCTTCGTACACGGTGTACGGACACCATGAAACATTAAAAATCTCGACAAGCTTTGACCATGGATACCCAACGGCACTCGAATGACAGCTTTAAAGTGACTGAACGCTCCAAGTTCGGTCATCGATGTACACTCGTTATTGACAATTCAACGGCTTTCGCCTTTCGAATTTATTAGCCGTCTCCAGGCTCTAACGGGCTCGTAACTCGAGCACAAACGTTTGCACGTCGGAGGCGAAGTCGCCGACGCGGCGTGGCGTTTCGAAACTTCTCCGAACGGCATTGTGCCGGAATACATATTCCAAGCCAGTTGCTTTTCCTTTCCTCCCGTTCCATTCACTTTTCTCTGCACTCGTGGACTGGCAGCGTCACATTTCCACGCGAGGTTATGTATAGAGTTCGGCTAAGTTGGAATTTACCGTACGCTTAAGCGAGCGACGGTGCACCTGGTTGCGAATCGTCGAATACGCTTCCACCAGGGTGAATAAGAGAGAGAGACAGTTGGGACGAGTCGCTGGAAAACATTTCGATGGGAGTGAGATAGAGAGAAAGAGATGGGCTATGGGGAACGGGTTCGCTAGTGGGATCGCGTCGTATGTAGGCTAGTTGGTAAAGGCAAACCCGAACAATTTGCTGTAATAATCCGATAACTGATAATATTGGCAATTTAGCTGTGGCTAAACGGATCTCGCGGCGTAACGCTGCATGCGTTATCTCGATTATTGTTATTGTTCCTACTCGATGATCATCGAAACGTCGACAAAGTCACCACGTGGATATCGCTAGTCTTTTCTTTGCCTTCCTCCAGTTTACCTTTAACCCTTCGCAGGCAAGACATAATAACGCTTAACGTATTTTCGTTTAATTATTAATTTATTGAGGACAGAATATGATAACGCTTAACGAATTTTGGTCTAGTTATTAACGAAAGTGCTTTTTAAATATATTAATCTAAATTCATGATTTAAAAATCGACATTCATGTAGAAAATAAAAAAAGGGGACACCCGTCCGCAAAGGGTTAATAATAACCATGTAAGAACGAGAATTTCAATCGGAGTTTGTCAGAATTATTATTGTGTAATATACAAAAAAGTGTACAGTATTCCACTTCTAATAAGACAGGAATATATAATTACTCTCCTTAGGCTAATCGTCTTCACTAATATTTTTGAATGTCTAAAGAATGAGGCTTTAAAAAGTGGAAACCATGTGGAGTTCCAAATATTTTTAATATCTCCCGAAATTAATAGATAGGATGTTCTAGTTGAGACAGACGGTATTAGAATAGTCATTGTGTAATTTACAAGTCCAAGTTACAATTTTCCTATATTTAACGTGACTTAGGTAATATGAATCTACATTTGTTAGGAAAAAAATTCAGTTGGTCCAGTTCTTCACGACTCAGCGCGAATTCGTGATAATTCAAAGAAATCGTGCCGCTTTAATCTTGTCTACTCAAAGAGAACCGGAAGTAAAGAATCTGGAATCGGACGGTGAAACACGTTCACTAAGTTTCCCGGAAGTGGGTTCCGGATTGATTGATTTCCCACATCGAACCCCCGACACCGACTTTGAGTGCGTGATGGAGGAAACCGTGAAAAAGGAACGAGAGGGTGAGAAACAGACGAGGCAACAAAGATGGTACAGACAATGGAACAAGGACGGAGGACGGAACTGAGATTCGACGGGTTAGTGATGGAAAACCGTTGACTATGTTGAGAACAACGATTCGATTGATTTATCGCGGTTGACGTTAATTAATTGGAGCCGACGTTCTCGAGCTCCGACTTCGTTTTACAGTATTGCGCGGGGTTACGCTATTTCAACCGATTTTGCAATAATACCATCGATTGCTCCACTTTATCCTCCTGTATTCTAGCTTAAAAGGTTCATTTACGTTTTTGTTCCTTCTTATTCAGTAATAGGGAACATTTAAGTATATATCCTTGTTACTCAACTCTCTAGCTGCCACAGGAATTAACCCATCAATGTTCAAATTTTCTTTCAGCTTACCTGCCAAGAAGGAACAAATATTTTTCAACGAATGAATTAACAGTTCTAGAATATCGTATTATGTTTTCCTGCTTTTAATGTTTTACGAAATACTTTTGTCAAATTAAGAAGGATTCAAATAACATGGAATATAAACGCAAATTACTGATATCCTAAATTTGATCAAGCCTCTTAATAGTATTTTAATTATATTAATTAATCTTATTATGTTTAATAAGATTAGACTACAATATTCTTCACGTACCTCAACAATTGGCTCCAGATCTTAACTTTGCATTACTTCTGACTTTCTCGGGATATGATTGCAAAAAAGAATCTCAAGCACGAGGTTAATACCCTTATCGATTAGTGTTCTCCAGTATCAACATCAGACTTGGTATTATAATCTCTCTTTCGCTGATTGTCAACGCATCGAGATCATACATCTCCGAGGAAGATCCTACGTTTGTGCTTGCGTACGTAAGAGAAGCTTGAAAAGATACCGGGCGACTTACGATTTTTTCTCGTTATCTGTTTCACCTGCACAAGCAGCGCAGGAGTAGCGAGTGTCAGGCATAAAGTAGAAGGAAGACTCTTGTCGGCTGATTCACCTGACGCAGGCGCACAGTTCTCCATCCCTCCCCATGCTCTGTTTATGCCCTCTGCACCCCGAGCCACCCCTTATCGCTATGGGGAACCGACGAAGACGGCCGATACGTCGGACGGAGAGGAGTCGAGTCGAGTTTCGGGTTTGGGGTCGGCTGACAGTCGAACCGTGCTTCAGTCGGCCGGCGAACTCGCGTGCCGAGCCTCCATTCCGGTGACGTTCCTCGTCGTCGACGGCGACACTGCATCCCTTAGATTCGTTAGCCGACACGATGCAAACGACGCTCCCTCGACGTCGAGGACGCACACCTCTTTATGCTCGTCGGGGATCGTAGAGTCGTGTTTTTGCCGTTACTCGTGTTCGCTAATATACGTTCGTTTGGTTGATAGACACGTTTGTTTGGTTGGAAAACATAAAGCGCCGCTCCTATATCTTTTGTGAAGGTTAAGTGCCGGTAGACGCTTAGATAGAAAGTGCACTTGATCACGAGGATGCCTAACAGAAGGGTGATGGAAGTTGTAAGAGATAGGTGTTTATTTTCGGTATGACTCTCGTCAATGAAGCTATGAAGGATTGTAAATATTACGCGAAAACTTTGCGAGTGTACAGTGGATGAAGTGGCTTGGTTCAGGAGAGTGTAATGTGTAGTGCGTAGAACTTAGTAGAACCCTCGAAATCGTTACGACTAACTCGTTAGGACTTCTGGTAATGTGTCGGAGAAGAAAATCCATTAACTTCTTCTATATTCGGTGCTCAGTGCGATCCGCTCAATTTCCTTCATTAATAATCCAGTGAGTGTCCGGTAATCGGAGTTTGGTGAAACTTTTTCTGCGATGTACGATCCCACGCTAGCGACCATTAAAGCCCATTAAGCGTCTGCTCGTGGCACGGAAGTTGGAAGCATATCCGCAAAGAGATCAGCCTTCGCAAATTTATCCGATACATATTCGTAAAACATATCTACCGAATTCATATCGCTGTTCAGAATTCTATACGTAGTGACGATATATATCATCAACCTGTATACGTTAAAAATGTGACGCTGGAGAATTCGGCGAGCTTTACGAGTGTGATGGGTCGATAGCACACTCGTGATAGCTATCGTTTAGCCGGTGGTCCGCGTCGTTAGGCAAAGATATCGCGTTGAATCTTGAAAGCTTCAAGAAATCGAAGGAAATGGAATGACCTGCCTTTAGCATGGTGTAGTATAACAATACGATGGAACAGGGGAGAAATATCAACATCCTGAATGCCAAGAATCGGTGAAACGTGTTGTCAGTGAAAGGACCAGTAGCAATTTTTTTGTTGTTTCCCGACTTCGTCCTTGGAGAGTGAAGTGTCGTAGAAACGAGAGGGGAGGATTACAAAGGAAGAGGGACAACGCGTGTTAATTAAAGAGCAGGACAGGCCAGAGGGAAACGAACAGCCAGCCTGACAGGTAAATATTTACCGACGCCGCGACACAGTAAAATCGCAATTTCAGGGCGCGCGTTTTTCTTTCTCTTTGTGTGTTCTCCCTCTGTTTATTGCAACGCTGAACCAGGACAACTGGAACGAATACGAGTTCAAGTATAAGTACTAGCACGAGTAAGGGCCAGCGTATGTAACCTTTCGTTGTGACGGTCGATCGAATTCTCGGGCATGGATTCATCTTGGCTGACGCGTCCTGGTTGCGCCACATGGCGTCGTAAAAAAGAAGAAAGCATCTAGGGGTTTTACGCGAATGGCACTCTGGAATAGTTCCCTTTTTTGGTTAACAGGGACCCGAGGGTTTCCCCGTCAGTTATCCTGCTGCGTACGAATTTTTCGAACCCTGGTACGTTTACGGCTCTTCCGTGATCGTTTCCTTTCACGCGAAATTGGATTTTCGACCAGTCGCAATCATCCTCTCATTCGATTGCCCCCCCCCCCCCCCATCTGGGAAGACTAGTTCGCTTATTCCTGTCTTTGCTTTGAGTTCTCTCCTTTAAATGTTTCAACTGTGCGCGACGTTTTCCTCCATAGATCTTGTTTCATCTGCCACCTAATTTTGACGATATCTGGATGAAAGAAAAGGTGGTAGAGGGTGAAACCTGATTTTTCTCTGCGACTTTCTGCTGATACCTTGCAACGAAGTAGAATACGGTTCGGCATGCGAACACGTACCGTTTCGCTGCACGACACTTGACGTTTTACGTCCTGCTGAATTAGAATTACGGGAAGTCACGTGACCGGACGCGTCGTACACGAGTAATCGATCTGCCAGGTGCCATAATTTTTGCCAACTTTACGTTCGCTGCGATTTCTACGTATCCACCCTATCTTGCATCGTGCGTTGATACGATGAATCGCTTTATACGCGCAGTTTGCAAGCTTCGAAAATATGTTTCGACAAATTAATGTTTTCGTTGAAACAATTCGTCCATTCGATGTAATAAATCACTACAATTTTTCCGCGTATGTTTCAACGAGATCAGATTAAAGCGCGTTTTGCCGATTCTCCCTGACCCCTTTCACGGATGTTTTATACGTGACAATTTGATGCCTCGTTAATACAGTCTGCTGACATATTTTATAGCGGCTCGATAGATTGACGGCATAACATTCGACTGCCGGTCACGAACGTAATAGACGTGATCGGAGCTTTACGGCTAGTTGCGATAAACGACGAATCTTGCGTGCAAACTGGTTGCAGGTCATAAAAATGGAGGTCATGGCCAGTTTTTCGATGAGTTCTATTTTATATCGTGAAAACTTCCACTTTACTGAAGCTTTAAAAAAATTAAAGTTTCAGGAGGAACCACGATAACTGTGACTTTTTGATTTATGGATTTTTCTTTTCAATTTTTTCGATTCCTAGAAGTATAATAGATAATTTTTATAGGATTCATGCAGGCGCATTTTTGTGACACGTTTTGACAAAACCGCCATCAACAGAATCATAATGTCTGTATGAAAAAGTTTTCGCATATTGGATAAATATTGCGAAGTGAAATTACAAAATTTTAAATTGATACGTTTATTTATTTCAATGCAATGAATATTTCCAACAATGTGTATTTATGTCCTATGACCAAAAGTAATTGATCGTAGTCACAGGCAATACAGTCGGTCGCATAAATGTTCGTTTACTTATCACATTAGGCATAGTATATAAGTAAGCAAAAGAAAATATACATCCATATAAAAGTTAAACGAAAAGCATAAAAGTTAACCTCTATTAATCTAGAATAAAGTAAAATTCCTAGAAATGGTTGAGCTCAATTGTATATGTATTTTTATTTATTTTAACACATGGCAAATGCGATGTGTGGCCGAATACTAATGCGTCTTAATCTGTGTTACAAACACCAGCCATCTCTGTTATTAGAATTTTAATTGCATTTTACGGTTATTTTGTACTCCGAATTCGAAATGGTGTTCGTCGACGCTTGACGAAAGATTCACGATTCGAGGTGTATTTCGTGGTAATTCCTAGAACATTACCGGTCTTAATCGCGCGAAAGTTTACCTGGAAGCTCGGTGTATCTGCTTAAGTTGGCGCGGTATCGGCGAAATCGATTGGCGCGGTGAGCCTGTTGTAACGATGACGCTCGAGATAAAATCTTGATTGGACGAGTAACTCGGAGTGGAACCGTAACGAGGCTGATCGTGAATTACACGAGCTCTATCGTTGTGCCGATCATGTGCGAGTCTCCGTAGCTCGTGATGGTTAAACGAGACCAACGGTTAACGAGTCTCGTCAAGAACATCGTCGACGTATGCCACGGTTCTGAAATTCAATTTATCGATAGGAGCGACAACGACAATGTAATTGAACGGAGTGGAAATATTTATAATTAAATGATCATGTCTGTTACGCGTAACAAGACAAATATTAAACGGCGATATCGCATTGTTTTTGCGAGCTCAAATATACTGGGAATTATTAGCATTATTGTTACAATTATTTGCGAAATTAACAAAGGATCGACGGGGTTTTGTATCCGTCATAAATGGGAAAATATTATTTCCCCGACCATTACCGTATCGGTATTACTGTTAATTGCGCCGGTGAGCTTTAATCGTTTGTTATCATTCATTAATACGGAGGGTCTTCTGCAATAAAAGACAAACGAGTTGCCCCTTTCCCGCTTTTGTTCAATTATACACGCGATTGAAACGAGGAATGATGATCGCCTTGTAGTTGACGAAGACGATGAAAGTAGAACAGATCCGTATTGGGTCAGGCGCAGAGGGACAGTAGTAGTACCAACGACTCGGCAGTCTTGGGTTTCTTTACTCGACGGGTAATTAATTATCTTCGCAGCAACGTAGAAAGTTGGTCCTCATTTAACATTAGTGACGCATTCCTCCCTTTTTCTACAAAGAATTTTTATTTTTTTATTCATTTCCCAATGAAATCTTCAACTAGTAACAAGAAGTTTGCGTACAGTCTGAAATATTGTTCTTCTATATTTTTCCTTCTCTTCAAATTTCAATGCAATTCCTATATACATATCCACGTTTTTACTATTTTTAATATGTACATGTATGATTTTGTTTTATTTTGGTTTTAAAAAAAAATTGAACAAATCGTTAAAGGAAGGAACTCTAATATAAACTCAAAATATTGCAACATACAACCAAAAATTATAATGGAAGAACTATTGTACTAATAAATGTCAATTAGATTAATAACATTTACTTACTTATCTTCTGATCTTTTTGTGGCTATTTATTTTAAACGAACTTCACTTTTCAAAGCAGTTGAAATGAAGTACCGCGGATAGAGGCAGCAGAATTTTCGTTTCTGTTTATTCTGCATCGTGATATAAAATGCTCCGTATTATTTCACTGGTGTGATGCAAAAATGTACGGGTTGTATACGAAGTTAAGGTTTATGAATATGTCGTTTGTACGCTCATGTCGGTTTTCCCCGCTAATTAAAAGAAGATTGCTTGGGAAATTGAATTCTTAACGAAAGAGATTTTATCAAACAGCCGTGTTGCGTTCTTTTCTTTATTGTTTTTGTCTTTTCACGTTCTCTATTGTATATGACTATTTTCATCACACGAATTAACGGATTATACATTTCGTGAAATATGTAGCCGTGCGTCGAAGTTGCATATCCTGGATTTTATATCACAATACCAGGATTATATTTTATTACGATAGAAAATTACATTTTAGTACTTACACTTCTTTAAATATAATAAAATGAAGCCGGAGGAACCTGGTTTTACTTATATAACGAAATTGTTACATTTTTTTAACACGCTTCAAGCAGTCTAACTTGCTTCATATTCGTTACTCTGTTAACTAAGAGACTGCACAGTTCTCTAACTTTGTGCTCTCCTTTTGTTTTCAATATTTGAGAACGTGATGTCGGCCTCGTTTTGTTTACGAGCGGCAAGTTCTTGGCAAGCCACGTTCGAGGAATTATTCAGCCCAAGAAACAGAAGTCGCAGTAGTAGTTATCCGCGGTACTCGTTAACAACAACTTGTAAGTTCGGACAATTATTCAACGGAGTAATTGGACCACCCGAAATCCGCGGGTCACGTACCTTCAGCTTTGACTTACCGGGAAGAAAATAATTCTGTTGTTCCGTTTTATTCGCCTCGCTTTACGTTTTGCGCTTGTGCGTCGAACCCGCGTTTCGTTTCCCGTGAAACTCTTTGAAAGCTGATTTTTATCTATATGAACTAACAAAATGGGTGTTCTATAATTTGCTGAACTTTTAACGGTAACAAATAAACTCAACGAGATGCGGCGGTATAGATCGAGATTAACAGTAATGTACGCTGCAATTTCGAAACTTTTGATTCGCGTCGGGATTTTCAACGAAGTCACTGCCTTTTGTTCCGCGGACAACTTCTCTGCGAGTATAGTTGAAAGGGTTGAACAATAACGCTCGAAATTTCATTTATTTTATCCATCTTTTGATTCGGTAGTATTTCTCATAACGTTATTCGTTATATAAAATGATTAAGTCGTGTATAATTAAATCGTTCAATGTAACGAGGTTTTAGTGCAGCGATATTTTACGAGGAACATATTTACGATAAATTGGAATTACCATCTCTATTAATCATGGTTTGTCCGGTAGTTTCGATTTTGCACGAGTGGGTGATCAACGAAGAGAGGATATTCATAAATGATTGGTGTCTCAAAAGTAGGACGATGTAAACGTTCAGTCGATATTTAGTAAGCTGTCGATATACATATCTCTAAATACGTTCATCTATAGAGTAACATTAACTGCATCGTATCTATTATGAATTGACGGTGTAACAGTGATGCCATGGCAACCAGAGTTTGTCTAATCGAAGCGTTTGATATTACATCTTGTAAAACACTGTTTGGAAAGCGGATGAGGAAGTAGTTTATTCATCCGTAGCGTTTGAACTGGGGGAAAACAAAGTTCAAATAAATTTTCTCGTTAAAACTTCGCCTTCTAAAAAAGAGGGAAGTACAGGAAAAGGTAAAGGGAGACAGAGAATGATAGAAAGAGGACCGCAGAGGCTACACTTGCAGCATTCATATAATAAATAATGATTTATCAAACTTCGGCGGCGCTCTTTCGCAACTCTGTTTCAAACCACTGGTGGTCGTTGATTAAGTTCTCGTTAAAACTTCCCTTTGATCTTATTTATTTCACTCGACTAACTCACGTCGCTCGATATTCACTTCGACAAACTGAAGTTAATAAGCATATAAAACGAGTACGCCGACTAGCAAAGGAATTTCATTTCCCGTGTTCGCGTTTCCCCTTCATTTTTCTCCTTTTTTTCTTGCCCGGTTCACGGGACACGGTGCATTTACTTATAACTGCTTCAACGAAAACAGTTTACGCGGTTCACCGTGAAACAACCACAAGGGGAGGGGGGGGGGGGTGGGGGGCGAGGAAGGAAGCACGAAATCGTTTCCCGTAATGAATCACTTTCCTGCATCACCCGGAAACATCAGACATGACGTAAAAAAAATATCCAAAATCTTGGCTCGCTGTTTCGGTCTCCGCAAGCTCTTTATTCGAGTTTTGTGTGACCGTTGCTAGATCCAAACTCTGGTATGTATAGATACATTTGTATATACACATTTATATATATATTTATATATATATGTATATATATGTATATAACTATGAACCGCTTGTGAGACGCGATTCAAGATGCATTTAAGGTAAATGCCTACTTCCATCCTCGGAGTGCACCATACCCCCGTTCGTCGTGGCCACCCCCTTTTGAACCATGGCCTCTCTTACTCTTTCACGACGAAACCACAGCCGCAGCTATCAGAGGAATCCGTGCACTTTCAATTAAAGTGACGCAGCTCGGCTGCATTAAGGGCGCTCGAGGCTCTACGGCGTTATGGCTTCAATTAAGGGTTAGAGGATGTGAGGGACGGGCAGGGGGCGTAGAAAACGGTAAGAGTGGGTAGACCAGGGTGGTTGTGGGGCGCGGTGTGACGATGGTCGGTCTGGCAGGTTCCCTGGCACTTATTTTAAGGTTCCTCGAAAGGAACCGAGCATCCGTCGGTTCAGGAACAACGACGACGAGGTTCGCGACCGCAAGGCTGAAAAAAGAACGGTCCGAGTATCTAAAAGCTCAACAAAGTTTCATTTAAAAAGCTAATTAACTTATGCAATTACCGTCTCATTGGCCGGAGGGCCGACTCGTGGGGAAAAAGATGGAATATCCAGCGGCTGCATCCGGTTTCTCTCTCTCTCTCTCTCCTCTCATCTTTAACCCTTTCTTGTGGAATGCTATGGGATTTCTCGTGAACCGTTCGGAGAACGTGCACTGCTAGGACGACGATGAGACGGCAGAGGAGGAGAGAAACCGCGAAAGAAGGCCGGGATTAAGGGAAGAAAGAGCAGGAGAATCAATTTAGTCGCGACTACCCGATCTTTTATGAGAAAGTGCGCGGATTACGGGCCGCAAAAAATACAAATCGTCTCCGGTAACAGCGTGTTGATCCTCTTGATTAATGATACCCTTTTCCCATCTCTTCTCTCGCCTTAACGTTTGCCTGGATGCACGCGTATTCGCAAATTGTGACTCCGCGTTCTCGCTGTCGTCACGTCTCTTCTGCTGGAGCGACGAATTTGCGTGTATACGTTCGGTTCTAGCGACCTCGTTCCATCCAGTGCTTTTCAGATACGGGAACGTACGAAACGTGCCGGCGGGGATGAGTTATTCGAGACATATTTGTCGATCGTGGCTGCCGGTTGAATTCAAAGCAGGACCGGATTAAACGCGACTATTATAGCTCGTGGCTCGATTGATCTGGATAATCCCTTTACTCGACGATTTTTTTCCCCGTCACTGTTGCTGTTGCTGCTGTGTTGCTTCCTCTAATTCAGCCGCGCCGCGACCAGGTGCTGCACGGGAGGCAAATAATGACGCGCCAGGGTAAACCGACATACAGACCCGTCTGGATTTGCGGCCCGTGTATCCACACGTGAGAAAATATCGTGTTTACCATGCCTGATCAAATAGTATACGTGCGTATCGCGTCCAGGTCGGCTACCCCGTGCCACTTCTTCTCTGCACTCGGTTTATGCCTTCGGTTTCTCGTATGCAAATGCACCGGTTGCCTCTGGTCCGAATCACGCGAAGAACGCCTGACAGACAGAGGATTTTGTTGTTTGTAAGTGTTCGATTTTATTCACACGAGCTACTTTTCACCATTCCATCGCGGAGCAAACAAAAATATTTCCGCGGATTTTTAAATTGTTATGTTTTGAATTGTTCCTTTTTCCTGGCGTTAATGCGTGAATTTATTATGATATTAAAAATTAAACTTCTGGGAAGCAGGAGGGTCGCTTTTAATTAGTTCAGAACTGTAATATACTTTGAAGTCCGTTACAAATTGAAAAATATAGTAGTATATGCTAAATGAAAATTGTGCAAATGGAAATGTTACGTACCGGAAGAAAATTTCTGTCTGAAATAAACTCAATATTTCAGTATTTTAAAAAAATACTGTGGTAGTGAATTTGGTGTATCATTAAAATTTCATTATCATTTCGCTCATTTGTCACTTTGCTAACCCTTTGCCTTAGAATGATGAGTCTCACACGTGATGAATTCATAGTCTAAATATAATAAAAAAACATTGTACATGCAATTCAGTTTAATTTCAACGCTATTACATCAGTATACAAGATTGAACATTATTACTCACAAACTAATTATAATATTATAGTCTTGCATTTCGCATAGTGTTAATGTATCGAATAGCTAATCCAATTATTTGTAACCAACAAAAGAGTCGTATGGCAAGGGGTTAGATAAAATCACATAGCAAAAGTTTCAGATTATATGAAAGTTATCGGTAGAAATCTGCACGATGTTTTTCCGCCGCCTAATAATAATACAGTTTTATTCCATCAAATTAAATTTAATAGAACAACAAAATATTTGCGTTTTAATATCGCAGAGTACGAAGCATTCAGTTCCCCAGAAATAATTAGCAACTAAATAATACAAGAGCTTTTCATTAATCTCTTACGGGAAGCCTGCACGAATTAACGATTTTCCAAATTATCTGTCTAAATTCCGGCTGATTCTACTGCAAGCCGAGGAATTTCTGTTCCATCGGGACTAAACCAACGTTTGTCCATGAGACACGGATAAGACGATGCACAAACACGTTCACGCGTGTCAATGGAGTATTAACCTTAGCGGGGCCAAGACTTTGGCATTGTGACCTGACATTCTGGCCCACGCCGATATTTCGTGGGGAACATACCACTCGTGCAATGAGTGTAGTATACGTGGATCACATTCTCCTTCCGCATCTCGATATGAGCTGCTTTTATGCGAACCCACGTGATATTAAGCGAATTCTCCTACGGTGATGTAACTGGTTGCAGAATTTTTAATCGCGAGCAAATAACGAGACCATGGAAATTTCGTTGTTTATCCCAATCTGCGATTTACTTAGCAAGTTATTTTGAGTCAATCCTTGCTAGCTCTATAGTTCAGGTTTCTTCTTAATTGCATCGCCGTGTTAATAAGTGTAAAGTAATTGCTTTGCAGCATTAACAAATTGTGCGAGATAATATGAGATTAAGTAAATTTTTAAATAACCATAGCAACAACTATTGAAGCATGTTAAGTTTAAATTCAAGTTTAAGTGCGGTCTTTGCGGCCCTCATAATCCGAAGAAGGGTTAAGAGAGAAAGAGATTCAAGTTTAGTCAAATTTTGGGGAATAGATAAGTTTCAGTTTATTTTTTCCGCTGCGGTTTTATGAACCTTCTTATGGGTTTGCAGTTGACTGCACGTCACTTATCACCAAACGTGAAGTTCTTGAACATTTTCTAGTTACTCATGATCTACGATTAGTTCGATAGTTTATTCTAATAGTTTATTCTAAGAAAGTCGTTTAGTCTAATTCAGGAGAAAGTTTGGTGGATAGATAGGTTTAATTTTACTTCTTCCACATCTCGGTATGTGTGCTACGTTTCGGGACTTCTTATAGGGGTGCAGTTGACTGCACGCCATTTATCATCAAGGCAAAAAGTGAAACCATGAAAAATTTCGTCGTGTTTTATAATCTGCAATTTGCTTGACGATTTGCTTCAATTCAAGAAAGTCGTTTAGGCAAATCTCGAAGTAACTCTGAGGAATGGATAGGTTTCATTTTATTTCTCTTCAATCTAATTTTCTAGCTTGTGCACTATACTTTAGCATTTTCCTTTCATTCGTTTACAAGTTTCTCTTTGGTGTCGCACTCTTTGTGGCGTAACGAAAAAAGGGTAAACACGACTTGTTCCTCCAGAACGACGCAATAAAGAAGCTTTTCCATTCCCCGTTCGAGAGACTTCCTTCTTAACGAGTGGCCACAGTCAGTTGGTTTAAATTAACAGAGCGATTCTCGACCCCCCATAACAATACTGTCATCTTTTATTAAATGTGTATGACAAAGTTTATTGTTGAGATGAGTATTGTGCTGGATATAATTCAAAATTGTAGATGATTTTATTCTGTAAAATTAGTGGGAATTAATATTGAAGTACTTTCCAAATTGAATAATATTTTTCCTTTTGCTCTGCTTCTATTAAGTCATCCAATAAGTAATGTCGTTTGTTAGATCTCTTTAAACAAGCGTACCCAACATTTTTTTCAGAAGAAATCCAAAAATTTCCCGAGAAGTCGAAAAAATTATAGAAAATAATGTTCAATAAATCGACGATTAAAAGCAAACGTATTTATTAATACTTTGCACATAAAATTAAGTTAAGAAGCGACAACCTAATATATTTTATATTCTTTCTCTCTTTCTCTCGGTTAAGTTCTTCTTTAAAAAAAAAATATATCTTTTGCAATTAGCTGTTATTTCGATGTACATATATTACAGTATAGTATCTATAGCACATACGATTATGGGTACAGTAATCGCAAGGTTTATTCAGCAAAAACAGTTTCTGAGGAGCGGAAGAAATTTTCCAGGCCTAGTAGAGAAATTTATGTCATCGAAGGTAATATCGTTTGAAATTACTGGGAGATTGTTCATAATTCACCGGTGTCACCGCGAAGTACCCTTCTTGAACTATGATCGCTTTATTATCTCGCGATTACGCGCACCAGTCCATTTGCATTAATTATCTTCGTCGGCCGCGAAATAGAGTCGCTCTCATCTGGTTCTGCCGGTGACTTACTTAAGCAACTGGTAAAGAATATAATAAATGTACTGGTCAGTCCTCCCGATCCTAGTAACCGGTCGTAATTACCGTATAATTCTAGATAAGAAATACCCCGTAAAAAGGGCACTTGTAGTTGCCATTTGAATATCGTGCGATCTAAAATATAGCGAAATCTATGAGGGAAACATGACACTTTAAAAGCGTAATCTCTTTTGCGCTTAATCCTTAGGAAATATTATGCGAGTGTAATTCAACCAATTTAATTTACATTAAATTATTAAAATTTGACATTCTAGTACCGAGGGATCATATTTCATATGCAAAAGTTTCAAAGCGGACGCGATAAAATAAACATAAAAGATTTTATAAAAAATGTATCAACAACGTCGTATTAATTGTTCTCCTTTAAATTAAATTCATGAAACCTGTAAGGAATGTGCATTGATGGAATTCCACTTAAAGAGTTAAATATCATCGAATCATAGATAGTCCACGAACAAAGGAATCTCGAAGAATCTAGTTCTCTTTGTGGTTAAATCACAGAAAAGTATTACACGAGAAATACCATACTTGCGTACGATAGAGCGTACGAAATGGGCGATTTTACTAGGCTCATAGCGAGCTTTCGGTTCATGGCGCATCGACAGCTTGAAAATAGCCGGCTTGTAAAAGGTATTGTCGTTGCAACGACCGCGTTGGTCACTAGAGAGGCCCTTTTATATCTCGACGAAAGACACGAACCTTTAGAGAAAGGACGATCGAGCCCCACTGCAAACTCTCGTGTTATAGTAGTAGAACCAATCTTCGGCCATCTCACCGACAAGCAACGAGGGAAAAGGGGAAAAGGAAAGTTGGAGAAGAAGGAAAAGGAAGAGGGATAGAGGGTGGAAAAGCGAGCTGAGAGAAAGGAAAGAGATTACCTCGCGTAAAATCGGGACGGGTCGACTTTTCGACGTTCGCGAGGCAGTCGTCGTGTCGACGAGTTCCTTCCTTCTCCTTTCATCGTCGGTAATTCCCTCCGTCAAGCCAAGGTATAAGCTACTGGTCCTGCCAGACAAAGGACGCCTGTAACGTTTTCCTCGGTGAACGACCAACGCGTTCGCCCGCAAATCGAGCGCGCACTCTGCACGCGATTTTAGCGACAGCCGAAAGTTAAACGAGGAGGAGGCCTTTCATTGGGAAACGGTTTACACCGACCACACGTTTCTTGTCTTTGATCGCGCCTTCGTCGCAAAAACGTGTTCCACGAATATTTGTTATGCGAGGCAAAGACACGGGTTTCTAATCATTATGCTGGTAATGATAAGAAAACGATGTTCAAGGGTTTTCAATTGTGCAGAAGTATCCGGCTATCTAACTCAATTACTGACGAATTTGATTCACTTGACCATTTATGTTGTAATGTATGTTTAAAAGTAACGATTCGTGGTGTTATTAAAATAAACCTTCCGTCGATGTTCTTTGCTGATATATAATATTTAGACTGCGGATTTAAATGCATTTATGGGAAATTTAAATTTGGAGCAAAACGCAAACTGCATATGATGTGCAAAAATATACGAGCTGTACGAAGTAAATCACGCGTCATTGTAATTAGCGGGAGAAATGGATCTCTATTTCAGTTCCGTAATTTCCCTGGGTTCAGCTATTTATAATAGTTTCCTTAAATGTGATTATAAAAATATGGATTTGCGGGAAACTCCGCAGTCTAGTAGATAATAGTATATAAAGGCTTAATGTATGGAAATCTAATTCTGAAAATTTAACGAGGTCGCATACTTTTATGACCAATTCTATTTTAACGTTTCACCCATTTTTACTTTAATTACCTTAACTCTACTGAAGTTGGTCTTTTCGATCCTTAACTTTTTTTTATCATCAATTGCTAACAACAATTCGAAGCTCTCCGAAAGCCAAGAAATTACGAACATAATAAAACTATAATCCACCAGCGCGTGCAACTTAAAGTGAAGTTTTAGCATCAGCTGTTAGCCCGCCAGCCTGTAAGCGATCCTCCCTTTCCAAGGGTCAGAAACATAAAACCTTTCCGTGGAAAATTCCGTGGGTATGCTTCCAGTGGTGGAAGGCAACACAGTAGGAACAGCAGAGGGATTCGTCAAGTAATTTTCATGGGCGAAAAACTGGAGACAAAGTTTGCGGCTGAAACGAAGGGGTCACAAGCTGATAGTAAACCAAATTAAAGACCTTGCGAGAGGGCGGTAAAGCAATTTCGTAGTCCTATCGAGTGAACGCGAAGCGTTTCTACGTCACTGGATGCGAATAACGGGTGGTGGGTAATGGCGAGAGACAGAGACAGGGAGAAATGTATCCTTCGTTCTTCCCATCTTTACGACCCTGCACGACGAATCTTTTGCGCGTGCACGTTTTCACGTAAACCCTCGTAGGCACTTAAGCGTGCACGTACGTAGGTATAGCGAAGTCTAGGCGCGTTCTCTCGCTTCGAACGAATGGCAACGGGGAAGTCAATCCTGATCTTCTACTGTCTCCCCCTTGGAAACGCTCGCCCCATTGCGATACGGACTGCAACTTAGTGAAAAATACAAGTTCCGTGCGATGGGGTTAATGGAACGAACTGTTCCACGCGAATCGAGGGAGGTGAAGTGGATTTGTTAAAGCATTCGTGGAAGGGATATTGGTATTGAGAAACTTTTACTATTGTATGTTAAGCTTTTTGTTAATACTTCCTCGGTCGTTGTACGTGTTAGAGTTTAACCATCTCACGGTGTACTAGGAGAGAAACTCGGAGATGCGATATTACGATATATTTCATGTCTTGAATTTTGTGAGATGTGATATAATTATTAAAATTTATCGCTTTAGTTATATATCTTGTTATACTTATCATTGAAAATATTCGAAATTTTAACACTAGAACTACCAAGATGGTCAATGTGATCCATTCGTACCTCCATATAAAAATTGTGTAAACTTACAGCTGCATTTTTGAAGATTTTTGGAGATTCTCTGCGAATAGTATGAATGGCGATTCATTTTCCTTGTGTTATGTGTTTTTACAAACATCCTACCATTTTAATTATCACGGTGCAAATGAGTTCACTTTAATCTCCGATAGTTTTATTGTAACACGATAAAGCGATGCAATTTTTTGAGTTGCTTCTGATTTTACTCTTTATCACTTTATTAGGCCGACGAAACTCCTTATTATTGTTTTATGCACACAAATAAAAATATACCGCGAATAAGAACGCACCGGGAATTACAGTAATTGTAATTACTGTTAAATGAGAAAAATTTGAATCTGTCGTTCATGACGGTGTATTCTTATTTCGTGTGCAAAATAATGGCGATTCGTTTATCTCTCAACTATTACCTAGTTTTCTCCTACACTGTGAAAAAGTTAACACAGTGTTGGAATAAAAAAATGTCAAGATATTACACGTAATTTTTATTTGATAATCTTCGATGTTATGGATTGGGACTACAATTAGAGTTAAAATTGAAATTGATTGCAGTAGATCAAATTGGGTACGGCATGTGTTTATTGTATTTAGATCACAATCCGCGATATTCGTGGTTGTAACGCAAGGGGTTAATGTTGTATCCTCTTTAATATTAGAGCATTAGGTGTACAGGTTCTTCTTTTTTGCAAAATTTTTTTGCATGCGTCGGTTGTTTTAGAGTACCTATGAACACCGAGTGATTGATGCCACTAATGACGATGAATTTGCAAATAAAATTACGGTATAATCTACGCGAGTGCGATTACACGCATTGGCTTAGATGGACGGGCCTCCGGTAAATAGATCGATGGTAGGTGTAAGAATAATTCAATCGTGTTAGCCAGTGTACGGATTTATGTAGAATTTATGCGAATCGATCGCGTTCAGTTCCTGTAAACGCGATCTGCTACATACACAGGAGGAAAATCGATGCGATGCACTCGCTTTCGAGAAAGCTTCGGGACAAATTGTTTTCTAGAAATAACGAGTGGCTTGATGCAAAAACGAATGTGGGTCGATCGATAATTCGAGCACCAAGGAAAAACTCCTCGATAGCTGCCGGTTAATTTGCATAGAAGATTCAAATTAAGTTTTTGCCAAGTTCCGTGCACATGCAGCAGGGATTGAAAATTAAAGTTGCCGATCGTAACACGTGACGTAGACTTAATAATAGTGAACTGTATTATTGACCGAATCGGGCTTGTACCGCTTGACAATTTTTGAAATATGTTAACAGTTTAAAGATACCAAAGTGTTACAAATCTGGGAACGATAGATGGGTATGAATTTGGAATAATTTTGGAAAAAATCCTGCTGTCGGTGAGGGCACGGCTTTAAAAATTGATGGAAGTACGAGAAAGTTTGTTCACGCGTTCCGTTCGTGGAGCGAGCGGATTAAAGCATCGTATCTTGTCGGTGATGAATTATTATGGCTTATGGGCAAACTTATATGGAATTCTGTATTGCTAGTCTAACAGCGGCGAATTAGAACGCCTTATGGAAACCTCGTTTCCCTTTGCTTTTTTCTTATACTTCGTACTATTCTTTACGTAAATAATTATTGCGAAAAATTTTAGTATACGATACATTCAATACTATTCAATAGAAATTTTCTTTGTTTTTATGAAACATATATTTAATAATTTGATTGTAACATCTTGCAAAAATCTTAAGCCACATGCGTCATTGGTTTTATAGTAACAATTGAATATATTGTTAGGAAGCGTTTCCAAATGTTATACGGAGATGAAGTTTTAAATATCATCTTCATTATGTTAATCCTTAATGTTTCCATTTGATTAAAATGCTTTTTTAAAAATTCTACAATAACCAGAGCCCTGATTGAAATATTGGATTAAGTAGAATAGTTCAGGAAAGCAAAAGAAGAGAAGGAGAGACAGTTCCTCGAGTTAACAAAAACAGAATGACAGCAAAACTGAGTAAATTTATTAAAAATATATTCAACAATTTTCTCTAAAGAACGGTTACTGTACAAAAAGCAAAATGGGATTATAGAAAATATTGATTATTTCAAATTAAACAATATTCTCTATCACAACTAATTTAATTCTTGAATCAAATACTTCTTAAAAAGTACGAAATAAATAAAATAGTACCAATTATGTTCCAATTCATTTGTAAAATAAGAAAGCATAGTTTATCTCAGATGACTTAAGACTTTTGCACAGTACTGTATATCTACTCGATAAAGTTCAAACAAGTTATATATCTTAAATTCAAATAAACTTTTACCGATCAATTTCATTTAGATTATTTTTATGTGAGCCAGTCACACATCGAAAAAATTACGTTCACATAATACAATCGTTTGTTACAAAAAGTAAAGAAAAGGAATGTTATTCAACGCAACAAATCGGAGAGATTAAACTTAATCTCCAAAGTGTCAGACTTTCTTCGTCCTTCGGTGTAACTGGAGATTGCGAAGTTTCCGAATCCGGACAACTTTCGACGGTACTTTTGTCGTTCCTGGCATTCGATCCACCAAGTCTCCACTTGCAATAGCCCCACTAGGAAACTCTTCTTGGCTAATACTATTAGCCGTTCACGCGAGGCATAGTGCCTCGCCCTTTTCCTCTCCATCATTATTAATGTGCCGTTCCATCCTGCATCTATACGAACGCCTTTTCACGCTTATCAGCGACGATTGCGCATATAACCTATATCGGGCTCGACTCGTTTCCTTCCACCTTTTGGCTGCCATTAAGGAAGTCTTTATTAAGCCTTTAACATTGCGGACATGCGGCCGTCCATCAACCAGGAATTTTATTCGCATCGATCGCGTCATTAACATCCGAATCATTGCGAGAAATGGGGGACAGGAAATAGGTTACAGTGTTTACTGCTGGCAATAATTTCAGGAAATTGTTTTCTGAGTGTTTTTGAAGATTAGCTTGATCAGGCAAAAGTGATACACTCGACGCGCATGTCCAAACAAATACGCGAAAAGAAAGCAGCGATTATATTGCGTCTTAATATTTCAATGTCCCACATTGGATTTTTAATTAGGGCATTCTGTTTTATTCTCCTTATTGACATAATTGATTATCTCGCATTGAAATTGGTTGATTAATCTCTTGCTTTACGATTTCGTTCAAAAGCTGTTAGCAAATGTTAGCATAAATTATATTATTTACCGTTTCAATATTATTACGTCGTATTAAAATACTGAACTACTGTACATTTCTCTTATATAATGTAGCGATTGTTAAACATTTAGGAAGAGTCTAAACGGTTAATAACACTTTATTACAAATACTATAAATATTTATCCGCGTTACATCATAATCTGCGTTATGAGTGTGATTCGATCTCAACAAGGCAAAGGGTTAACAGACGAAGATAATTTGCAGATACCTCTATCTCGATTTTTGACTCCAACTTTTCCCAAAAGCCCGCCCCAAATATATTAAGCAATAATCCATGAGTTAAACACGTAAAAGTGGACGATAAGTCGGACATAGAGACACCAGGTGAGCTGTGATGGAATGCTTTTGAAGTGGGGAATTAGAGAAGTTTTGCAGGGGGGGGGGGGGACGCAGTTAAAACCCCTTATCTGGTTAAAATTTTGCGAAAAGCATTTTACAGAATTGTATCCCGGGGCCATCAGCGTGCGATGTTCGTCCAACGTGTATATCTAACGAAATGGGGGTTGCTTGTGCTCACCCTTCGTTCGCCACCTCCACCCGTTATTCATCGTTCCCTCGTCTCGGCAAGCATTACAGGAAAGCCTTTATTAAGTCTTCAACTTTGTGGGACGCGTGCCCGTCCATCATTGCGGAATTGAGTTTCCATGCACAGGCTAGCCAGAGCTAACACATCGACGATTTTCTAGCTTGATGTAATTAGAAATCAGGCTGATTTAAAATCTGCCTGTTCATTAGGCTTCTAGTCGTCTTACGGTTCTCAGTCTCGAGCAAGGAAAATGGCTGATGAATGAGCGGAATGCTGTTATTCCAAATAGCACACGGCGGCCTTAGACGCCTTAGAATCAGACGAACAGTCTGTGGCAGTTTGCCGCAACATTGTAGCAGAACATAAGTTTCTCGGATGAAATTCACACGAAATGCTAATTGTAGCGTCAACTTGGCAGCAAGTTTGCCTGTTTTAAGGCTTGATGCAGACGAGCTGCTTTTCACTGCACGTTCGTATGTTTTTACGCATTTTACCAATTGAAAACGAAGAAGGCAAACATACGATCGTGCAGCGAATAATCACTCGTCTGCGTAGAGGTTTAAACAAACGCAGGTTCTGCCTTGCCGTGATTGCACTGCTGCCGCCCTGCAGCAAGATAGCATCATTTGTTCCGTTCACCAATGTACACCATCGTATGTTTGTATTGATTGGTGTAAACGCGAAAACGCGGTGGCAAACTACCGCAAACTGTTCGTCTCTATCGAGCCTCATTAAGCCTGTCGGATCGTTTAAGAACGAGACATTTCATAAATCAAATTCTCTAAATATTTTATTGGTAGTCAAGCCATAATCCCTTAGAATAAAACTCGATATTTATCGGTCGAGTTAGTGTAACTCGTTCCATTATATTTCTAATCAGACAGTTTCTTTCATTGCATTCACGAGATGGATAATCATTCTAATGCTATGTTTTTTAGATGTATTTATACTACAAATTGCAGAATATTCAGATTTTTTTGTGAAATAAGTTACAGTCGAATATTAGTTGTAATTCACTTTTAGTTTTAACTTGTAATTATTTTGGTATCCAAAAATTACGTAGCTCGCTTAAAAATTACTAACATTTTAAACACGGCTTGTTGGCATTATCGGCTTTAATTGAGTTGCTTTTTGAAAAAAAGACCTTTTTGGGCGAACTGTTTTTAATATCAGATTTGCGGATACTAATTGCATAATTTGACAGGTTTTCGGAAAAATAAGTATTACAAAGATGGGGTAGATATTGATATCATTAGATTCATCAAGGTTAACATAAAATGCTTAAAAATAGTATTTATGATTTTTGTAACGTTAAACTGGAAATCCGTCAAATTAACGGGTTCCGTAAATCTCGTGTTCATTAATCGCCATGTATCGTTTCAATATTATACAAACTGAGATCAGAACAGTATTTATTGTTAAATCGTGTTCGGTTGTACTTGCGTAAATTGTTGCTACTTTTCATGCAATTTAATCAATTTACCGATATATCTTACGAAACCTCTTTTTCGGAAAGTTACTCGATTTACGATATGCAATGGAGATCTTTTTACCTTACAATTGTCCGATAAAATTACAATTTGTAACAGAGAGATAGCAGATTAGTTGGTATGCTTAATATTAAACGTTACAAGTGTCGAAGCTACAACTAGTCGCTAATGACATCCAACAGCCGCTGAAACCGTGTTTCCCTACCCTCTGTATCGTATTTTCGTGATTGTCGAATGCACCTGACGAGTTAGCATCCCCGGCAATTCAGGGAATGATTTCTCTCGTTGCGCGTCCCAAGCGAGCGTGCGAATTTGATTTCGTGCCGGCGGGTGGTGTATTCGATGAGTTTCATCAGCACAAGCTTGGATTTTATTTTTTCATTTTTTCTTTTTTAACCATTTTTTGGCTTTCGAGCGCAAGGTGTAGGCAAAACGCACACAAGTAAACTGTCCAGCGTTTCGACGTTTCCAAACTCCGGTTACGTTTCCCCGGGCGCGTGTTCCGAACGAGTCGAAAAAATGCTTTGTGCACGTTTTCGATATTTAAAAACTCGGCGAGTTTTCACGTAGCAAAATATCGCGACGGAATTGGTAGTATACCTGTTATTGCCATACCTTTCCGAACTTAGGCAAAACACTACAGAATTCTAGTGGACGTTATTGGCAAGGAATTACGGGTATTAAAAGAGTACTAATAACACAGATGATAATTAAAACTAAATTTCGAGATATTTTTGTTCTTTATTCGTGTATAATTCTAAATAAAAAAATAGAATTGCTAACGTGGTTAAATAATACTGTGACCGCCTGTAAATGAGACACATTATCTGTGAGATGAAAATATTTTCCTTCTGCTTTGCATTAATTGCAATAAGAAATAAATAAGCAGTTCTGACAATAATCATTTAATTTTCTTAAATCCAAGATGATTGATTCATGTAACCCGCGGATGACTTTCCGAAACGGAGCTAATTGCTTTAATTTCGGTGAAAAAGAACATAATTCTCGATCGGAAGAAATGCCCGTTCCAACATCGATAACTTTGCAAAGAAGGCTTTTAGCTGGGAATATATTTTCCACCAAACGTGTATCGTATCTGAATGGGAGATTTATTACGTATACAGGAATATTGGAACGCACGGAACAGAAATTCGTCGGATTTCCTCAGGGGAAGGAAAGTTTCTCGTAGTCGATGTATTTGTCTCATTGTCGGACGCGGTTCAGCGAGTCGTCGTCGGAAGCTATAAGAAAACGTCGCACTACGGATAATCATCGAAAATATTTTTCCATTCACTTCATCTTTGCTCTGTTCAAACCATACGCTTAAATAAATATTGTCGATCTTTGCTCGGGTAATTACACGAACAATATTTGCCACCTGTCAACACGTTGAGAATTGAAGATATATTCGAAAACTCAATCAATCAGTGTTTAATTTGAAAACTCAAATTTGTTTAAAAAATTAGGAAGATATTGAACTCAATTTTTTCTGAAGATTTTCAAAGCAATCTGAAATACCTTTTCACTGCTTACTCGAAAAGATTAATGGAGAGAAATTACTATCTCGAAAAGAGACTTCGTTAAATCGCTAACACATCGTCAGCGCTGAACGCGATATTGGAAGATATCCGTAATCGATTAACGCAAGATCGTCGACAGCCACGGAGGGAAAGAAGCGCGTCATTAGAATAATAGCGATCGTTCGCCTTAAATTTCGGCATTCCGGAAGTCAAACAAATTCCCGTGCAAAGTTTACTTTGCGAAGTAGCAAAAGTCAGCGAGTCACAGGTTTCTTTTTCTTGGGGCGGGGAAAGTTTCGCGCGTATTCGCCTTCGGAAACTGAAGGAGACGAATCGAAGCTAGTCATCCAGTCAGGGGTTCGTTTGCTAGAGAGAGAGAGAGAGAGAGAGAGAGAGAGAGAGAGAGAGAGAGAGAGAGAGAGAGAGAGAGAGAGAGAGAGAGAGAGAAAGACGACGAGAGAAAACGGAAAGAAAGCGAAGAAGTCGAGAGTCGTCGGAATACATTTCTTGGTTGTCTATTGGTCCTCGAGATGCAAAGACGTCTCGAGGAGCCACGGCATTTTTCTAATCTCGAGAGAGAGCGAGAGAGGGAGACATGAAAGGAGAAAGTTGGCTTGGAAGCGTGGATAGGGAGAAGAAGAAGAAGATGCGGGAAAGTTTCATCAGAGGACCCCTTCTCCGCGCCGGTCTCTGACGCTGTTGCAAACCGGGCTTGGGAAACGACACAAGGAGATATTTTATTCAGAAGACTCATATGAGAACTGCCTATATATGGCGGTTTTATTATTTAGTTGGCGATCTTTTTACGTGCAAACCGCGATCCTAGCGGAATTTTTTCCCCTTGTGGTCTTGCGGTTTTGGCTGAAGTATATTTTCCTTGCTAGAGTAAATTTAATATGGGAGCAAAAAGTAAGAAATGAAAATTTAATTGTGCTACGAGAAAGGGAAGAACCTTTTTTTATTTTAATTGGATATCAGTATCTCTTTAATTGCTTAGTTATCCGTATTAAACGGTACAGTCTATAAGAAAGGGGTTAAACCGGCATGCTATTAAACTGCGGATTTTTAGGAATTTATGTGGGAAATTTAAATACCTACAAAATTAGAGAGAACGCGTAATATGCAGGAATATACGAGATATCGAAAATAAAATACATACTATTTTATTTGGAGGGTGAAACAACCCTCTGTCTAGATTCCACCTCTGTGACTGCGCTAAGAAAAACATGAATTTGCATAAAAATCCGAAATCTACATGTCGTACTACAATATTTTGTTTAGTAGTTTGGTTTGTTTCTATTAAGCTATTGCATAATAAGCGTTGCTTTTCAATGAAGTCTTGTTTCAGTCATCTAGAGATCATGAAATACAGCCAAATGACTGTGAACTCGCTTATATCACAATGAAGACAATGTATCAATCCAAATATTTCTCATTTTGTCTAAAAAATTTCATTTGTGAGCAAGTTACATTTATTGGAACCTTTTATGTACCTGAGAAGCGATATTTATTGTGCTACAACATAATATCTAAGTTTTTGCAGCATATGGTGATTTTTGTGACGAGAAATGTTATAATAGAGCTTTATTAGGAAAATTAATTTTTGATAGACTTTTTTAATGCATCAGTAAAAAAGCAAACTTCAACGAATTTAACTGACAGTCGTAACACCTAAAACATAAAGTTTAATATCTAATTAGGCAGCAGAAAGGGCGAGCAAAAAGTAATTGTTTTATATTATTTTAATTTCGTTTCAAATTAAACCTTATGAGATAAAAATAGATATCTCTTTGCATTTTCTGTCGTCTTGACTTGTATCCTAGACATATTGCCTATAATTTGATTAATGGTTGAACTACTTTAGTCTTCAAGAATGCATAATTTAGAGGAAATTTTCCGGTTTGTTGTACTGTAGCATACCTGTTGTCTATGTAGATATCGATTATTCACACGTTCATTATTCGAACGAATAATTTCTTTGTTATCGATCGCATGTCTACTCATGCAAGCTGAATTACAAATTTTCTTAATTGGATCGAAGAAAGCGTGGAGAGCTTAAGAAATGTATATTGTAATTTAATTTGCATCGAATTTAATATCTTTAATGCATGGTATACGTATTATCTCATATGAATTTCATCAGTTACATGCATCAATTATCGATTACTACTTTATTCAAATGAATTGTTACGTAAGAACCTTTCGTCCAGAAAATATTTGGACCTAATCCACGACTAATTAATCTAATCAAAAAGGAAGAAACAGAGTCTCAAGTTCAGGCTTTCAATGCACGTATATAATGTTTCCTTGTAAATCCATTCTGGCACGCGAACATAACTCATTGAAAAGAGATAAATTTCTCTTTGAGGGTCTCTGAAATTTGTCGATACTTTTCGCGTTGCGGATATTCCGTGGCCGTATATTACACCCTTTGCCCGTTTTCAAAGCGCCAGTTTCGCTGCGATTATACACGCGATTCCACTCGAAACTCTGAATTGCGTAAAGAGTTTCACCATTCTCGAATTCTGAAAGATTTCACAGCTGTGAAGCCTCGCAGGTGAGCGTGCCTGAGATCGTTCGTTTTCTCGCAATTCAGGAAACGTCGATTTAATCGAACTACCGGTAACACAGTAGATGCGAAAATTCGTGAACGTTGATGCCTTTCCCTCCCGATGGAAAGCAAGAAAAAGTGAAAAAGGAAGGGGAGAAAGCGAGAGAGAAAAGCGCATTTGCGGTAACCCGTGGCTTTTTCACCAGCATTGCAACGGCCAGGCTTTGCCATTTATTTCAATCCGGCTTTCCGTCAGTTGACGGCCGCTTTTGAACATTCGCAAAAGAATAGTCCGCAGCAAAAGTGCTTAAATCTCGGCCTAAAATGTGCATTCGGGTCGCACGAGGCCGCGCGCGTGTGTTCTGAACGCCAACTTTCGAGCACGTCCGACTTTTCTCATATTCGCTTCCACTGCTGACCATGGCCGGCTAACGTGTTCAACTTTTTTTCCTCCCGTATAGATACACCGACAAGTACTTTCATGAAAATCGATCTATATTAAGGGAAGGTTGGCCGCGGAACGGTGGACCAGGCAGCTCGATTAAATATTCAGTCTAAACGAGCGCGTAGTTTTTGCACGTTCTCCTCAAAGAGGGGCTGCCCTGTTTCGAAACGAGTTCCTCGCGAGCGAGCGGATCGGTCTATTTGGTTCTTGTGTAGAAAAACATGATAGAAAAAATGAGACACAGGGAAGATCACATGGAAAAAAAAGATAGAGAGATCAAACCTTTTCCGTTCCGCTATTTGAATTCCGAGAGATGGTTGCGCGATAGACACGAATCAATTTCCAAGCGAAATGCCGGACGGGATGTTTGCAGAAGTAAAAAGTTCGCGGAAAGGCTCTCGTGGCTCAAGTACTCCTTTCGATCCGTGGAAAGTTCGTGGAGCTACTTGCCTATGTGGAGCAATTTTTTCCCTTCCCTCCCCCCATTTTCTTTCTCTCTTCTATTTTACCGTTTTTTATCTATAAATTAGAGTCACCTCGAGCAGCCACCGATAGCGCGCACGCGAGCCGCAATTTCTTACGTGCGGGTAAAAAGTTGCCCTTACGTGCACATTGGCCGAACGAAGGTAAAAGTAAGGAGGCGGTTCTCTTTACGATCCGTCGCGCGAAAACGAGGCCTCGCAGAAATGACGCCTTTGTGAAAGTGTACGTTCCTCTCTTTTCCATTTCTTTTTCTTTTTTCCCCCCCCCCCCCCCCCCCCCCCCCTCAACGAACAATCATCCGCTACTTTTACGCGAGACGCACGCGCGCGGACGTGTAGGCAAGCTCGCGCGTAAAACGTACTCTCGTTAGAGTTGCGTGCATTCAGTGGAAATAGTTCCGCGTAGTCGACCCCGTTTTTCATTCTCCGCCGTTTTCGTAAACAATACGCCAGGGTCGAACAGACTCCAATAAGTAAATGGCTTCTTGACAAGCGTGGCTCGCGGAGCCAGCCTTTCTGGCTCAGCAATTTCATGACCTTTGTGAATTCGTCATATTAAGAACAGCCCCGCGAGGATTTTTAGTACACGTCGATAGTCATAGGTAGGGTAGGTAGGGTTGCACTATTAAGAAATTTTTATTTCATTCTTTAGATTGCTTTTTTAAGCACGTACTTTTTCTTTTTAATGATTTTTTGGTTCACGGTGCATTGCCTTTTAATCCTTCAGTGGTAGATTGCCTATTGCTTTACTGAAGTGAAAAGAGATTTACATATTCAGAACAATTTTGTGCACTCTTTTAGTAATGAATTTTAATATAGAGAGACCAATATCGTATATCGAGAAAATGTATTAAACAGTCTTTTCGTCTTTAAATATGTATTCACTGGTTCTCGTGTAAAGAAACGGAGCTTTACTATTAAGAAACTTCTGGTTGATAATACTAATCTAACTAACTACTCGGTAATAAATGTACGTTAAAAAACATCCTAGTATTTTACGTTCGTTTTTCCAATTGTTAGTCTTTTTTGCATAATTTAACATTGTATATTTACCTATTAATTAATTAATAAACTCGCAATAGATACTCATTTTTCCCTTGATCTTCGTAAAAGACAACAAGATAATGTTTACATCTCGTTACAGTTTTTAGTAGCCCTTACATATTTTGTAGCTAGCAATCATTCAACTACTCGGGCGTTTACCCCGTTCTCCACTTCGATATGCATTCCATTTCTATTTCTGTTCGAGTTATGCTCGCTGTGTGTACGGTGTGCACTTAAGATCGATCAGGTCGGCATAGCAGACGCGTGCGTTCGCTTACCCCCTCCTTTTCCCGTTTTTACACCCCTTTGCTAAACTGCCCTTGTGTATACGAACTTTGATCCCTGAGCATCGCGCCTCTTTGTTTTTTTTTTTTGTACCTTTTCTTCATCTACCCTTGGCGCGTCTGTGTGTCGCGATTCCATCGTGTACTGGAACACTGTGACCTATCTCACGGAAATCGATACTCAGCCCGAGGATATCGAACTCTAATATCCTCTTCTGCGAGCCACAGTCACATCGTCGGCTTTGTCGATGTTGAAACGGTTCATCGTACCGTGAGTTTCGGATATAGTCGATGTAACCAGCACGCGGGACGCGGGTTTTCCAGGAAATAATCGCTCGACTTTTGTTTCTGACGACGGCGGATTGAAAATATTACTGCTCAGATATCTTCCACGATGCGTTCTGTTTTCTTTGTAAAAGAAATTCAATATTGCATGTTGTCCTATCCGCGACATTTTTGCTTCGCTTATTACCCCTCATTTTCCGATCGCGATTAGCGTTGCTGAAAGCTTTTTTGTCCATCTGGGCGCACCATCATTATCGCCGTTCTGATCGTTTGAACAATTCTAATGTACATACGTGTACGATTGTAGCAGTTTTACCATTTCGCTTATTTGCACTATTAACTTTTTTACAATGCGGTAGAACGACGAAAGTGTGAAAAGGATGAATCGCTTTATTAATGTACCCGAATCGCAACAGTATACTGCAATTTGTAACTGTATTTCTGGGTACGTACCCTACGAATTCTTATGTATTCCTACTTATACAATATACCTTTATTCATGTTTATATCGTTATCCGTGTAAATCTGTGCAAACGTTCACCACCCTTAATGAAACAATATTCGACGCCCATCGCTCTTCTTCCGCCCTTCAACCTCACTTATCGAGTCTCGATCGTTTGATAGCAAACCACGCTCGACCTCGTTTCACACATCAACTGCATACAACTTTACACGGAATCGAGAAGAAAGGAAAGAAAGAGAAACTCGGAAAGAAACGGTTGTCGATGGTATAGGGCGACGTGAAAACGATGACGTTGGCCAGCGCGGAAGCGTTGAAAAGGGGATAGAGAAAATAGATGAACGAAGGCGACAGAGGGAGAAAAATAGAGGGAAAGGTGAGAAACGTTTGCCACAGCGTGGCCGTTAAAGAGTGGCGGTGGGGTGGGTTGAGGGTAAGAAAAAGGTGAGGAAAGGAAAAAGAGAAGGACCGGAGGGCGGCAAACCTGGACCAGTGGGAAAAAGGAGGGACGGATGGGTGGCATCTAAATGGAGATGTCTTGTATGCAGAGTTGCTCCGTCAGAACGATAGCAGCAACTGGAAAGCCGTGTCTGCTTCCTGGAAGACTAAAAGACAAAAGTTGCTAAAAGGAAAATCTATCAGAAGTCCTTCTTGTCTTTTATCGTTTTCTCCTTTTTTTTCTATCTTTCCTTGCGTTTCTCGAACGAAGAGTTCGGTCCGCTTTTTTCCGGGTGTCTTATCGCATGAACAAAAAGAGATCGTCGCGACTTCCACCCTGTTTCATCCACTCCCGATGTACCGCCGCTTCGCCAGATCGTCTTTTCTTTTCCGGACTCGTCGTAACCTAGTTTCTATTCGGCGATCCCCGCTTCTACTCGCGCGTCGATCTTCCAGACGTAGCGATCATACGAAACTGGGATCCGATGCTCTACGACAGTGTACCAGAAACGCCCTCCCCGGGGAAACTTTGCAGCCGTTGCTGAGAGTTCGCGTTCGGGAAGCTGCAAAAGCTAAAACCTCGCTTGTCGTCGCTTGTCAACCTTCGATTCCGCTTCGCATGACAGCTTCGTGTTCCAGGTTCGCGCGAATACCACGTCGACGAGTTTACATACACCCAGGGACCCGTTGCATACGGTCCCATAACCTGGGCGACGGGAAACACGGTATTTCTGGCAATATTGTTTCGAATATCTCTTTGTGAACGACTCAGCGACTCAGAAATTCTCTACGCGAGAATGTCAACGGGGAACGATTGTCCTCGGATCGCTGTGTCGAAAAATTAAATTCGACCCAGCAAATATGGACGCAATGGGTCGATCGAACGACTAAAAGGATTGCGAGCTCTATTGGGAGTTACGACGAAAACGCAACGGTTGACATATTTGTCTTCTTAAGAAATTGCCTTGTTTCAGCGACTGATTGCACTGCATTCGTTCCAAATAAAATGTTTCCTTGATTTCTATTGATCGACGATTCTCCGGGGAGAATAAAACGTGGCCAGAAAATCAAAGTATATTCACTCCACGATCGTTCGTTCGCGAATCGTACGCGTTCATTTTATTTCGAACTTTCGAAATATCGTGGAGTGAGTTAATCGCAAGATGGTTTACCATCGAGAAATGTTCGTGATGTACGTTGAATTTAATATTTATTCGGTCGTCGATAACGGGGCGAGCTTGGCCAGGGGAAAGTTGACGTGTATTCACGTGGAACATTGATTTTCCTTTCTAGTATCGTCGGCAAGAAGCGAGCCGGGAAAAATAATCGACGATGTCAGCGGCGGGCGCCTCTTAAAATATTCAGCCACGTCGTTATTGAAACGTGTAAAGCTTCTTGCCTCTTTCCGGCTACCTGCCCTTTAACTATCGTATTTCCTCTCCTTACGTATCGACGTCGTTTGTGGTAAACTATTATCTTACTACTGTGCCATGTATCCGACGTTTCATTGATTGTTAAATGATAACAAATACCATAGGATCGCATCGGTCAATTATCGAGGGTGAAACACTGTTACATCCCCTCGTATCTTTCTTTAGTGGTTGTTGATTCGTGAGATTAACACGTTTATAATTTTAAGGGCTATTCGTACCTCTCATTTCTATTTCTTCTGTAAGTTATATCTCAAATCACGAATACGTAGAAAAGAAAAGAGACAGAGCAAGATATTATTTCTAATTATTCTCCCTTTATTAGTTATTCGACGAAGCAGAAATACACAGAAAGAGCAATCAGCTTTGTGTTCTTGTTCTTCCTGCATCCAATCGGGCAAATGTTCCTCTGATTGAAGGTGCAACCCTTCCGGGGAAATTCCTGAGGAGAAATGCAGGGTTCTGATTCAAGGCTTCTTAACCAATCCCCCGGAAGCATTAATAGAAGCTCATTTGAGAGGTTCGCGCGGACCTGAGAGCAAAGACGCTTGCTCAGTAGCTCGCCTCTTCTTAAGTACGTCTCTTCCCTTCTTCGAGGCCCTATCCGTCCGACACTTCTCTTTCTCTTTTGCGTGGAACAAGTGACGCTGTTTATCTCCGTATCTCACCCTCTGCTCTCTCTCTCTCTCTCGCTCGAAAGACCTGCAAAGATGGAAAAAGATAAAATCGGGAGGAAATGCATATTGTTAAACCGGGATTTTTACGTTTGTATCTTGGCAACACGCGACCATCCGGGTGACTCATTAACTTGAACATCGAAGGGAATTGTATGGATGTCGTTAATAAGAGTCCTCGTCGAATATTTGCAGCGGAAGTCCTGCAGCGGAATCCTTCCTGAAGTATTCATGCTGCAGGTTTTCTTCAGATTCCATTACTTGGATATTAATGTTAACTTCTACAATGGGAAGGAGCGAATGTATGCAATGCTTATGATGATTCAAATGGTATGTTAACTTCGCTTATTTATTAGGTGTAAAAATTAATTCGGTGTCCTTTTGCAAAATACAATGTGTACTTTCGGAAAATCAGATACAATTTTGATACTCAAACTAATTTATATTATTCAATCTCCGTCGTAGGCGATTTAACAAGTTGATAAAATCTTCAAGACTTTAGACTTGAAGGTATCGATTTAATTTGTACACCTAATATTTTCGGTTCATTTGTCTTGCAAAGTGGTTTGAGCTCCCACGTTTCTCTCAAGCGGCTGAATTTTCAAAAGGGGTTAGGATCGGCCGAAAAAGAACAATGGATTCGTTCTCCGGATTCGTCCATCCCTTAAAAGCCGGCGGACCTGTTTATCTGTGGATCTGGCCTGTAGATACGCTGCAAAGTCCCCCTTTTCTTATAGTACTTAGGTCCCAGTTGTTACACACGACGTCCTCGCCTGCCTCATTAAAGCTGGCTGCAGCTAGGGGCTTCCCGGGCACCAAGGAAGATACCTGGCGGTAGACGCGTCTTCGCCGCTAGCAATTCGTCCGGGGCTTGCCGTCAGCATCTCCTAGATGGTACCTTCCACCCTCTACTTTCTTTCCTCTGCCCTCTATCCCTATCTTGCTGTTTCCGTGCGATTCGCCGGCATTGCAATTTTTCGAGTAACGCTGCGTGCCTAATTAAATCTGTCACTCTCAGCGGAGCAATGCCCCGGAACTTAACGTCAGCTTCTTATTTCGAGATACAAGCTGTACTCTTCGAAATAATTTACTTTAACGCTGGGAAGAGAATACAAGCCTCTCATTAAGACGTCTTCTTTCTGTGCGCTTAGTTCTTTTGCAAGGAAATCGGAGACGTGTATATACTTTTTAATTTCAGAGAAAGGCGGTGGTTTACCTTCTTCGGGGGACTGAAAGAAACTTCACGATACGAGGGACTTCATTCGAGATTAATATAAAGGCATAACATAGTATAGTTTTTGTTTAATCCTTAATCTAGGTTAGTACTGTAATTAGGTTTCGCTTACGTTTATTTTCTAATTTTATTGTTTTCAAACGACAGACATAATTTTGTGCATGTCAAATGTTTCATTCTTAAATTCTTTAGCTAAAGTAAATACAATAATCTCGGCATGATTTGAACGTATGGGAGATCTGGAGTAAATTATACGATAAGAACAGACACACTTTTATATAAGAGTTTTTAACATACGCGCATAAGATGCAGGCCGCCAATTTAATTACATGTATCTCAATTGTATCATACTTCGAACGTATTCGTTATTTTACGGCAATTTTTATTCGGATTAAATCTTCAGCTTGCTTTCTACGAGTAGATGACAGAATGGTATTTCCCATAACGTGAAAGAAGCTTCTACATTTGCCACCACTCTTTCCATTTGTTCGTTTACCTTTCCTTCGATAAAAGAAGGAAGAATGGAGTCTGCATAAAGAGAGAATCAAAATAATTTATTTGGCCGTCGGTTTGGAATTGAAACGGGCTCGAGGTCACGGCCGATGGTTCGACTGACGGAAGGACGTGGATTAAGGGTTGCCTCGTGCCGAATGGAAATTGGGAACCGGCTAGGTATCGATGAATCACCCATCCACCGTGGCTGTTCCTATCGATTTATCGGCTTGGTTACGGTGTTGGACTGTTGCCCAGGTGATTTGACGCTATTCGTTCCTGGGCCAGTCTTTTTTCGTACTTCGATCTAGCCTGGCAACACTGGCTTTGTTCGGTCAGTTTCGTATGAGAAAATAGTGGCAAAATCGGTATCGGAATCGGTTACAAAGCGGAGAGATTTAGGGACGTTTTAAATTCTTTGTAAAACCTCCGACAGAGATCTCGTCGGTCTCGCATTTCGTGGTGCAATGCGTTTCCGTGCAATTTCTGTCGTTCCGTTGTTGTTGCTGCTGTGTTACTGTCCCGTTGTATCGGTGAACAACTGTTATTTAATATTAGTGCCCGAAACACAGCGATTCCGTACCGTGCGGTTTGTTTTGGCGATACACGCGAACAGTTAATGCTACGTATTAATATTTATGGTATTGTTTCCCCATGCTAACCTATTGTGTATCGAATTCAACCGTTTCCAGTTTGCGTTTCGCGTGGCTCTAATTACGGAATTAAATTTTTTCGCGCATCGACTGTTATGTAGCCCCGAAAAAGTATTGATATTTGAAACAGTTCGCTGGCTTATAGAAAATACAAATGTCGAAATACTCTTTGAATAGAGGGCTTTTATGCAGTTTTACATTCATTGCAACGTATTTCGATGACATAAACGATAACGAGTTGAACGTACTTAAATTATTTTGAATAAATATTTACATTATGGTTTTAAATATTAGGTATGCAGATTAACACGGTATTTTAAACGAAACTCGTATTTTATTTGTGGATTATGTGATATAAAATGAACCATTGTAATAGTCTCCATTGTTTTGTATAACTTTTAAGATGTACATTTACTTCTTTACGAGACGGGAAAATGAATAAATCTAGTGGCATTGAATTGATTTACACAACCAACGTAACAAGTATACAAAATTAAACGTTTACAGCCGCCAAATGAAATTAGAAATTTGCTTCTTCCTCTTCTTTCGCAGTTTCCTCTGCCACTTCAACAATTCATTCCTGCAGTAGCATAGGTCACTTGTCTGTCAGACACGACTGATGTTCGCGGATTCGTTTCTCCGCGATACTAGCATTACGAACAAATTTTCTCTGCTATTTTCCGCCTATTCCTTGGCTCGCCGTTTTCCCCACACGCCTCTCCCGTGTTTCACCGACCCTTTCAGGATTTCCATTCGCTCAGTTTCTGTTTCTAGTGGCCTCGTAAACCTCTGTGCTCCGTAAAGCCAAACTGTTTTTAAATTACAAGTATTCTGGCGTGCCTGGCATATTTCTCATACTTCCTTTAAGATTATCTTCCTTCAAATGAGAAATCCTTGCGTGAGTTACCAGACAGTTTTGTTTGTCAGTTTACCGTCAACTTCTTTCGCTTCCTTACGCTTTCGAGATATTTCCTCGCGTTACTGTGCTCTTATTTAACATTTCTTGCTTAAGAGAAATTCAGACTCCTATTCTCTTTGAGAATTTAACGTTCCGTAGCTGTTCCCGAGCAACATTGTATTGCATTTTGAAATAAATAGTATAGTGCCTTTGTAGTTCCATCGCAGTCAAAAAATGATTACTTGTATAAATTAAATTGGTGTCCCTATTTATTCACCTTTGACGTTCTCATCGCCTTAAACCAGTTGCTTTCTTAGAAGGAGGAATTTCTCATCAGTCTGATAAATTCAGAGAATAATATGTAGAATCGTGGAAATTTGAAATATTAAAATTGCAAATAAATGTTCAATTTTATGACACCAGGCAGCGACTTATTTCAGATTCTACCAATTATAGTTTGTATACTTAATAATTTCGTAGCTGGCATCCGCAGGAAACTTAAGAAAATTGTATCATTCCTTTGTACCTCGCGTTTTTCTCCGTGGTGTACCGTCGTATCCCGTTGTAATTCGTCGACAGTGGTTAGAGGGGATGCTAAGCGGGCCAAAGGCCACCAGGAATCGTGCCAAGATTCAACGATCCAAGTTCTCTAAGTCTCGGTTTAAGCCTGGCGCATGCCGCGGTGTTGTTTATTCGAAATCGAGGTAAGAACAATCCGTGGTTCCCGTGTTTGTCTTCGAAACGCGAGACCTACTCGGTCTCTGGGCGACGTGTCTGCTGGAATGTAAGATTGCGAGGCTCTGTAAACGGTGAGGAGAAAGTAGCACTTGCTCCGTGTCGAACAACGAACGTACCCCTCGAGGAATTTCAGGCGTGTTTGCCTTTGGAAAGTATCAGTGTTCAAGTATACTCACCGAGTTAATACACCCTAACAAACTTTTCTCCTTCCTTATCATAAAAATATTTTATAATATTTCCCCATGTTTTATCTCCCCCCATCAGAAAAATATTTCTCAACGATTCGCGTCTTCTTTTCGTCCTCTTATCGCAATAATATTTCACAATATTCCGCGTCTCCTTTATCTACCCTAGCACGAGAATATTCTCGTCTTTCGCCTTATTACTCGCAACAAGCTTTTTCCCACTGTTTGACTATGGATTAGAAAGATTAAAATTTCCCGTCCCTCGTACGCTCCTTTTTAATTTACTACCCTTAGAATGACCTCGCCTGTACTTATTAGAGCGCGTCGTTACGATGTTGCGGAAATGTATATGTGTACATTCACACGTACAAGGGAGAGCACAAACACGGTAAGACTGCGATGCTCGAAGCGGTACAAGCAATCGGGGCGTAAAATCGAATGGATTCAATTTCTGTCTTGATTCGCCGACTTCATTACTCCCCTTACACATAGTTGGCTGTATATGTATCCGACCACTTCATGCATTTACCGGCTTCGCTTCCTCCCCTCGATGTGTCCCGTGCAAGTTGGGGTTCGAAGGGTTCTTCAAGCTGTATGCCCAATCGCGAGAGCTCGGTAGTTCGACCTGCTCGTCTCGACGACTTCGGCGAAGGAGTCACGGTTAAAATTGAGACAGAGGGAAGAGGGTTGAACGATCGACGACGAGGGGAAGTTGGAAAGAAAGGATGTTATCAGCAGGGAAGGGATGTTGGAAGTCAGGGTTAGACCTGGGTAGACTTTTCGAGAGCGGTGAAATTGGATAAGAGAAAGTGAAGGAAACGGTTTGACGAACGAAAGCCGGGGAGGATAAAATGGCATGAGAAAGGGTCTTAATGAAGTGCGACATTCATCTTCTTTTATGCGCAGCCGTAAGATTCGACTTTCTTTATCGCTTCTTTCGAGCACTCCTTAATTTTCCATTGACTTTTGGCGAGTAACTAAATTAATCTAATAGATTGTACAAGGCAATTCTACAAATTATCACGTTACAAATTGTAGCAGTGAAAATACTGTAATGTAGATTTCCCATGCTAAAAAAGATACTCGATAAAATTATATTTAATTCGATACTGTATACGATAAACGAAACATTTTATTAAATAAATACCGATTTAATCGATATAAATATGAAAGTAAATTTTCAAAGTACGTAGTTTAATAGCTTTAATTACTTGATATAAATGCAAATCCCTTAAAAATGCGTAAAATACTGGTTCGGTTCAAACGAGCAGATATAAATTCAGTTAACCTAAATATGAAAAATTTATTGATTACATTTACATTACTAGATACAGCATCATGGATACAAAACTAACTTTGAAATTATGGAAGCTGATATCCACGAGAGATCGTGAGATCTCATAAATGTAACTTTGAAATTGCGAAATTCAATTACCGAAACCTCGATGTTAACTGTGGATACGTGTAAACTGATAGCACGCGCTCCCAGTTGCAATAATTGAACTCATCAAATCTGATCTTATCAAATGTGGAAATACATGTTTAAAAGATTTTTACGAAAATGTAGACCTCGCGTAGTGGATGTCAAGTTCCTTAATTCAGAAATTGTCATCGGCTATTCCAGCTTCATCTGTTGAATTGCTGTCTCGTGACATTCAGGTTGTCAGTGTCGAGACCCACAACCCTCAGGTTGACGCAACGGGTTTCCTCGACCTCGAGGTCATCCGTAACGTGATTCAAAATTCTGAGGCTGATCTTAGGTTTCCGAGTCCATAACTCATTACTATCATATCTCTCATCTATGTATAACAATGTTGATATTCTATTGAATTATATACATTATAATACTTGATAGTTGCACAAAGTCTGCAAAAAATATTTCCACATATTTCTATTTCTTGCTGAGACATTTTCTGACCAGATTCTACGTTTCATAAGCGTCACGCCAACTTTTTGCAGTCACATCGAAATATAAATTATTTCAGATTATTTTACGAGTATTTGGACCGCGCTTTCAAAAATGAACAACTTCACTTTTACCTTAAAGTTGTAATATATAGCAAACATTACTTTTATTCAGCACACTTCGATTCTACATCAGAAAGCTAACGCGTTATAGATATACACTGATGTGTAAATGTTCAAGTATCTTCAACGAGTTCGGCAACAAACGTTAAAATAAAAGCCGTAATCCATATTTAGACCACCTGCTCCATTATACCTCGCGAATTAATTGTTCTTACTTCTTCAATCTTACTTCTGCAACAGATACTCTGTTTCAATACCAAATTCGCCACACGCAGATTTGTAACAGGCGGTTTTGCCTTGTAACCGTGTTCCGGGAGTAATTCTTGGCCACGAGGCAACGCGTCCGAGTTAAGTGCAAAACGTACACACCGAGAGCTACCTAATTTCAAGAGCGGCGAGCTGGTATCCAGCAACAATATGCTCTGCCCGGTGTCTGACGCTTGATGCATTTCCGCTCGTAATCCCTACCCGTTGGAAGGAGCGAGCTTCCCCTGATGAATTCAATTTTCGTGTACGTGTGCGCGAATGGAAACGCGGCTTGACTCCGATCAGACGCGTGACTTGTGCGAGACGACCTGGTCAACGGATCCAGGAAAATAAAGTTTCACTGATACGACACGCGTTTCGACTCGCTGCCTCGTTTGATTATCGACTCATCGATCGAGGACCGAATTCTCTTCCCCATTATTCGTTCGTCGACTTCCTTCTAATTGGAATTTCGTTCGTTTAACGCGAGAGCAGGTTTAACGAACGACAAAAAACAATGAACAGATGATACGTGCTGATTGAAGTTTTTTTCTTGAAGCGATTCTTTTGATTCTCTTAATTATCTAGTCCTTTGTGACTTGGTGCGTCGAACCGGTGTTCAGTTGTTTTTTTTTCCTTTACTCGACGTCAGCTCCAGGTTTTCCAATAAACGAGTAGTTTGTTTCGTTGCGTTCGTGAAGCGATATTTTTTTGTTCTTGCCTCTTTTCAAGCTTTTCCTGCGTTTTTTTTGCCTTATTTGTCGTTTTTTTTTCTTTTCTCCCCCGTTTTATTTCAATACTAGCATTGGAAGTACTTGGTCAGCTTCACATAATTCACCAATTTTTATCGCTGATCCAACGTATTCCTTATACCGGTAATCATATTTTGTCTTTTAATTAAATCTCCTTCCCATCCGGTTCTGTGGCGACTACCTCGGCTATATTTTCCTTTTCGTTACGTATTCATGATTTCTCGCGGAAGTTTTTTGCCATTACGCACGAGGATATCCAGATGCATCACTGTATTCTTGCGAGAAAATTATTCTCCTAAATTCACGTTTAGAATATATTACAAAGGGAAGTCTTGGTATACTATTAGGTTGATGCACATGAAATGTCGTTTTTCCGAAATCTGAGATGAATAAATGGGTACTATTCTTTTAATTTCGTAAAATTCTAAATTATAATGAAGCACGTTAAAGAAGAAGACATTAGTCATAACGTATATGTTTGTATTATAATGAAATTGTGAAAACTTCTGTGTTTATGATCATGCATAATTGAAATATTTAAGCAATTTTTCATAGAAGACCAAATTTAGCAAATATACTATAAAAGTTATTGAAATTGGAATTTGAAAAAGATTGTATAAATAGAGAAATAGTTCAAGAGTGATTTGCAAAATTTAAGATTAATTATTCTTCGCTGGACAAAAAATCGGGACGAATATCAGAAAATCATAAAAGTAGTAATTTTTATAAATGTATAACAATGAAAATAGCTAATTGGCGGAGAAAAGTGTGTACAATCCTGTATAAATTATTTCAACTAAATACATGTATAGTATTTTGAATGGTTTACATATATTTTACCTTTTTTACTTTGAAACTACGTTCGATATGCATCAACCTAATACTTCTGCACAGTATTATCAATTCCACACAATCAATTGCACAATCGATTTTTATCTGTCCGCAGTTCTTTGGTAATTTGAAAATTCTTGCTCCATTCAATAGAAGGTGTCAAAATCAGTTCATAAAGTAACCAGAACCTAGAATTTGTCAAATGTACCAATTTAGACTTACGTAACGTTTCAAGCTGTCGCTAAATTCGCTATAATTACTGGTGCACCATTTCGAGATTCCTGAGACCGTCAAAGCAGTTGCGTTATTTCCATTAAGCCGGAAATCAAAGGTAACAGTAATTTAATGCCGCGCCTTGGCACAGCGCAAAGCGGACACGTTTCGATAAAACGTTCGACGCTGTTCACGTGTATCATTCGAATACTTCGTTGAACGAAGTACTGCTAGAGCGAAGAGCTTTAGTTAGAAAGCTAACTTACTCGCTACTCTGAAACTGATGTCGATTGTGCTGGATATCGCAAGGGCAGTGCGCGTGATAGGTGTCGACTGGCTTTCTCATTACACTGTCGGCGATTACTGTTGATCGTCTAGACGTCGATTTTATCTCTCAAAATATGCCGTTTGATACTCTTCGACAATCAGACTCGGACACATTAGTTATTGACAGTTATCGTGTCACTGCTCCCATGGCAAACAGAATTTCTAATTTAAACGCCATTATTATGTCAGCAGAAACTTTCAAGAGGCAAAAATAGGAGCATTTGTTTTATGGAAAAATAAGACGCTGCCGTTCTTTGCCTTGAAGGAAATTAAATTTTCCCATTCGTCATAACCAGGCTGGGGATCTTTATGCAAATACGTAATTTTATGAACGCAACTAAAGGAATAGAATATAAGCGGAGATTTGTTTCACCTCGTATGTTGAATATTTTAGAATACACTTTGCTTCGTATATTTTGTATACTTTTACGCGTTACGTTGATTTTCTTGTTGTTCGGCTCGTCGAAATTTCCCATAAATGCATAAAGATTCGCAGCTTAGTTATAATTCTGATTTTTATAGAAATACGCAAGTTCTTTGGCCAATTCTATAAACACAACGTTAGTCTCGTTCAGAAGAACACAAGCATGGTTTATCTTTTACATTTTTTAATTATTTGATTTCACAAAGATATCGGGAGAATAGGAATGTGGAGTGCTCATTTTTTTTCTTGACCTAGGACGTTTCATAACTACGAAAAGATAAGAGGAATATTCTTCAGGAAATCATTATAGATTATAGTTTAATATTGAGTGCGTGCAGAAGTTTTGACGGATTTGACGTATCATTTGACTCAAAATAATTTATTCATCTAATTAGACACGGTTTTCGATAACATGTTCATAATTCTAGTCAGCAATCGATTCATTTTATCGTTAAAAATCGCTTAAGTTCCCATAAGATAAACGAAGACAGATTGTAGAATCCATCAGCAGTTTTGCACTTACCGGACATATAGCATAGATTAAAAATCAGAATCCTACCAGTTTCCGAGCTTTTTTGCATCCAAGCGCGAAGCCTTTTCATTTTCTCAGGATGTTAATACCGGTTCTTACCATAGATACAGAACTATATTACTCACAATTAGTTTAAGTTTATCCAACGAGCGTAGAAAGGTATCCTTAGCTGCAAAGCTCGCAAAGCTTCTCAACCATTCTCGAGCACTCCAATAACGCAGAAGATTGTAGACACTAGCATACGGAAGCTTCTTATTAATTTCTGAATACGTTCCTCCCATCGAGGATAGTCTCGGTGGATACTTAAGACGGGGTTTCTTGACAGGACTGAGGCAGAGAGGAGACGCTTTCTAGTTCGCGTTCCATCTTCTCGACGCTTTCCTCTCCATCTTCCGTTAGGAGCTGCTACTCGCGTAAGGCGAGTTAAACATAACTCCTGTCAACTGTAGCCGGAACAAAACAAACAGAAGTTACTTCCTGGGTTGGCCACGGCGACGGAAATGCCGGATACACCCTCCCGCCCTTGCTCCATCCAGCGGAGACGCTTTTACTCCGTGCTACCCCATCGTCACGGCGGGATTAACTTCCTTTGCCGTGCGAAATTAAATTATCAAGTTTTCCGCCGTGGAAGGACCGCCTATCCCGCAACCGGGCCCGAATAGGCACCGAGTTTTAGTCCGATAACTTATTTAAATCGCGTGTCTCGCAAATATTATCTCTACGCCTACACGATCGTCCATGCTGAATCGCTCGCGAACAATGTAATTTATCTTCTAATTTCATTCAATTCCTCCTGGTAACCAGAGCTGAGCGACCAGGCATCCGAGGACAAAATTATTACCCCATTTTTCACACTTTCGGTTGGAATTTTAAGATAGTAACTGTTCGGGTTTTAGGTGGGTGTTACTGAGAATTGCTAAATTCGTGGAAGTCGAATTAGTTCGTCGAGTATATGATAAGATGAAACATAGCTTCTAATCTTAAGATAATATTACGATATTAGCTCGTTACAGAGTTAATTTAATCGAATAGCAAAGTCAAGATTTACGAGTAGAACAATGTACACAATTTTGTTATCCTTTACGTGTTATTGTTAAGTTTCTCGATTTTTTATTTTACTTACTGCATAAGTACAATCTATCAATGTTGATATTTAATTCTGAACGCGTTTAGTTGCGTTCGCATGAATATGAATATACCTAATAGCGCATCACGGTGATAGTTACGGACTTAGGTCAGTGAATCTGAGGGGTAGTTCGAGGAAACGGTGTCTTTTCAGCTTTTTCTGTTTGTCAGAATTATCCAAAAGGTTGGCTGCAAGACTGTTTGGGTGATTTTGTACTCACTGTTAATATTTCGTGCTCCGTCAAGCAATTTCCTACCTCATTGTAGGGAATTGTTAAAGGATAATTAACGTATATTGTAGTATTACGTATACCGGAAGCGGTACCTATTCAAGTTTGTGCCTATTGTTTCCCATTCTGGAAACAACCACGCGGCTATTTTCAGTTCCATCACATTTCAGGAAAATTGTGGGCCTACAATTAGAACACCGTTTACTGCAAAGGCCAATCTAAACTCTTTTGAGCGCCAGAAAATTTATTCCTGACAAGAGTATCTTTCATGTTAGGTGTGAATACGAATTCTCCACAACTAAGTCCGAGCTAAGTTTGTACAGCCACTAATCCACATTTCGAAGCTATTAGTAATCTTACACCGGGAAGCTCATTACAGATCTCTAATTTGTCAGTAGATGAAGCGATGGATCATGCTCTAGGAGTTGTGTATTTAATCAACCGACACATCGATCGGTGGAACATTAACGAACGTATCAACAGGCGAGATCCATTGAAACGTGAAATAGTAATCTTGGATGGATCGGATCGATCAAAAGCGTATTTAACTTTCCAATCGAGGGTCGCCTCCTCGATAATGTCAGGTCCGGACCATTCGCAGCTTCCGAAGTTAAATAATGGTGTTCGACCGTGGGGCGAATATAACTTAAGGGCACATTCATCCTCGTAAACGTTGGACTTTCGGCGCGATCCATCACATTGATGAATCGTTCACACCAAATGGATTTACAGCGACTAAGGGTTACTCCGCGCTAAGAGTGCTCCAAGTGAACAGCGGACGTCCGCATAAGTAACCCATCGAAAGAGGCATTTGTTTTAACGAGACGTAATGAAGAATCTCCCCGGTCATTATCGTCGCGACGATCGTTACTCGTGATTGGTTTCCGCTGGTGCCATTATACTTACATTAACGGCCTTCGAGAATTCTAATTATAGCGCCCTAATTGTCGGAAGCCCTAGTATTTGAATATTCGATTATTATATTATTCTAATGGCCCTGAAACCTTATATTTTATACGCCACGATAGCTGAATTGTCTAATGGTCTTGAAGCTTTATATTTTGTATGCCATGGTAGCGAATTGTTTAAAGATTTTATTCTAGGGTAATTTAAGTTGTCTATTATATATTTCAATAAGCAGGGCGATTATTGATTGATAAATATGTGTAGGTATTTTAGAAATAATACGGAGGAAGTAGAGCATCTTGAATATATTTGGAACTTCTATCTCGCTGGAGAAGCAATTAATTTAGTAAAAGCTTTTGTATTGGGGCATTATCTGTGTTTAATATCAGAAAGACTATTTAAATGAGTAATAATCCATGATTCAATTAGGAGAATTCTATTTACAACTTTATTGTTTTGATTGAGAATAACTATAATAGTTTACAACTCTAATTTTAAAGAAACTCGAGTGCTTCTCTTTGCAAAATATAATAATCATTAATAATATATTAGTATTCAATGATCAGTTTTATGCATAAAGCAGGCATGCTTAAAAGGACCGAACAGAAATGTTGGTTTCTCTGGTATTAATGTTACAAGAATGTAGACCAAAATTGACTAGAACTTGACTTAGTAGTCCGCGGATCTTTATGCATTTATGGGATATTTAAATATACAAAAAGACACGCAATGCTAGTTATATGTAAAAATATATCAAGTATTCATTTTAAAGTACAAACGATGATCTTTTAAGGGTGAATCGGCCCTCTCTGTAGCTTGCATTCCTTCAACTTTGTTAATAAAAATATAAACTTGCATAAAGATCCTCAGTTTGCTTATTAGTAAAGTATAAGAGTATTAGTAAAGCAAACTTTAAGCGTAACAAATTATAACTACCAGAGGTTGTTAGCCTTTAGCAGATCCAAAAATCACATGCTTAGTACCAGCAGTAAAAACACCAACGACGAAATAACTTTTCACAGTGTTACTTTAAAATCTCGCTTCAATGATCATAATTCGTTTATAAATTGCGTCGCAGCGAAACTCAGAAAATGGATTTTCAGTGCCTCTTTTAACGTAATTTCATGCACGTCAAGGGTCGACAAGGCGGACCACCTTTCCTCCTTTCAGCCGGACGCCTGGAAATTGCTCGTCGACATCGTGGAAGGTGTGTGGCCGATGTCACCGACGAAACTGCTCAACAACTTCACTCCATTCTCGGCACCGAACTAGTATGCCTCTGGATGCCTCGAGCCCCTTGCACACTGCATCGTACAGACCCGAAGCAGATACTGCACGACAAAGTCAGGACTTGCTACGACAGTTTGGGAGCTTGTGCTCGGGATGTGTCCGCGGCTCAGGGCTATCCGGAACAAAAGGGGTGGTTTCTGATGCAAGAGAGGGTCACGTATTACCACGACGTGTCAATTGTTCTAGAAGACCGGAAACTTATCGACCGTTTCGTAATCCTGGGCTGAAAGCTGGTTTCGTGCAAGGATGGCTTCCGGAATATCGTCGACGAAACTTCCCCAGTAAACTATTTTTTGGTGTTTCTTCTTTCCCGCTTTACTACACACTCGTCCCCGTGGCTTTTCCTTGTGCTGACGAAAGCAACTTCAGAAGGAACAATCCTCTTCGACATTTGGATTGCTTCTTTCGTGCCTTGTTAAAGTTCTGAGGTTCGCTCCAAATCTTGTACTTCGAACATTCGACCATTTCTTTCTATACGGTTCCCTTTTTGGTCTTTGGACACGTCGAGACGCATTTTGTGGATGTAGTTAGAAGTACGGGAGACCGGGGCTAAGTTGTTCTGACGGTTATATGTTTAAGATCAGAACGAATAGCGTTGTGCTTTCAATTATTTTACACGAGTGAGTCAGCTATATTCGTCGAATATAATTGAAAGCATAACACTCTTTTTTTCGTCTCCAAGAGCTAACTGTCGGAATAATGATATTATAATTAAAAGAATAGGACTTTAACAGCGATCTGTTTCACCTTCTAAATATAATAACGCGCGCTTTATTTTCGATACTTTGCATATTTTTACACATTGCGTGTAAAATGTATTTTCTTGGAAATTTAAATTTTCTATAAATGGATAAAAATCCTATGTTTACTCATTACAAACGATAACATTAGTTTAAACTTGTTACGAAATGTTGGAAAGCTACTTGTATCCACTAATCCTTTGGCCTAAAATTTGTTCAATAATTATATTTTACAGTGCTAGCTATTCGTTGCTTCATAACTATATCAAATGGAAAATATTGAAACATTGTATGTAATTTATATTTGATAGTCTTCAATCTTATAAACTGAAGATACAATTAGGATCAAAGTAGAATTTTGTTACAAATGCAGCGTACTTTTATTACATTTAGGCTTACAATATGCACTATCAGTGCAATTCCTGATGATTTCAGGTGGTAATCGTAAAGTGTAAGAAAGAGGTGGCAAAAATAATTTGCGTTGCTATCTTTTTCTCTCACGCTACGATTATCAATTGAAATCATGTGCTTTCAGGTGACGTGACAATAGTTTTTCCCCGCCTTTAAGGGCCTCAAGATTACTGATTTTCGATTATCTTTCCACTCGCATACATTCTTTAGATTTACTGCGGGGACTCGTACGAACTTTTAATATTTATCGATAGAGAGGAGTATCCATTGAATTCCACCAATAATTTGTTAGAAACGGGAGGATTCTGAACAGAAAAATCCACCTCTTTCCACACGGTTGGCAAATTTAATTTACTTGGTTGTCCCGAAGAAAGTTCCGCTTCAAAGACACGAATGTCTTCTCCTTCGCATATGTATTTCCAATCATCTTTTCCCGTGCTGGGAGCGGGCCGCAATCGGAAAATAAAATTGCTCGTCTGCTGCATAATTCCGGGTAGAAGGACGCGCGACAGCTACATAAAACATCGTTCGATGCTCTCGTTCCGCTGTCGTATGTATTTTTTATCGGGCATCGAGCTTTCGTCCATGGAAAAATGCATCCCCCCCCCCCTCCTTGTCCTCTCGGCGCGTTTTTCACGCGCACGGTTACGTATGCTAATGTCCGCGTCATTTCTCGAGCTATACACCATCACCCCATGATACGCAGTGGAAATTTTGTATACTACAGGTACAAATATATCTGAACGTTGCGTTGGTGAAAACACTGCGATCCTCGCGCATTCGTGCGACCAATGAAATCCGACTGACGCGCAATCAATTCTGCTTTTTGTCGCGTCAGACTCGCGTTGTCATGTTTATGAATATTCACCAGTGGAACGTTTATGAAGCTCTTTGCCAGAGCTCGTACTGTGATCGATACGAAAGAAGTGGATAAACCATCGCATGCTCTTTTCTAGCAAGTCGAGCGGATTTTCACTATAATTTCGCTATAAATTACGACAGCTTACGCAAACTCCAATGCCAGAGATAATTCATATTCCCGTCATTCCTCATCGCTACGCACGGTTCACGATTTACGATCGAATAAAGAAAAAAATCGACTAGGCTGCCGAATGCGTTACACGAATAAATTGAAGTTAATCACCGATCGGTATTGGCCGATTAAAAGTTCGGGTGATTGACATGGGGAAATTCGAGATTATAACGTACGACGTTTAAATACCTTCGTAAATCGGCGCGCGCATAGACTAATGCTCGCCACGCACAAACTACTTCGTGATCGTAGCTACTTTGACAGTTATGCGGAGGATGTGTATCCCATAATTATGCACACGACGTCACGCTTACTAGAGAGGTGCTGGCGTTAATTAAGTAATTTCAATTAAAATTCTTCACGGTTCTCAGTGCTTTATATGCTGACACGAACCGAGCCGAGGCTCGCAACTTGGACGAACACTCGTCATCGTAAACAAGTTCCACCTCGTCTCGGTTTCCGGGGCCAATTTGTATGCAAAACTCGCGCAAAAGGCTGTATCCATGGGAAGCCGCGGCCGTTTTGCTGGCCTTTGCTGATTCTGACAGGACACATTGCTTAGAGAATCACTTTAAAATATTTAATTCGGTCATCATATGTGGATCCTTAACAAAGAAGATTTTTCTTAAGTTTGATCATTGGGATAGTAAGGGGTGTTGACTGAGAATTGATAATGATGATGGAGTTGAATTTGAAGTTTTATAATGGCATAAAGGCTACATGATCCAGTCACCGTCATCTACCCAATCATTGCCACCGTAAGCTAATTTGTCTAAAATACGAATGAAACCCTAACAACGTGTTATACATGAAGAAATCTAACATTGAATTCTAAGTGCAGTGAATGTAATAAAATGAAACAACGTTTAACGATCTTGATCATTCTTTTATATAAACGGATAAAAGAATGTATGTCGATTAAAAGAGCGCGAACGACTATTCTATTATCAAAGGGAAAGTTAAGGTACTAAAGAGGACGTTTTTACTGTACTTTTATATTGAACTTTTAAAGGTTGAAATTTAGAAACTTTGAATTTTTAAGGTTTGTTATTTGGGAGCTTTAAATTATTGACCTTTGGAATTTTAGAGTTTTAGGATTTGCAAGGTTTTTCATTTTCACGATTAGGAATTTGGACACATTGAATTACTAAAGATTGAAGTTTAGAAGCTTTGAAGTCTCAAGGGTTGAAATTTGAGAGCATTAAATTATTGAGTTTGCACATATGTATATAAGTTTATCTATAAGTTAAAGGATCCGCAGTCTAGCGATGAAACGCGGACTTGGTGGTCAGTAAATATTTGGGTATCGGTGAAGGCTACGTCATCCGTCGAAGCTTGGGGGCATGGTGGGGGGAACAGGAGCTTTTCGTGCTATTGTGAAAATTCTTATGGAGATTTCGAGACGAAAACCGGTCGGTGAGTCAGAACAACTTACTTTTGACGTGACGTTTCACACGATTCTCGGAACACGTTCCCGGCCATAACGACAGTAGATGGGATATAGAGACCACTGGCAACGAGAAATTCTGTATATAGTGACGGGCATGTAAATAGGGGCAATCAATTCCTTATTAAACTCAATACAAACAGTAATATGAAAATTACAATGTTACATGATTACAAATTCTAATCTATGAAGAAGGTACCTTTAATGACACATTACAGATAGAATTGGAAACTAAATTTAGAATGTTATAATCAGTTGAAGTTACGCGTGTTCCCCTATTTATGTATATCCTTGCTGATGCATACGTGGAAGTTTTACTCTTGAATTAACATATTTTTAGGTATGAACTTGGTTTGTCATTCTTAGGCATTACTAAAACAATTATTTGGCTGAAAATTGTGAATACTGACGAATAGACTGCGGATCTTTACGCAAATTCATCTTTTCATCAACAGAAATAAAGAAGTGAAAGTTAATATGTATCGGTTTTACCAGTTAAACACTATTAGGTGTATTTTACGTTAGATATTTTCCATAGCTTTGTTCATCGCGTTCATTTTTTATTTCTTTTTTTTTTGCGTACCTAAATTTGCTCTAAATGCATAAAGATCTACCTACTGATGAAATTTAAAGCTATTATTTGGAACTTCGTGACAACGTATATGGAAGTTTCATTATTCATTTATAATATTTCAGGGATGTAATTCGGTTTCTCATTCTCAAAATTCATTTCGAGATATATTCTAATCGATCTGATTTTATCTGTTTTCATGTTTAAAGAATTTGCTGTTACTATTACCGTAGCGCAAACTGACGAAGTAGAAGTTACGAATTTCAACGTAATAAACGAATTTGTATCGGAATTTGCGGTTCTGTCACGATTCTCCTGAGTTTCTTGCAATTCTAGGGAAAACTTTGTTGTAGTTTGGCTGCTTTTTACTACAGAGTCTGCCCTTATACGCGCAGCATGTAAGCAGAGTGGCTCGTTGGGTTGTATCGCTGCTCTTAATTGGCAGTACCTTTATGCCCTGTTTTTGGGGACGTTATCTAGTACGCTGTTGAGAGACAAGCCACTAAGCACGGTTGTAAAATAAGCAACATTGTTATCTGAGCCCTTCTAAACCCGCGCGACCATAAATTTTCGCCTTAGTGTATTTCGTGATGAAGAAAATACTGCTCCAAAAACAACGTACGCTGTACGTGGAAACATAAACCCTTTTCTCAAATATCCCTTAAACAATTACAGCAATAATTGCATCATATATTCGAGTTACCGTATACCCCGATCCATGCTATTAATTACAACTACTCCGTTGAAGTACTAAACTTCTAATTTACAAATGCTCCAACCATTAATTTATCAGTTCTGTATTATTTAATCTCCATAGGACCGGGGTCAAAAACTGACGTTAAAGACCGGATATGGTATTGCTGTACCGTAACTCTGTTTTTGTTCTAATTGTTACTAAACGTACATATAAGCCAATTACAACACATTACAGTATAAATTTATTGTTTGTATTTACTATAACGGGATGTGCTTTTTTAATATCCTGCACGTGTATTATACTGATTACATTGTACGGAATTGTTTCGTTATTTTTTATCCTTACTTCTTCCACATATGTCCTGCTTTTACATCACTAGATTCAGGATCCCCGTTTCCTGCGTTTAGTTTAGGTAGAACTAGTAGATAATCATATTCCGTGTTATGGTATTGTTCAACTTCCTGGGTATAATAGTACTCCAATTAATAAAAATAACTTTATCTCACATGAAAAGACAGCCAACGTAACCAATCCTTCATATCTTGTATCGAAAATATGGAGGAAAAGGCATACAAAAATTTATTTTCGTGGTAATAGCAAAACGGCTGTACCCCGTTTAGTCCTGTGAAGGTTAAACTGATGCAAGCATGCGGTATAAGAAGCCAAATCGTAAAGTGCAACATTCGTTAAACGAAGGTGTCTGGACGGAACACGAAATTGCAAGTAATATCAAAAAATCAATTAGTTGACGGCTTTGTCAGTAGGTTAATATTTCCTGGGGGGAAGCTTTATATATTAGTACACGATCCATTGTCGCGTCGGTTAAGTCCAGCAGTGGTGTACTGTTAACGATAATGCAAGGTAATAGAGTCCGCTTTGACGCAGCCAAAATTAAGCGAACTTTAATTAAAATTTATACCCAACACACAGGTTCAGAGCACGTCTAGCCAGCGGTGCTTTGAAAGTCTCTCTCTCACTCTCCCCCTCTCTCTTTCTCTGTCTCCCTTTTCACGTGGCGATTCCGTGTTCGCGAACACACTCAGTAAAGAAAGAACGAATTTTCCTACGGCAATTAAACGTGGCCGTGACGTTTAAAATGACGCTTTTTACCCGACGTTATCTTCCTTTGAGCCTTTAACGCCCGGGACAGCCGCCGTTTTCAGTTTGCGAAAACCGTTCTAAAACGTTTATCCTTCGCCGCCTCGATGAAACAACTGTGTTCCTTGCCTCCTTTGCAGAGTTTTGGATAAAGTAGTTGGCGTGCCGCTGCGAAACGGGCGAGAAAGGTTCCTAGTACGCTACACGTATGAAACCCCTTCCCTTTGATTTATTGTCGCTTTTGTGTTTAATCGCCTCGTTTAATCTTAAACCAATAATTCATCATTCCATAATAGATTACGTAATCTGATAGTAAAATGTTTTTTTTCTCTTTATACCTCAGAGTAGAGTTTCTTTTTTAAAAGTTTAAATTTAACGGGTTGTATTGTTCCAAAAAATATTGCGGCTTAATCTTTCGATTGTTGACGAAATATAACGTTTCCTATTTATGGCTGAGTTATAACAATTGACACTTTGTTATCCAATATTTTATACTTTTAATTTGTAAAGTAAATAATGCATAAGCAAAATGCATAACTGCTTAGTAAATATATTGCTGCTTATTATTATCTCCAAATTGTTTGTTATAAAAAAATTCGAAGGTATAATATGAAAACGCCTATCGAAATTTTAAATTGATTCTGGATGTATAATTTTTCTTCACCTTCGTAGCGTTGTCCCGCTAATTTAGTTATTATTATTAGATAATTTAATTATCATTATTTTACGTCTCGCTTACGGTTTCATCCTATCCGAAACTACTGCAGAGGGAAAGAATGCATTTTTCTCTGTAAGATATCTGAAATTGGTTTGTAGAACGCAGTGCGTTAGCCGAGCAAACAATATTCTATCCGCGATGGGTCAGTGGTTTACGATCTGGTATTCGTTGTACTGACAGTGGAATTCGGGTATTAGGATCGTACAGCGAGTTTGGAAAACGAGTAGCGGAGTAGGAACAAGGATGCACGTCGGTATTACGGATCGGTACTTCGGCAAAACTAGCGCACATGTACATACACGTCCGTCACTGTTCGTTGAACGCATTTCTATGCCTCTGACTCGTGGCTCACTTGTACGTCGTATAGCGAATGTATTCCAAGTCGTAAGGTAAATATGTACCCATTCAACTGGCATAATATGAACCCCGTTAATTGAGCACATTGTGTCTTAAAGACCGTTATTTGATCAGGCTATTTGGTTCTCAATATTTTAATAACTCGCTTATTATTGATAGATTGCGAATGGGAATTTATGGAAATTTATTAATGCAGTGCTTTTACGATATTTTCATTTCCTGCCACTTTTAGTCCCTTATAATATTTCGATGATTCCGAGATAATGGAAATTATTACGGTAATTGGTAAAGTATATTGTTAATATGAAACGATTATAAGATAAAAGTCCAGTCTGTATTTCTTCTATTTCTTTTTCAATATTGTTCTCTTGTAGCTAGACTGCGATTTTTTATGCATTTATGGGAAATGTAACTGCGGTGAAAAATAGAGGGGAACATAGTATGCAAAAATATATAACTTGTTCGAAGTAAAGCACATGTTGTTATATTTAAAATGCAAAACAAATCTCTATCGATGCCTCATTACTTTAATTGTGCCTATGAAAATACAGATTTGCATAAAAATCCGCAGTCTTCTTATAATCATTTTATATTACGATACATTTTATTAACCATAATTGTTTACTAGTTTCAAACCATTGAGTTAGCAGCAAACAACTAGAAATAACACTAAATGGTATAATTGATGTTCAGTAATTATTTAAAAGTAATAAATAAGTGGAAAGTAATCATAGCGACGTTCCTTTAATGAAAAATTACCGCAATTTTTTGTGTGTTAGGTTTCGTATTTATCACGAAAGATATTTTAATAGTATATAACATTCTTATAATCACCTGTATCCTAATTATTAACAAACTGGGTATCGTTAATTTTAAAGTTGACATGTGTGAATGATTTCCAATGTTAGCTTAGGTCTAACCAGAGGAGTCTTTATCTACTGGCTACTTGCCCTTTCAGTAGTAAGATGACTTTTCGACGAGGGAAAGTGAATCTATTATTTACACCCAAGGCACTTGTGCATATAATAGATACACTTGCCGTGACACAAATTCTTCGATCAAGTGTAGTACATCAACTTTCACTTCGTGCGGACAAGTTGCAGGCATAACTCGACATTAAAGAAAATATTTGCCCGCTGCAGAATAGAATTTTATAGAAATTATTGTGAAATATTAGAACGTTACAAAAGAAATTCCTACTTGTTTATGCAAATAATAGGTAAATACTCTTAACGTTACAATTTGATACTTTCAAATTGCATCGCAGAATTATATCATTACGGTAGTTACGGGCTTCTAATTGCCGCTTAGGTTATTAAATTATCGCGAAATCGCCGCTAATGCTTAAACAAAAATTGATCGCCGTTTATCTCGGTGGTGAAGCGTTTCAAGCGACATAAATTTTAATCCTCAATTTCCTCGGTAGGAAGAAAAGAAACATGGGAACAGGGTTGGCCGTCGTGATGGAGCATCTCGATGCGAAGCGTCGTTTCGCCTCTAAATCACGCGGCGTTCGTAACTTTCTTTTATAGCGTTGCAAATCACACGCTAGATAGCGGATAAACTGTTAATTATAATTACGTTGCTGCCAGTGCGCATAACGATGACTGATTTGTACGAGGCAAATACGGGCAGTCCACCAGATGGTAATAATGTCGACGCTCGTAATATGGAAATGCAGGGTCATCGATAAATTATAATAAACCGGGGAAGTCGACTTCGATGCAACGCGGGAGAAAATATCGGCCGTCTGCACAGCCAGGAATTTCGAGGGCATCGGCCACGAAAATTAAATCGTTAAACGTTCGGTCGGACAGGACATTATCCACGAATAATCCTGTTGGCTCCGATGCTAAGCTTTTTCACCGCGTATCGTCCGATCGATTGAGCCGCGGTTGATTTTTCTTTTTATTTGAAAGACTGTAATGTTGATGGTGGTTAATGAAACATTTCCGGATGACGTATATTAATTGAAAGTTCAGACAAATTTTGAGATACACGTTTTAATTACATTCTTGTAGAAGTTCTTTCTCAGTTTGTTAATATAAACAGCATAGTTGTTCTGTTGTTTCGAAACAACGACAAATCTTCAGTTCCTTATACAGTATAAAGAAGTATCGGAAAGAACATTTCTGTTGCTTTACCATCGATCAAGTATTTGGGAAAATGATCGCAAGCTCTTCGTGAAAAGTTATTACAATTCATTTAATACTTGGAAAACTGTTCAAGTTAAAATGATATCATATTGAATTGAATAAAGTTACAAATTTGGTTAAGAATAGGTACAATTGTTTGTATATTTCCGACTTTGAAGAAACATGAATATTGTTCTACGCGTAAAATGGTAGTTATTAATAATAGCCTGTTGTAAGCTGGATGAGAAATTGTTACAAAAAATGCAAAAAGATGTGCAGATTGAAAGACGTTTAAGGTGTTTCTAAAAGTGGAACTTTCTAACATGATTAAGAACTTTATTTTAGTGGAAAGATCTTCTTGTATTTCCTTTCGTATTCTAGTTCTTTTATTATTTATATATGTCTGTTATATTTCATTTTAAAGATTTAAATACGCCGTTTCTGTAATAATTTGATAAACTTTTTGGCATAAGTTAAAGCTATTCCACTTACTTTGTAGGTTAAAGACACTTTAAACTGAATAATGTAGGGCACTTAAAATTCGTGTCCTGAAGTACACGTCTCAGGTCATGAAATTAGGAATTCCACTTTACTGTGAAGCACTACAATATGGTGTGCAAAATTTCAGAACTTGGTTAATCAAGTTAGGGAAAGCAGGTCGACGTGTCACTTATCGTTTAATTTCAAATTTACCAACAATTTCCATGATGTGTTCAACCGTTCACGGTATAATAAACAACGTTTCTAATAAAGCAATACCGTATAAGTCTATAAAGTTTCTACATCTGAAATGTAGAATATAATTTACATTTTAACGGAATCCATTAATGCAGCGTGTGGCTGTAAGTAGTATAGGTACTGTTATAGTCGGACCAAGTAGAGGAGACTACACAAAAAGAGTATTTATAAGAAAACAATATTGTACAATTGCAAAAAATTATTACAATTGAAATGTAGAATATAGTATGCGTTTTTGGAGGAACAATATTAATGGAACGTGTTATTGTAAGTACTATGAGTCCCATAATTAGATTAACAATAAGAAAAAGAAAGCTTTCCCATAAGTTCATAACTTTACTTTCCTCCTTTGCTATAAAGTTATTTTCATCTTATAGTACTTTAAGAAACGTTAGTTACTAATTTTTTATTAAATTTCCATACATTTAATATATTTCCTTCCAATTGCCTATTATTATAATTTCATACATTTCATGCATTTCAATTTCCCTTAAGTGCACAAACATATGCAGTGTATTATATTACATCTTTATATCATTTTACGACAGGTTTAATTCTCGTGACAAAAAAGTTCCATTACCTCTTCTAACCTGATTCCTTTAAATTAATCTAGTAATGGCAGACGAAGTTATGAAATAAGTGAAACTTGTACCGCGTCACGAGATCCGCTCGTTGAATTAACAAAATAGGCCCGACGGTGCGAAATAATACCCACTGGCCATTCATAGGAAGTTTTTGCATTAACTCTGGTGGAGGGTAACGAACGCCTCACCCTTGTAGATCGGGGTGGCAAAGCATCGCGATACGCCATTATCCTGGAGCGGTGGCGTACCCCGGGCAAATCGTTCTTGTTAAAAACGTAAAACAAGGAGTGGTTTGGAATAATTATCTCCGTTGGTGGTCTTGGTTAGGCGGCTGAGATTCGTGTAAAACTGCAGATTACAGGGTATCCCGGCGTTTATGGCGTCCCGCTGAAAGTGTCTCGTAGGTTGACCAAAAGAAAAAAAAAAGAAAAGAGGAAGGGGAGAAGAGAAACAGAAGAGGGTGAAAAAGGGAGGAGGGGGAAAAAAAGGAGTAGGAAAGCAGGAGAGAGTTTATCGGGCAATTTATCGTCACGACTAACCCTCGCCGCTATCACGGATTGGATTAAAACAGTGATTAGCACGAGAATCGGGCGTGTTAGGCGTGCGTGCTCTCCTCTGTTATCAGAGTCAGCTATACGATAGCGATCGGACATTTAGTACCCTCGATAGTGACGCTAATCCGGAGTTACGAAGGAAGGAAGCAGTGGTTGTCAACCGTTATCCCGGGAGGAACAGCAGTTTCGTCCAGTGAACTCGGACACGCAATCAGAAGGGCATGTAAATTGTAGATTAGCGGAGGCGACCGGCAGCAGCCTCTTTAGCCGATCGCCGTTCAATACTTTGATAGTGAGATGGAAATTAAAACGTTTACGGTCTCCGTTTTACCTCGGCTGGTTCGTGGAAATCCCTTAGGAAATTACGGATATTAGGTAATCGGGATAATATTAGAACAGGGAAAGAAAAGGTCTGGAAAAATGATAAAAAAAAGCGTGAAAATTTTTTAATAGTGGTATCGTCGCGAAGGATCGGTTTAAATGTATTCTATCAACGAAATGTACAAACGCGGAAGTAATTAAATTTTACCATTCCAAATGCAAGACTGTTCCTTTAGAATTACTAGACACCGTTTCATTGGAACTTGTATGTACGCGAATTGTTTCTCGTAGTCGCGTTCCAGCGACCAAACAATGGATTCCGAGCGTTTCTCGTAGATCCGTGATGCGTCATAATTCAGACTTAACCGTGATTTATGGCGATCGCTAATCTCGTCAGACGTGAGCTACGTATAAGTAGAACGAACCGACGAAAGGACCGACGTTGAATTTTACTAATGCGTCTCTAATGTAACAAAGGGGATCCATTCTCAGTGATCAAGCAACCGTGTGATGTACGTGTTTCTGTCATAAGAATGCAGCGGAATTGGGGACGGCCATCAGTTGTTTTCGAACACGTGTATAAGATACCGTGGCTACTCATTCGTACGCATTAATAATTACCGTTATCAATCTGGCTTCTAATTTACTGCTATCAGCAATGAGTGCCCGATAAGAATCGGACACTGTGTACTTTGCGCATACGTGTTTAGGGGAGCAATATTAAAGGATGGGAATTAGACACGAAGAACTTTTAATTGTGTTCCGTGATTTAGTTACGGAGATTAAAAGGGTTTGGTTGAAAACACATAGCGAGAAGGGAAATAGCGTACGAATGTTGAGCTTCACGGATCGTCATGGCTTAACTACACAGATTTGCGATGTAAATATTAATGTCAAATTTGAGAAAATCAAGTGATTTAATTGGCTAACTCTAAAGCTTGAAAATGAGATTTTGAAATAAAGTTTTCAGTAACGAAGTACCGTATCCATGCATATTACAAGCTAATCCAAATAAAGGTTTCAACGGCGATCGATACGGTTGTACCACTGTCGCGGCAAGGATTTCCAGTGCAGGATTCCGCGAGCTCTCCGGAATCAATGGAGCCGTATCGCAGGGAATCGAATTATCGTGAAATATCCGAGTCCTTTAACGCCGAGCAGCCAAGCTTCTTGTTTGTTTCGCCCGGCATAAAAGCTTCTCGAATAGCAGGAATTTTCCAACGTAACGAGTTCGGAGTACTTGGAAAGCAAGGAAGCGAACCAAGTAGCGCATGCAACGGTAACGTGTGGAAGAAAGAGAGCGAGTGAGTACAGGGAAGTGCATTAAGTCGGCAATTAAAACGGAGCTAGGGAATCGGAATTCACCGCGGGGCGAATCGGCTTCTTTCGCGAGCACATCCAAAGGCAATGCCCTCGTGTAAATCTAAGCGAAACTCGCGTCTTGACGTTGAAACACGTCGGTAGCTGCACCAGCTCGTTTCGATACTTCAATCCTTTCCTTTTTCCGCTTCCCTTTCCACAATCCCGAGGAGGGAGGGGGGGATCGTAAATTCCTTTGAATAGCCGCTGCTTTCCGCTTCATTCTGGCCTTCCGTTAACTTCAGTTAATTAACAGGATGAACCAAGACCAAAGTGTAAGGAATGAGATTAACCTTTAAACTGGTGACTTTTTCAATGTACACTGCGCGCTTTCTTTGAGAATCGAGCCTTTTTACAGAGAAAACGGTGTAAAGTATGTTCTGATGCATGCTTTATTAAACATTTGCGTTTGCAATGCTTTTTCAAGGGTTTGTATACACTGTGTATTATGTTAGCGGTGGTATTGCATGAAACAACAGCAACATGGTAATATTACATGAAAAAACAAGTTAAAAATATAGAATAACATTTTTTTCGTTTACTGTTCTGTTTTTGGGAAAATCGAGTTTGAATATTCCGTGGATATACATGGAATATGTTTCTGTCGGCTGAATTTCATGGTATATCACTTGCGGTCAGTATCATTTCGTAACACGAGAATATAGTAAAATGAGATGTACACTTTTCACGTGGTTCATTTAATTATGTGCAGCAGAATTCATCAAACAAAGTAGCGAAATACATGCATATCTTATAAATTTTCAAATTTCTTTTTATCAGAAAGAAAGCTTTCTTGGTATTTTTTTCATGGATAATCGATCTCCTTGTTGTACCACTAGCTGCATATTACCTTGTACAACACATTAATCATGTGTAATAGAAACTGCGTCTTTCGTAAAATTAAAACAAACTTAGTTTAAAATCAATTTATTTTTAGAAGTTCGTAGCTAACTAACACTTCCATTAACTTTATAGGTACAAAATTTAACTAAATACCGTATAAAAATTTATCAAGCATCTTTAACCACTTGAGCGTTGCAGTTAATCATTAAAAGTGCAACTTTTCACTATTAGCGTACACATACATAAAAATCAATATACAAAAGTCAGCATATGTGACAAAAATACGGAAATATACAAGAAATTTTATAATCCGTATATGTAGGGGAAAATTGGACAAAAGCTGATTGTTTCATAAAATAGAGTTCCCAATTATATAACTTTCGCAGGTGTTGCTATTCTGTTGACAGAGTTACGATCTTTTATACACAACACGAATATATGAGAAATAGTAGAAGACAGTAAGACCGTTCTACTTAAAGGCAAAAGCACTTTGGTCATATCGTATATACACCATATAATCCTTCAAGGGGTTAAAGAATATATAATACCAGTATTTAAAATGAACGCTAAAACATCGAAGTATAATATTCTTAATGAACGTCTAATTCTATTGCAGATATCGCGGTATTCAAACTGAACCCTTGAACAACCCCATCCCGAAAATCAATATCACCGAGCAAGTTTACAAATGACCAAAAAATATTAAATCAGCACGAAGCGTGCACGCGTTCCGAGCATCTCTTCGTAAGAGCAGAGGCGTAATTTGCGTGGTGGTTTGGGCACGTGAATTTCGAGGCGTGGATAGGTTGGTTAGCTGGCTCGAAGAAGAGAGGAGATCTGGTTCTCGTGTTAATAGGGCCGAGCATTAGGTTATCTCTCCAGGGGTTAGTGCCGCGCGTCCTCTGTGGTGGTTGTGGCGCGTTGCTCGTGGAGAGGATGGACGACGTCGGGTGGCGCCGGTCGTGATTCGGTTGGACACGCGTATCTCTTTGATATATTGCGCCCAGAGATGTGTTTTTTTCCCATGGCCGAGGTCGCGGACCGAACTTCGAATCTCTCGTTCGAGTTTTTCCCTTTCCCCCTGTCGTCTCCCATTCCATGTCGCTTCTCCTTCTCTCTTTTTCTCCCACTCTTGTCTATGAACTTGGCAGCGAATTATGGCAGTTCGCCGCTCGAAAAATATTGCACTATTCCGTGAATCTCCTCCATTCGCGGGGACTTTCATTCGTAATCGCCACAGGGCATTAACTACCATGGATTCAGTAATAATCGTACTTCTCTCGTCGACGTTTAAGCGACTTCTAATTGTGAGAGCAATTAAGAAGTCTTCTTTTTGCTAATGAAATTTGGCAATTTGATTAGGAATCGTAATGAAGCTTCCCGTTTCTTATTTTTTTTATTTTTTTTTTTGGGCGGTGCTAGGCATTGGAGTAATTAAATTTGGATTACTTTTATGAAAACGTTTTAAGGGTAAATTGTATTCGTCGCCTGAATTAATTTAATTAATTTTAGGGTTTGTGGCATTCACTCGGAATCCACGGATGTGTCTTTGAAGTTTGGATTGTAAAGTAACGTAAAACTCTCAATTTGAAAGCTTCTTAATATTGGATTGTGATTTTTATACAAATGATTTGTCTTGCCGAATATGAATAGCGTCTGCCAAAAGTTTCCGACGAAGTGTAACTTTACGATATTATTAAAACAACAAATAGTTAAGAAGAAGGTCTTATTATACAAATGCATTACGTATTACAGCTTGTGGAATATTATCTCGTCAAAATGTTTGTAGGAAAAATTTTATCTCATTCCATAATTTCAATTGAAATAGGAACTATAAATTGGCAAGAAACTCGTGGTAGCCACAGCAGATACGAATTTTGTTTTCTCAATATTATAATGTTTTCTGTACCTTCTTACAAATTTAAATTTTCTATAGATGCATAAACATCCGCAATCTACTTACCGTATATTGAAAGTACTTAACCTAGAAACATAACCCAAGAAATTTCTGTTTTATTATTTCCTTTCTTGTGTATTTACGAATTTATGCGCACCCCTATGAAATACCTGCAAATTTACATAATAAATATTATAGTAGTAGAACGGTTTGTACAAATTTCATTACAAAAGTGTCATTACCAATCATCAAATTAGTATACGTATAATGTAATCATTAATATTTTTACCAAACGTATGGTTCAATTACAAATTAATCCCACTTAACCGGCATATTTGCCAGCGAAGTATGCTGCACGCCTAAAACACTCGATGAGTAATTTTCGTATGAAATACTTCTTCAAAAGATTCATTTATTTATCCGCTCTTGAGAGAGCTCTAACCATCCAGTTATCGAATATCCTCCAATTAGTTTGACGGTAAAGCACATCAAACGTTTAAAATCCGGGTAAAATCCATAGGGCTCGAAAGATGGAAAAAGGGTGCAGGGAAAAAGCATTCAGGGTTCACCACGTGGCCAAACCATTTTTCATATCATCGTTCGTACGAAAAATTCCGTGGAAACCGGACCGTGGCGCACCTAAACGATCTTGCGATGACTACGCGAAGTTTTCGTTTGCGATATTATTGGCAAATACCTCCTGCCTCTGTGTCGCGTCGTTTTTCAATGGAAACCAACGGTGGAACCTGACGTACAGAGAGTGGGATCTCCTGGTCGAGTTTCCTGGGAAAATCAATATCGAAATTTACCACGATTCGCATTCTGCTGTGTAATTTAATTCTTTTCCGTCAGCTAGGTTAGCATCAATGTAAGAATATTTATTCGGGCTTCTATAAAACGGGTTTAGCCATACGCAAAATGATACGGTATTGTTTTAAAAAAATCAAAGCCGTCAATCTTTCATCGATTAATATTATTTGTTAATTACGAATTTCATTTTGAGTGAGTTTCAATGTGGTAGGAAAAAATGTTTGATGTTTGGTATGAGTTTAAAATTATCGGTTGTTTGCAGTCGTAGTTTGCAATGATTATTTTGTATTGAGAAATCCTTTGTTGATTTCAAATGCGTATAATATTACAGAATTTTTCCATTCACGGATTTTGGTTCTCACAGTTATTTAATAAAAAAGAGAGTAGTAGAAGGGAAAATAGAAATTACTAAAGATTTACAGAATTATGATATACTTTTATACTTAAATATTTGGTAGGAAATTAACCATTTCCATTCGAAAAAATACTTTCACCCACCAAAATGAATCAGTTTTGAAAATCCTCGAGTGTAAAGGGTTAATATGTATTTTGTTAATATGAAAGCATGTTGATGTATTATAGCCGTGCTATTTCGTCGTTTAATTCATCGTTTCCAATAATGTGACTCTTTTGAGAGCTCTTTAATACCATTTACATCAGAATTTAGGTAACTTTAAAATTATCGAGGGCCGACATTACTCTCCCACCAACCAAATATTATTTAAATTTATATTAAAAAATTGTATTACTATTAGGAATTTACTCCTACAATATCTTGAACGTATAAGTCTTGTGGAAGTAAATTGTTCGAAACTCGGCGAGTGACTATTGGGACGCCAAGTTCCAAAGGTATCGTAAAAGAGTCGCCGTCGGAGAAACAGTCAGATAATTTTAAGAATCAACTTCGAATAACTGCAAAGATTCCAGCTTTAATTACCGAAATGTCCAACTACCTGGTAATTATAACTTAGAAGTTCCACGGACTTCGCTGTCGTTTTCTCCTTGTTCAAGTGCAAATTGGACGTTATCCTCATTCACACACGCGCAGAGTCCAACTCGAGTGCTATAGGTTAAAGGTTGGGCTTTATGATTTTACGAGGAACTAAAGATTGCACGTCGTGATTTTATGAGCAGCCAAAGATTGGTATCGTAACCTCATAATCTTCGAGTACCAGATTTAACTTTATATTAAGTGGGTGTATATGAAATGTCCTTTTTCCAAAATTCTCTCTCGTTTATTCAAATTTTAATCACTTTGAAGAAGAGTTTAGTATGGTATTTTGGACAAATTATGATATTTTATTTAAGAGAACATTTCATATGCAATTATTAAAGGGTTGAATGCATTATAACGCTATCAAATTAAATACTTTCTAATGGAGATTATAAAAGTCTTTGCGAATTGGCAGAATTCTCTATAATTTCAAAACGGTTGCTACGAGATTTAAACTGGAGAACCTAACATTCAAAATCAAGCAAACTGTACACTCTGCTTCATAGCTATAACACACCTACTCACACTTAAACACACACGTAAATTTATTTTCACAAAGCTAGTTAACCATAGTAAAAATATCTAACAAAAATTATTCTTTATTCATAAGCTAATATATAATTTAGAAAACAATATAACTTTTTCAAATTATTATATACGTGATACCTTTAGTAGATTTCATATTTACAAAACACGTAACGTAAAATAACAAATGCAAAAATTTAATGACTTTGTCTCCCTTGCATAAAAAAGGTATCAGATATTATTTAAGACTTACTATGATTATATTTGGAAATGACTCAAAATTTCTATATGCGTTATAAATATGAAACAGCGCGTAAATCACGTCAAAAAGGTTTAATGAAAACCGCACACGACGATATCTAAATCTTTACAAGTATTTCAGTGTAATACAAATCTCGTTAAGATATTAGTTCTATCTTATATCTCTTCTATGCTTTGACCATAACTGCATCACAATTACAAAACAATAAAGATTGCAATATATCGATAAATTTGCGATAAATCGAAGAGGAACCTGAGAAGCTAAAGGCTATTTGTTCGTCGATATTACTGGAAGTCGTCCATGTACCGGCTGCAAATGACAACATTGCCGCGCAGAACGAAGAGACTGTGATTCGCGATTAATAGGCATGATAGAAACGGCTCGATGCGATCATAAACGACGCGTCGCGTCGCGTCGCGAAATTTGTCGTTCTTTATCCCAGCCAGTGGTGGCAGCTCGGAGTTTTTGCGTGTGGGTGGTAATCTCGTTTTGATGCTCTTTAAACAGCCTGCAAGCTCGTTCCTCTTTTCCTCTCGCCCGTCTTTCTCGGTGTTCCGTGTTTTTAAATCGCTCATCAGAGACGGAAATTGCGGATTGTCGTGGAAATTGAAAGGGGGGCGGGGGGGGGGGGGGGCATTTCAACGGCTATTCGTTCTTCATCAAGCTTGGCTAAACATTTTTGCTACTTCGTAACAATAATCTCAATGGTTATACGAGAAAATCATGGAAAAAGCACAATCCACATCTCTCTCGTGCGCTTCGTTATAGAAACTTTCCAATTTATGATTCGCCTCTCCTACATCATCGTCACAGTCGTCGTCGTTTGAATCGAAGCTTTTCATCATTTTCCGCGATTTTAATAGGCGCTCGGCCCACGCGAAAATACGGCCAGTTTCTGTGCATGGCGTTTCACTTCGCGACGACCGATGGAACGTTATCGACAAGAATCCGATCGTAAATAGCCGCGAACGAGCGCGACCATTTACGAGTATGAAAATTGAAACGGCGAAGCGTGGCGCGGTGAAAATTGAATCGCCCGATTTCCACGACTCTCTGGTCCATTACCGGGCCGGCTAATTCGAAAAACGCGCAGATTTCCATTCCGCTTTGAGCAGCTTCTGTTGCGTGCAGCCAGCATATTCGCACGATCGAGATCGTCGATTGTAGAGAGGAATTTAGGTGCGAACTTATCCGAGATTACACGGACTGCGATTTTCATTTTTTCTCCTTTTTGCCCTCCCCTTCTGTTTCTTTTTTTTTTTTTTTTTTTTTTTTTTGTTATCGAGAACCTTCGGGTTGGCCAACACGTACCCAGGCCCGCATCTATCTGCATGCAACAGGCGAACCACCCTCATTCGATTTGTATTTCGATGCACCTCGCTATCCTTTAATCCTCTTGTGCGTTTAGATTCGTTGCGGACTTTATACATCCGCGTAGAATCTTTCGTTCGATCTCATTCCAGTTTCCCTTTGTTAGCTCGCGTGATTAATGAATTTTTTTACTGCAACGTTGAAGTTCAATTGTAATAAACTCCAACATTCACAGTAGAACTCCATTTAACCGAACTCAACTTATTGGAATGAATTTGTTGGTAATGCCCAATTTAGTGAAATCTAGCTGGGCTATGTGCTGAGTGTCATTTCACTTGTACGAATGTCTGTTGCGGACGAAAACAGATGTAATGCATAGAGTAATATAGTTAATTATGATTTTTAGTTGATCTGCGTTTTAATCAAGAAGCAGTGTGTCAATGAAGGTGTCCTTTAATGTTTGTATTTCGCGAAGAAACAGTCTATCCAATTGCATTGTGTAATAATTATACTCCATTTATATGTTAAGAATATAGCGTTTAATAACAGTTCAAATCGTAAGAAAATTCTGCTTACTGTTTCGGAAAAATTAAAATCACGAATTTAGTTCGAAGAATAAGCTGGGTGTTTGATTGAATTCATTTATCTGAACGTGAACTCTGGCTGTTTGAACGGAAAGTTACAAGTAGTAGGGGAAATCGGTGGACACCTATTATATTATATGAATAACCTGGTTATATAAACTACTTGTTCCTTGGCGAGTTCCACTATATACGAAAAAAATAATAAAAATATCTTGGTCGATAGGAAAATATTTTTCTGCATCGAAAAGTAACTGCTTTGGAATTTTAAGTACTTTTATGGAGGTGTTGAGATTAGTTAGGAGAAGTGGAAATCGAACTGTAAAACTCTCAAAATGTTGAGGTATCAAGACTGATCCATAAGTTCCACTCAGCAGAAGTAAAAAGTTCACAACCTGCCGTGTAGGAATGATTGGGGTTGAAAGATGGAGTAAGAAAAGGAAATAAGCACAGGAAGTTTACGTGATTGGAATGCTATACGAGTGATCCGTCATAAAATTTATTGAAACATCGGTAGAATTAGAACAGCGTCTTTTATTTATGAAATACCTATTAACGGTTGCAGTCGGTTTTAAACTGACTACTTTTTGCAAAGCACAAATTCACCAGTTGTTCAATAAATGGATAAGAGTCATTCAAACTGATGCAGATTATTTTATATACAATGAGAGTCAAAAATAAGTTATAGTTTACAAAAATGGAATTATGCTATAATTTGTCCACTTTAAATTGTATTGTAATTATATTGTGCTGTAATTTAATATGTATTATACCTAATACTACAATTATACTATGATTTTATTTCTGTATGATGTATACTCACTTTTGATTCTTATTATAAACTGTATGAAATGCAGAAGTATACAAAATACCCAAAGTAATTGTGAGCCAAAACTGAGTATCTAATTTACAGAAGTAAGTTTATAATCAGATTCTAATTGTCCTAAAAGTTTACCCAGTTTCATTTTTGTGATGTGTACACTTACTTTTGACTCTCATTAAATTACAATTGTATTTGATCTTCGAAACGAAACGTTAAATTTTGTATAAAAATTCTTCTGTTTTTCTTTCTATTATTACAATTAATTTCTTTTTCCACTTTGTTAGATCCTCTAATAATGATGCATTTAATATCGGTAAAATTGGTTTATTATTTTGCTATTTCAATTCGCAGTATCTTCTCGTGGAAATATTTCCTTTACGGGGACTGGCTTTCCAAATGGGTTGTCGCAAATGTCAGTCGTATTTGCATTTACGCGCATTATCAAACGTTCGTTCGAATTGAGTTACGATTTGCACGTGAAGGCTAGTTGCCTGTAATGCAGATTGTCCACGTTCGAATTTCTGCTACATGGTCCAGAGCGACGTTCTGTCGTCGAATGCTTTGACGAGTCTGTTCACCCCTCGGCGGAGTATTTTCAAACAGTTACAACGAAAATACGACAGGCACTGTCGCAGTTTGCAGCAGAAATTGAGCAACTAGATTTAGTGGCGTTTAAGTCGTGTTTACATTGGGCAATTTCTGGTCGGCCAACCGAGTAAATCGATCTCAAATTGTTCAAAATTGTCCGCGTAAACGCGATGTTAATTAAACCGAAATCATTTTTGATCCACCAACTAGGGCAAATGTGGATATTACTGTGTAGGTACAAGTTACCGCTGCAATTTATAAAATTAATACTTTACGGTATATAACTGCATGAAAATAAACCAAAGGATTTTTTAAATGTTTGTTATTGATAGTTGATAAGAGATAAGTGACAGCAACCTCATTTTTCATTCGTTTATTGTAATTTGATATCCGAAAATTGTTGCAATAAAATATCAGTAATGACAGTTATAAACACCTAGTCAAAAGGTGCTTATACCTATTTCAATTATTATCAATAAAGTAACCGCCCTAAATTAATTTTTAGATATATTAATCGTCGCTTTATTTAAAAGTCGTTGCGTATTTTCATTATTATTTATTTTGTATTGCTATTGACCGACGCAGTAATTGTTGCATAGGAATGGTTTCTTTATATCACATTTTTTAAAAACAAAATTTTTGGTTTCGGAGATCCTATATTTTGAGAGAGTATAGATAAACATCCAAGTTAAAGAATGACATACCACAAATTGTTAATTTCTTCCTCTAAAGGTCTTATTTCCTCTGTCAAATTTCGCCATCGTTCAAAAGCCGCAGTAATATCCACGCTTACTCTATAAGTTGCCTATCCATTTGTTTCTGATCGAACGTTTTACGGTTTCGACATTTGAATTAAATTAATGTTAAATTAAATTACGTGACTTAACCTTTCCTAATGTAAACGCGATTTTGCGTAGAATATTAACCATATTTAATGATAAAAGAGCCGGACGACGAAGCTTTAGTGTGAACGACTTGTTGTCGATCGATTCAGTTTGCCATCTAAAAGTTGTCCAATGTAAACGCGTCTGAAGAAAATATAAGCATTGAATTTTTAAGTTTATTCCAATCGAATATCCTTTTAGTTTACGTATTGTACAAATTTACAATTCAACAAGGAACATTTTTACCTAAAAAGAATTCAAAAGTGACACAGTTCATCGTGGTTGGATCGTGGTCACGCTCTCCAGGCGAGTATAGCGCTTCCGGTTGGCGGAACGTGAAAAGTTGACTTCCGATAAACTGGTTTATAGATTGTAAAAGACCTTACGACACGTTTCTTCCGCTCGAGTTCGTCCTGCACGACCCGTCCGATATCTTTACGCGAATCTCGGATCTCGAGCTGTTCTCGCGGCGAAGATTTAAATTTCACGAAAGTTTCCCGCCGCTTCGTCCCCCCCACAGAATTTCTCCCGAGGGTGCGATTTTTTTCAAACTGCCCCAGAATCTATAGTTTTGGCATAAATTTCCACGAAACTGACGTCGCTACTGTGTTCCGTTATCAATGTTTCGCCCGTGTTTGCCTCTACCTGGAGATCCATTTTTTATGTGGCAAATACAATCGCGAACGCGCAGTAACGCTTTGCGACCGCGCAATAAATTCCACGATCTGTAAATAGCGTCAGCTGTATACTTCGATATGCAAATTGATATTTTTTTTGTGCGAGTGATGCGTTTTAATAAATTGATGAAATTTCATTCCCCGTTGGTTTGCACTGACTTTATGCGATATTATATTTATTCCGACGGTTTCTGAAACGAGATCGAATTTTATTCGTCGATCGCGCAGTACGATTCTGTGTACTTTCCGGCTTACATTGCAGTTTCGATTATTAGGTTTGGCTACGGGGAAAGGGAAAGTTGCTGATTTAGATGCTAAAGACGTGCACATCGGTTCCAAGCAAATTACGGAACCGATCTCCTTTGAAAACGTCGCCAGGCGGAAGAGATAAGGGTTGTACTTGTTTAACGATTCTTGTTTCACCAACTAACACGCAACATTCTATCAATTCGCCCATTAACCGCTCCTGTTACCGATTAGTATCCGCCATTCAGAACTTTACTTATCATTGATTAAATCCTTCTACGTTAAAGTTTTAAGTAACATCTGATACCACTTTTCACGTTCCTTTCATTCTATTGACTAGCTTTCAAGATAAATTTTTCCACTGAGAAAGAAGGGTTTCAAAAATATCCTTCTTGAAATATCCTTTACATCGTGTATCATTGAGGAATATTACTTCTAGAATTTTGTCGAAGAAAATATTTTTCATTTATTCACGTGTGTCCTCAACTGAAAGTTCGTCCGACCTTTATAGACACTCTTGCCCGCGGCAAGAAAACGCTTGCACATATCCGATTCCTGATTTAAACGACGCGAGAGCTCAGAATTTATACCAAAGGGGTCCCAACGGTGCGATACGTTCGCACTTTGTCCCGCAGCTCTCCCGAACATTGGCACAGACCAGATAAGGGTAATTTTGAACCGGAAGGCGGCTGCATTTCTATGCAAGGAGCGCCTCGCGAAGTATGGTGGCAAGGGACGGGACAAAAGGGCGGTGATGGCGCCAACGAAGGAACAATGAGAAAGAAAAAAACGTCGAGAATCATGCCGAGGAACTAGGAGAGACGATGTAAAAACAAAGAGAAGCAAGAAGAGATTTGTATATGTATTCGGGAGCGAGATTTCGAACGGAGAACCTTTTTGACCGTCGCTACGACCTGTTCAAGAAGATACTCTTATCCCGAAGAAACACAACCGTTGTTTACCTTGCGTACGGCTTCTGAGTATTCATACACCGGCTTACAAAACACTCCCGTTGCATTCTATCTTGCCCCGTTCTCCACGTTGCCTCGTTACACGTTGAACTTTCACGTCCGCCATTGTATTCGCCGTATAATTAAACGTAACATCGTATCTCCTTTTCTTCGGAACTGTTCTACGTCTTCCACACTTTTTGTTGCACTTCTCTCTACACCTTCACTTTCATCGCTCTTCGGCTCTTCTGGTTGTTTAATTTTTATTCATCCGGTTCGTTGGCTTACGAATGGTGACCGAATACTTTGCGGCCTTTTGATTTTTGTTGAATGAAATTTTAGAATGTGTAGCATAATAGCTCTCTTCTGATGAACAGATAAGTGATTATAAAGAGCGGGGATAGGATAGTTGTACATGCTTGAAGGAATACCTGAAAGATGCGTGCTTGAGCCACCTTAACCCTTTCACTCCCGATGTTGTATGTTTATACAATATCGTCTTTTGTTTCTGCTAAAGTAAACGATAAGTTTTTTATTCAGCTAAATTAAATTGGTATTGAATCTTCTTTAGTGAAACAGTAAAAAATGCCTGCTGTTTATTTAATATTTCCAGTTTAGTTTATCACGTCGTTAAACGTATTTTTTGTACAACGTGTTTCTTACGAGACAAAAACGTTTGACACTGAAAGAATTAAGATTGGCCACTTTAAAGTTTATAAAAATATTAACTTCTCAGGGAACCATCTAACGTCGCTGTTTGGTCCTTTTAAGTATCTCTTTTTCGTTCTATAAAAAAGATCCCTGCAGACCAGTATATTATTGTGAAGTACTTGTTACATACAGATTATATAATATAAAATTATAAAGCAGCAGTTTCCCTAAATTAAATCAAAGAGTTTCAAAGAATTGTACTTATCCTCAATGGAAATTGTAGCTTATCCGAATTCGCTGAGTAATTTTGATTCGAATAGTCTGTCTAGCATCAACTTAAGTTATTTAATGGAAACTTTGAATGTTGACGACGTTTCACTGTTCTATTTTCTTTCACTAAATTCCATTTCAGTGTCCAACTTGGCCCAGATATTCTTTTTTTATGGTTCGTTCGCTTTAGGCTAACCTTAGATGCCGAAGCGTAACAACGTGGCGCAAACAGACTTTTACCGCAGTACAAACAGAGCTGACAAAATGCCCGTAAATGTTAAAAAGTTAAGAGATTGCGGAGTTTTTCAAGGCTGCTGACGCAGTCTCTCCATTGCCTAGCTTCAAACTGCAGGACCAGATTTTCAGCGTTTTCCCTTTGCTCATAATCAGGGATCCTCGTTGGGGATATTTTAAACCGTCCATTAGATTCCAGCCACGGCGAACTTTTCTACGCCGTCGTGCAACGAAACGTCGCGTACAACTTTCTTTCCGCTTATTTTCAAGGTTACAAAATTAGTCCTGGTCCAGTCATTTATTTATCCAGGTCGTCTTCTATGCTACTTTTTCGTGTAACATTTAAAGTTGCTTTTGTTGGAACTGATTTATTAGGAGTTACTTTATTCTGACTATTAAATTTCATTGGACTAAGTTTTTCAACCAGTCAGTTTGTGAATTTATGTTTCAATAAAGCTTTGGAATTGCACTTTAACCTTTCCACGAGTAATGAGCGCAACTTAACATTAATTGCAGAACCAATAATTCAGATCCGATACACCCGAAATACTTAAAAAGAGAAAAATTGTTCAACTGCAAGAGGATTATATTTCATCAGTTATATTTTATTTATTTACTACTCCATTATTACATTTTATTACTACACTATAATATAAGAATCGAGAAGCATATTTGTAGTAATTTTTATAAAAATTTTCAAGTAATTATAACTTTCGTTCTTATTAGCAGTAAAAATCCGGTTGTAAAAGGTTAAATCATAGTGTTAGAAATCAATTTTCTTTCAAAGCAACGAACATCGAGAAACAATGCGGTTGTTAAATTACAGTTTATAGTTTGAGTTCAATTAGAAGCAATTCAAAGTTAAACAATTATTCATTAACCAAAGGGAAGTTGATGTTGGAAGGTCAAGCTTCAAAGTATCTTTTGTGTGTCACTCTAACATATTATGATGGAAGATTATCACGGTGAACAGGAACTTCGTTCGCCTTTTGGTAATAACAATCGTTCTTCCATTAAAATTGTATGAAATCGATCATGTTGGCAACTATAAATTGCTGCCACTATACTTTGACCGACTTAGAAACTTATAATGTATCGCAGCTGCGAACTGTATCAAGCATACATAAAACTACCCTTAACTCTTTTGCAACAGCTAAACATATTTACCTTCTTATATAATCTACAGTTTCTTCTGTTAGAAATCTCGAATAAATTCCATTTAGAAATAATGTAAGAAAATATATTAACCTACGATAGCTATACCTACTAGTTTATTTAATTGAAATGCTAGTTTAATACGTTCAGCAATTTTTACTAAAACCAATGACGAATTTAGCATTATCTAAAGCCGACATAACATTTACACTAATCCAATATATATGCATAACGCATACACAAACACAGCTAATGTATTCCTCTCATACAAATTAATATAATTCCACTCGACGTGTTGTAATAGTAATCTTATTAAAACATAAATATAATTCAAAAGTCTTACTTGAAAGCGGGGTGCGCGTAAAGACTTAAATGGAGATGTACATACACAAAATTAAATTCAGCATGAAAGCGGCGAATTTGCAAGACTCGGGAGTATTGGTAATTAAGAAGGAACACCGAAAGCTTCCTCGGAGGTATCACGAAATTTTCCGCGTCGCCGAAAACGAAATACGAGCGCAGCTACTTTCTGCCGGTTCGTGCGGACTCTTTCATTCGTTGCCCACCCTTTGTCTGCCGCGAAATGATCGTCAAAGAGCGAGCGACCCCTTGACTTTTCCCACGTCTGGTCATTCACTTGCTACGTGAAAAACGCGGAACCCCAACGAGGGAACAGCTCCATGGAAAAAGAGAGGGAAAGCCGTGTGTGTGTGTGTGTGTGTGTGTGCATGTGTGGGGGGTGAGCAAAGCGCGAGTACAGAACTGCCGGACTAAAAGAGGAAAAGAGATAGAGTAAGATTCCGGGTGAGAATTAGAAGGAAGAGAAACACAACCCGAGGGTTCCATTTCAGGATGCAGAAACTTGTCTGTGCCATTCCGGGAAATAATCTTCGTCGACCCTTTTACGCGCGTCTGGTGTCATCTTTCGCCCTTTCGACCTCCCGATGCAAAGCCACCCTTTGCCTTTTTCAACCCTCTCTCTTTCAGCATCCTCGGGGACCTTTTTCTCGTTCTCCGTTTCCTCGTCCCCATTTTATTCGTGGCTCCTCAGTGCCTCCATTTCGGCCTTTTTCTTCCCGCAATCCTTTGTTTCAAGCAAAAAGTCAGACTTCACGGGGGTGGACAACACGAAACGCCGGAAGTCGGATTGCAGCTACGCGGAATAATCGAGGCCCCGGCAATTGCGATCCCAGCCGAGGCACAAAGACCTCCGCAGCGAAAGCTTCGCGAGTAATCGTTCTTACGACAGCATCCGTGGCCATCTTCCACGGTTTATTCCACCTCTGGGGAAGTATTCGACCAGGAGTATCCATTTTCTCGCCAACTCTACCATAGCCACGTCTAAATGCAACCTGCGTCGAAGCTAAAACACATTCTAACGGTGTAACGTGTTCGCACGCGATACGATCGGATCTTTATTGCCAATTACGTGTCCGGGTCACGTCTTATCATCGACGACACGTTTAACCGGCGAGAAGCTACGAGATTAACGACGGGATGCCTGTACCCAGGTACCAGAAGCCGTAATTTCGTACGCGTTCCCGGGTTTGCTTGGATACTTGTACGGATATCGTTCAAACAATGCGCGTACAACGTGAGTACGGTGTATCTAGAAACCTGGCGTATTGTTCCGCCGGCATTAATAGAGGTAAATGCTTAATATTACATTTGTACGAGCCAATGCGCTGATATGTATTGTATAGCTGAGCGAGAATCGGAGCTATGCGGAGATATTGCTGCTCCAAGTTTGGCTTCATTATTGGAGTTATTATTTTTGGTACCTCGGTATTTGGGTATTGTTGTACTCCAATTAGTTACGGGGAATTTCGCTTAGTGCAAGAGGAATTTGTACTGGTACGGTCTGTCAAATAAGGACATGGTCAAGATAGTTTCGTAAAGATTAGTCTGTTGAGTAAAAATGAATATACGTACTGAAAGTATATATAAAAAACTGTGGCGCATTAATTTAATGATGAATTTAAAGTACACCATTGTTGAAAATAGCTTAATACAATTTTTAATTCCTAATCTGAATTCCAAAAGTAAGCAATATCTTTTCACGTTATTAATACTTTTTGAATTAAATACTTCTTAAAGGATGACGAAACAGTCATAATAATGGTAGTTATTCTTAAATATACTTGTTAAGTAAAAAAAAGAATTTTATTGGTAGATATGCTACGATTTTTTCCCAGTACTGTACGTAAATATTTCACTGCATATGTACAATGCATTCCATGGATATCTCGAACACGATCTTGTTAAACACACTGCATATCGTAATCTTATAGATGCTTTTTATTATTTCGTCAATTTTTCTGTGTCTATTTCTTGTTTCGATGTATCATGAAAGTCACAAAGATTTACAAACGGGTGAATTTGATTTATAAAAAATTGAATTCGAAGTGCAAAACCTATATAATACTTAGAAGGCGAAACCATCCCCTACTTAGCATCCATTCCTTTATCTCTGTTTCTAAAGGAAGGGTATTTGCGTAAAGATCCGCAGTCTATTTTCGTTACATTAAATGCCATAACCGCATCAAAGTTTTCAATTGGAAAACTAATAAAGGACGGACGTCTCTATCATTTTGTCCACGTTTGTGCCTCAGTTTCGCGATACAGTAGCATTTATGGTCTGTAACAGCAGATCCGAGTTGAAAAGCGAAGGGTTCGAAAGATTGAGCGTAAAAACGAAATCCGTGGAGAATTCAACGTAATTCAACGGTGTCCAATGACGCTTTACGACGGGCCGCGTCGCAATCTGGATTCGTCGGGACGCCGCCGCGCCGGTCGTCCGTGATTTTATGGTTTTAATGCGCGAAAGGAAAATTTTATACCGGCGACGAACGACTGCCGACCAGCCGTGTCCGTTTCAATAAAATTTTTTTCATTCGCTCAACCTACAACCTACGGTATCATATGCAGCCAACGAGGAAAAGGGAGATATAGAGGGGTGACAAAGATAACGGTAAAGCGGACACTATGTGCGAATTGAAATAGTAGATGAAAGAATTCCACGAATTTTCAGAGCTGTGCATATAGTAGAAATTGTAGTTATAACGTGAAAATTGTAAACGCAGCCGTGTTTCACCGGACATTTATCATCTCTTCTTTTAATTAAACTGTAACGGATGGTAAAATTATAAAATGCGCGCTACCGCAAGATAGGCGAAAACATTTTATACAATGGAACAAAGTAGAATTTTTTTAAAAAGTTCAAGATCTCTTCGTGGTTTAACAAACTCGATAATTACTCAATTTTGCCCTTCTATTGTATTCCATTCCCTCAAATGTTCCATAGTTTAATGAGAGCATTTTTTTGTACCTGTACATGTACGAAGTTCACATTTGGAAACGGTCAAAAAATTCAATATTACCATACTAACATTTAAATAGAACAACAGCCATATATAAATATTTTAAATCGTCATAAAAATGCATGCAATAGGGTGTTAAAGATGTCCTATGGCGCAGTAATCTTCTCAATTTTGCAATACTATTCCATACTTCATGACTCTTATGTTCTACTCAGTATCTCATTTCATCGATAAAAGTTCTGCTTTTTATTTATATAAATCCGAGCGACAAACACAAGTCGCCTCTCGAGTGTAGAAGGTTAAATACTCTGTGGAATTTTTAATTAATATCAGGATTACTAATATAGGGGAGTAAATGGATAAAGGGTATCGGATTTTATTGTTTTTTTCCGCGGATATTAAGAGAAGTATGAGCCAAGGGTAAAGTTCGTTCGCAGTTAGACGAGGGATCGGAGATTAAGGTTTTATCGGAGGTAGCAGTGGTCTGTGGAGCTAATAATGCTCAACTTCGATTAATATATCGAGAATTAGGGCTCTCCCTAAAGTTTCTCGCCGCCACGGTAATATCCCTGCCTCTATACTCGAGATAAGCAGCTTACTTTTTCACCCTCGCGTCGTAATACGTGCGATGACCTGTTAATCGATGCACCTTAAACTCCTGAAACATGCCACTATATCTACACGACTCCTTAATGTAGCAGCATTCTCTGCAGTTATTCAAATTAAAAATTTACCGTATATTAATATGAAACTAAAGCTTTTATTTTCGAATACTAAAAGTATCCATAGAATTTCTAGGAGACTTAGAATATTTTTCGACGCGCCAATTTGATCCAGTGAGTTACAAACTTATTGGCACAAGCAAAGATTTAACTAAAATATGGAAAATAATCTGATAATAAAGTAAGTTTCTACATTTTTATTTGCATATGTATAATTCAGGCTTTGAGCTAATAAAACTATTAAAGAGAACAACAAAATTATGATTTACAGTCATGAATCTTTCATCATTCTATTTTGTAGGTCGACTTTCTCAATAATAAAAGTTTAGTCTTACATCTTTGAAACTTGAATGTTTAACGTATACATTATAACAACTTATTTCATTATCTCTTTACTTTTCATGTCACTGATAATTTTGTGACCCACTGTAGATACTTACTTTTATTCAATAAAACGCTTAAACCTTAGAAAGGTTCTGTGATCACACACGTTCCTCTGACGATGGAAAAGATAAATAGACGTAATTAAATAATACGTTGAAGAGCAGACAAAAAATGATTAAACCTTCTGTCTGATGGTGCAGCGTGTACGTGATTGAGGGCATAGTTTGACCGCAGGGCTGAACCAGCGAGACGAAGCTTATCAGAGCTGCACGCCCATCCAATATCAACCCCTTCGCTAACCAGACCACTCTGCAGCTGATTATCGATGACCGAATTTCGACCGGTGAAATCGCGCGGAAATGATCGATGTCGATCACTCCTATTCGTACCCCTCCTCCGCTTTCCTATTCCATCGACATTCGTTTCATTTTCTAAAAGTTCGAACTGATATTCAGAACGCAGATAGTTTACCAAAATGTACAATAAAATGAAACCTGTTATAGTCACGTGGTTATTAAACGCCGTGCTTATTTATAACAAGTATCGCTCTCGGTAGCGGTAGCAACTGGTATTATGATTAAAAAGTAAAGGTAATAAAATTCGGTTTCGGTGGAGGAAGAAGTTTTAAACAAGTTGATAAGTGGATACTGGATGGGTATAATTTTGATAATAATAAGTATTTAGAAGTGGGGAACTAGTTTGAACTCTTTAGAGAAAACTCTAGTGTAATAAGATTGTAGAAGCTACAGTAACTTTATTAGAAGCTCGTTGCAAATACATTAATTGTATCAACATAATTTACGTTAAACTTTATTGTCGGAGAAGATACTTTGGGTTACATGGAAAAGAAACTTCTTCCTGGTTTAATTTCTGTGAAACTTTCATGTGCTTTTCGAAACTGTGTTTAATGTAATATATCTTCTTGCAAGTGGCGCATGCCATCCGCCCCCACAGGCGGACCATTTCTACTTGCACTTTACTTATTGAAGCTGTATTTTAATGTTGTATGCGATGAAGATGCATGTCTGATTATGCGCGGACTATTTCCACTCGTGATTTTCTTTTTGAAGCTATACTCCGACATACTTGTTAAAACTATATGTCTGACCATAGGCGGACTATTACTACTTACTGTTTACGTATCGAAGCTATAATTTAGTATATGCGACAAAGGGGCATGTCTCATTTTAGGAGAACTATTTCCACTTGCGATTTACTTTTTGAAGCTGTATTTTGACATATGTATTAAGACTACGTGTGTGGTCATAGACAGAATATTTCTATTTTCGATTCGCTTTTTAAGGCTATTTAATCCATGTATTAGGAACGTATCCGACTATAAACGTACGATTTCTATTTAGTTCCTAGAGTGATGTGTTTTCGATTTTCCTTCTAATATATTTCAATGGTAAAGTTGTATATGAAATTTCACTAATCTAAAAGGAATATAGTAGACCCTTGCTTAACATTGGAACTATCGACGACTAAAATGTATTTATCTCTACCAAAGAAATAAAACTGATTGACGATTGAGAAATATATATGATGCAATTGATACGAATCTTTTTTAGGAATAATATATCGATAATTGTAGATGAATTATTTTGCCGCTTAATATATCTCATGGCAGTTTCAATTATTTTTCTCTTGCTCAATTATTTTTATCTCAACAAAAATGTAACCGTATAATCAGGAGTCTACTGTCATTGTTATTAAGTGATTGGTTTATAGAAGTAATAAATTTCTAACAAGATTGCAATGACTAATTTGGATTAGAATTAAACATTCAAATGTGTGCTAACTCGGCATTCTTGTATCGCACTGTACGTTCTACTCAAGTTTGTTCAATTATACAAAAGTTATTTTTGGTTTCGAAAATCCTTCCCTTTCAAACTTCACGTAATCTCTGAAATGGTGGAATATTGCCGAGTCAGTTGCTAAATGGCTAATTTCATGATCGCCGACGTACTGCAGATTTTATTTACACGCTCCTGTTGACCGAAGAATGAAGCCACTCTTCTTGCTGGTTCACCGTTCTGGTCTGCGCCTTTTTACCAGAGATAGATCGTGACAGGAAAGGGTTGAGGTAGGATGCGTTATCGTCAGACGTTTTTCCACGCCACCGAAATCATTCGAGTGGTTCAGCGGAAAACGCGGCGTAATTGCGGTCCAGCGAAACTAATTAATTATGCAGGGATGGTTCCAAGAAGGGAGTCTCTACCTTTTTTTTACTACCGTATCTCTCCGCAGCTTTTTTGCATCCTTGATCGTTTTTTCTTTCTTTGGAGTCGTCCATTTTCATCGAATTTAACCAACGTTTTTAGTGCTCCTTTTTATATTCTTGTTGTCGTTTCGATCAAGTCTATTCCTTTCGGATATTTCCTCGATTTTTTTTTCTTTGTTCGAAAGCAACATCTGACGCTCGGAACACTCGTCAATCGATGGAATCGCATTGTTAGACCCGGTAGATGGAGAAACTTTTGCCTTTGTCAAACTGGCACGGTTCGACCATGCGTGACATCACCGGAAACAACGCGCCTGGAAAACAGTTGGAGAAATATTCGTATGGTCGTATGTCACGCATGGAAGAAAGGCTTTCCAATTTGGGAATTTAATCTTGATATTTTTTCCCATCTCTAGTTCTCAGTTGATTGTTCTTAACGAGAAACTTTTTCAAATAATGAATTACATGTTAGTACAGATTTCTTTAAATTATTTTACTCATAATACTAATTGACCTACCAAGTCTTTTTGTTCTTTGCAATTAATTAATTAATCTGTCTGATTTATATGCATAACGGTTAATTACTTTGTCGTGAAGTTGATAAGAATATTAGAATCGTATTTCGTAGTAGATATATATATTTTACACTTTTAGAAATATTTATAGAATTCTAGTTTAATATCAGAGTTTTATTAAGTAACGATTAGGCTGTAAAACTGTTTGCATCTAGGTGAAATTTAAGTGTACGAAAAGGTAGAGAATTTATGTAATACGCAAAAATGTACAAAATATCCAAAGTAAAATACACATTTGAAGCGTAGCAATGAGTTTCAATTTAACTTTCATTCCCCTGGCTGCGTTTACAAAGTATGAATTTTCATAACGATTCGCAATCAGGTAACAATATTGAACGTAAATGCAAAGGAACGAATGCAACCCCTGAAATGTAAGCTCTCTTTGTAAACCAAATATTTTCATTAAGATTTTTGCGAGGCTTCATAGAAAAAAAAAACAGCGTAATAAGGCATAGAAAATTCACGAAGCGAACGGAAGAGTTTACAGGCACGTAGATTGCGACAAATTGCTTCACACACATACAAAGGTAATCCAGTTAAGTTAACTATTGCCGGCAAGTAGTCTGGCCACGTTGTTAACCGTAGAACGAATAGTGCTTGAAATCGTGGTCGATCAGAAAACGCCTCGCGGTCCGATCTTTTTCGACGCGGAGCACGTGAACCGACCAACCGGAAAATCTCGTAATCGCTTTCGAAAGTCGAGCGTAATTACGTTTGTTCTGCGCTGTTGACGTTCGATTTTTATTAGTCGAACGAGAAACCAGTTTCATGGAATAGAGTTAAGAGGTCGAATCCTCAACACGATTTTCATTTTCATGTTAACAAGGCTGATATTCCACCAGATAAACGGAATTATTTAGATGATTAAGGAAACCCAATAAAACCTATTTATATCTCAAGTTTATAGATTGAATGAATAGTGTAAAGTATCCAGCAATCAACACTAAACCAGTTATCGGCACTGTCTATGATTTTAATGATAAATTACGGTTCACGTGTAAATTTAATTCCACCTATGATATTAAATTATAAAGTATATAAGCCATATTGGATAATATTGGGCAAGTTTTCCTTCAGACGAAATCTAAAGGAGTTCCAGTTAATTTCAAATATATTTGCATTAAGTAGAATGTAAAAGGGTGTACTACAATAATCAAACGACATTCGTTATCATATCTATATTGATTTAAAAGCTTGTTTAATTACCGTATTTAAGAGTAGTAAGAAAAGTCTACCCAGCAGAAAGACCTGGCACGCCATTGGATTATTCGAGCTTATCGACGATTCTTCGACCAAAGAACCGTCATAAGAGACTGGTAATCGACCTTGATATAAACAAACCGTGAGCACGCTAGAAAATAATTAGCGTGAATCGACACTATCGCGTAAGTATGCCGCGCCACCCTCCGCTCAAAATGGGCACCCAGCGTTCGTTGCAAATGTTCTAACGATTGCGGTCGCATATATTCCGCTATCAAGAATCTCGTTCTTTCGCATAAAACACGTGACCGGAAGCGACGAAGTCTCGATGAAATTCCAGGAAAGTTCATTCGAAAGTGGTTCGTTTTGTTCATGTCGCCGTCTTATCACGCGTGCATACGGAGGAGAGTAGACAAAAGGCATAAAGCTAATAACACGATCTCGAGCGAAACGACCGGCAAAAGGGTGCCGTCCCGCTCGCATTTAAGTATTTATTTAACGGTGAACATGGGAGGATGGAAAAAAGGCGAAAAAGGCGGAACGACGCGAGAAATACGGCGACGGGAAGCGAGAGGGGTAGAGCACGCGAAAGTTCTTCCGTTCGAGACGTTGTAGGGGTACAAAAGTGCCCCCAGGGGCGTACTGCGGACTTTTGCTGGACACAGAAGTGCCATACTGGGGGCCGACTAACGGACACGTACACAACTGAGTTCTACCTGTCGCATTGTACTCGCACCTTGCACTCTCTCCTTTTCTCCCACCCCTTTTCACCCTTCTTCTTTTCTTCCTATTCTTGTGCACTCGTATGCAGCCGGAACACGTACAGTGGTCCAAATGGAGGTTTTCTTAACCGTAAACCTTGAAAGCAAAATCTGATGCGCTGGTAAGGGATAAAAATTCGCATAGGATGGAATAACGACTACGTCACGGGTCGCCTTTCTTATGCAGCGGGGTTGGCTGAAATAATTGTCACGGGACCGGGGCGGAGAAATTTTTATCGTTTTCGGTGAAAAACACTTTGTATGGAAGTGGAATATTTCAGTGGAATGGAATATTTTATTTTCGGCTGGTCACGTTTTTGGGGGAAACGTGCGCCACGTCTAGTTCTCAAAGATGCATCCTAGGACTTATATTTTGCAAGATGATTCGTGCCTTAAAAGAAGCTGCTGTATTGAATGATTAATATTAAGGGATGATGTTAACCCTTTAACTACGAGTGTATTTTGAGAAGTTGCGCCTTCGAAACGCGAAACACGACGAAACTAATGTATGTCGATAAACGAATCTAATTTAAGACATAAATTTCCACTGACCTTTGGACAGAAATATACACGCTAACATACGAACCCAAACATTTGTTTTGTAGAAAAAATACAGTGTACGCACGAAGCTATAGCTATTCGTATAGTAAAAAAATAGACTCGAATAGAAGCTTAAAATCGGTTATTGGCGACGCCCGTATTTCACGAAAACTTCGTTTTGTTGTTTATTGACGACGCCCGCAGTTAACGGGTTAATAGATAATAAGAGTCACAGATTCTCGTTACTATTTATATTCTATACCCGATTTTGAGCTTCGACCGCGCGATTCGGCGTTAATTTTGTTACAACTGCGCAACTTTCGTGCGTTTACGCAACCGAAACTAAAATTCTTCGCCGGCTCGTTTTACTCGTCCCTTTTTTACCGCTTCTTTTCTTGCCGATCCAATGCTCCACTCGTAATCCTAACGTTTGATTGCACCTATTACGGTTGAAGCACCTAATACGTAACTTTCGAGACTCGTGCGCTGGTCGGCGCACCAGCCGGCTAAAATCGATTTCACCTGCGCTTCACCTTCCTTTCCGCTCTTCTGCACCCTTCCCCTTTGCGCCACCTGTTTCTCCCCACTTTCTATCTCAATTACGAACGAAGACGCGACGGGGTTGCACCCCGTCGTCCCCTTATTTTCGTCCGTGTTATTTGATCATTTTTCTGGTTCAATGCCTGCCAATGCTGTTTCACAATTCATTTCCTCTTTCAGTACAATTTTGTTTTATTTAAACGGTTAAAAGATTAGTAATGATTACCTTTTGATGGTTAATAAACTGCGGACGCTTACCCAATCACGACTAAGAGAGCGGAATCTAAATAGAGATTTATCTTTGCAGTGCTCTTACCGTGCGTGCACCATTTCCTTCGTATATTTATGTATATTGTAAATGTAGTTCACTTCTGTGGGCATTAAATTTCTCTATAAATACGCAATGATTAAATTCATAGACTTTGGACGTTTATGCAAGTTCATATTTTTATGAGCATAACTAACGAATCGTAATTTAAATAGAAATTCTTTCACTAACTAAACATTGTATTAGGTAAGTGTAATAGTGTTGATGGATTCGATAATAAATGGATAAATTGTATCTTGTTTTCCAACAATCATTTATTTAATAAATCAGATAGCCGCTACCATTTCCGATAACCTCTGTAAATTATTCTAATTACAGTCGGAGAAAACGCGTAACTTCTCTTTAAAGAAGACACGTGGCTTATTTTACATACTACTGAAAAGCAATAAAAACTTTTGCACTTACCTAGTGCATTATATTCCAACCTTGATATTTCCACAATATTTAGTGATATAGTAATACATATATATATTAGCTGAATACAGTGGTTAATGATCGGTTTTTGATAAATTTCATAAAAAACCACGTCTTGTTATTTTCATAAAGTTTAGGCGATTTTTATTACGGGAAAATGCGATTGTTACTAGAATGACAGGCAAAAGTTATTCAAAATAATATCGATTCTCTGATTGGTTAAATAAATCATGTTAAATATAATAATAAAATCATTTCTGGTTAAACCCATCGAAACTGTTATATGCAACCAATATCGTGTATTTTTCTACGGAATATTTTTGCACATACCAGGTCTTTTATAAACGCATAAAAATTGCAGTCTAGTGTTCATTCAGCTGTGAGATGCATTTAGCACTGAAGTATCTAGCGCGTCAAATCTAAACGAGTTATCAGATGAATCAGGCGTTGGCAAAAAGCGGTGCTTCTTTCATTTCAAACATATTTATAAAACCTCCCCATTGCTTAGTCTCGTTCAAACATGTTTATCGATGTTTCTGGTCTTTTACATTTTCACTTTTTCAACGATACACGTGTCCATCAATCTCCTGCAACGTCCGCCAATTTCGATCAACCTTTGTCGGTAGCGCAAATTCGCATGCACGAGTATCCGTGCGGATCAACCTCGGCTATGTTTATTCGTTGTCCCGTTCATCAGTTTAATTACGCGTTATACAAGCACCCGTCCGGCGATAGAAGTTTTATAAACGTTCGAGATCCAACGCACGGATAATTGGGAATAAAGAGGTATCGTCTGCAATTGACGCATCGTCGACAGATGGACAGATTCGATAATGAAACGTATTCTTCTTGAGTCGGTTGCGGTTTATTATTTGAGACATTAAAATTGGTCGGTTATTGTTACAGGCACGTGTCGATAACGTTGTGTCGTTATTCTACAGCTTCCGTTATTTTTGCTATTGTATTCATTTCCCGTTATTTTTGTTACGCGCGTTACTTTTTTAACAATACATCTCACTGGCTAACTCTACTCGTTATTGTTCCGAAAGTGCCGTCGATACGTTTTTATAAAAATTCGCCGAGTATTTTGTCAAAAATAGATACGTTTTCCTATCCCGTTGGACGCGTTTACTCGCTCTGAAATTTGGATTTTTTAACGTTTGATCGGCGCGAAACTTAATTCTGTCTATCCGAGGCTTCTCTGTGAAAACCCTTTTGAGTAGCACTCCGACGATGTTTCATCAACGTTGTAGCTTCATCAGCCTGCTGACGACAGAGTGATGCATTAGTATTAGTATCAGTACTCTGCTATCAGTATGTCATCACAGGCTTATGATGAAATTGTAGTTGTGATTCTGGTACGTTGAAATATATTTCTGAAAGGATGCAGTTTGCATACGAGGACCTCGGGTAATATCGTATGAGTTTGTTACTTTAAATTGTTGCTAGAAATAGTAGAATTATCAATCGTTAATTATCAGTCGTTATTCGACTGTAGATGTTTGTGCAATTTGATGTTTTTGTAAACAGAGGTTAAATAGAGATTTATGTATTTAATATTTTAGTGTTAAATTTTAATATTTTATATTTTTTTGCATGTTATTTGTATTCTGTATCTTTTTACACATTTCAATTTTCCATAAATGCATAATTTGAGATCCGTAGTCTAATTATTGTAAACCGTTCATGATTAAATTCCACAATAGCCTGTTCAAAAGCCTCAATGACCGATTATATTCATTGCTAATTAACTATTATATAATTGTATAATGTATATATCGCAGGCAATGCAAATATGTATAATTTAACTAAGCTATAGCTGGAAATTTTGGGATCCCTGCTGATATTTACTATTTGTCACATCCCTGTTTACTAATTTTCTATGCATTAACATAAATATTAACAATTTTCTAAATATTATACTACGAACAAATTCGAACATTCATTTGTATATTTTTTCGTTCAAATATGAGATAGTGGATAAAAATTCGCACGGTTTTGCTATCAGAAATATATTCAAATAGAATTTTTATAGAATTTCACAAAACTACTTTAATAATAAGTGATACTGTAAGAAAGTTTTATCTATTTTTTACATTGTTATATAAAATTACATTTGAAGGGAGTTTAGATTACTTAAATTTATTTAATATAAATCGTCTGGTATTTCTGTTCTATTTCCAATAGTGATGTTGTAGGAGTATCGCGACCATCTTCTACGCTGTTAAATAAAATTACATTTGGCGGAATTTTAGTTCGCTTAAATTTCGCAGTATAGATCCGTACGAAATTTTCCCACCACCTAATATTAAATTTTCCACTCATCGAATAAGATAATCTCGAATTTTTAATCAGTAGCGTATCCACGGCCCTTTTCTATTGTAGAATCAATTTCCCATCGATCTTTTTAGCAACACGCTAAATACCTAACTTTCGCTTTTCCTCGCCTTTCTCCTTATCACTCGAATAATTTTTCCTAAGAAATTTCTGTAGAAATATCCTCATCCTTCAGACTTCTTCGTTTCGTGTTCCCTTGACGTTGGAACCTCTTCGCCCGTTGACCAAATACGACCGTTGCGAGGCTCAACATTAAGCATTCAAAGGGTCGGCAAAAAAGAAGATGCATTTGCATCCCGCGGTGCAACTGCGGCCTGCCGGAAAAACATAAATAATTCAACGGTTTTTGTGGGAGCTCTGAAAGGGGATGCGATTCGGGTCGGCCGAGTCGATCGGAGCGTGCCAAATTGTCAAATAAATGCATGAAAAATGCTTGCGCGAACGGCAGGGAGCGTCAGGAAGGAGCGGCGCTTTCAAACCAGAAGCTCCGCTGGGCGTCTATGAAATTTCCATCGAAAATGACGCTCTCCGGCTCGACTGTCTGAAATTATTGAAGTCGTCCTCGTTTCCCGCCGAACAAACGGCTCGGCACGTCCGAAATTGAAAGGCCACCGATATGAGTAACGTTAGCGAGCAAACTGCGGATCGTAGGGTAGATAAGATGTATCCGGATATGAGAAAATGTGGATGTGAGAAGGGTATACTGTAAAGGAATCTTTATTACGCAAATTCGCGAATGTAATACTTTTGGATGGAACGGTGACACACTTTTCTGAATATTTTCAGTTTACAGGAACGTTAATTTTTTTAAAAGGAATGTATAAATGTTAGATAACAAGATAATCTTATAAGAGTTGTAGACCGGAACTCGGGGAGGCGAGGAAGATACAATTCAATTCGTTTAACGTTACTTTATTCTTTCGACGAGCGATAGACGCAGACAGACCTTTCGTTGACCGGCGTACCATTTTATATTTTCTATTTTCGAATGGTGGGGAAGAGTCCCGATGGAGAGAGTTAAGGGGTATGTTACCCCTTAGAATTTCCCACTTCCCCGTCAACGGTCATATTCCGTCTTTCCCGTTACCCACCCGGAACTCGGCAGCCAGCAATAAAAACCAAGGATCGCCTCGACTTTGAAATCACATGCGAAAATAACGAAATTACAACTATCCCAAATCTTGGGTTCACGTGCTGACCAGCTGCAAAATTAACAAGTACTGGTTCCTTGGGCTTTATTGTTGCTACGGCAGGCTCTCACCCTCTTACATTCGCTACGCGACCATATAATTAAGCCTACAGAGTGCAGAATTTCATTTACTTACATCACTTTTTACGCTCCATTTATTTAGTTACACGAGATAGAAAACACGGTGACGTTGGTGCTTGAATTTTCCAATATTTTATTGCGTTCGTTAGAACTTCCGTTACCAACGAAGTTAATTAAAAATTAACGTAGAGAAACAACAGAGTATTCCCGACGCATCATTTGCTATAGCAGTCTCTGAAAATGTGTCTCACTCTATCGGTAGCCGAATCTAGCGATCTGGTTTATATCCATGAACACGCGAAAGAGGAAACGAAGGAAGTCGGAAGAAACAAAAGAGGAGATGCGCGTAATATCGGTTTCCGAAGCTATCGTAGAATCGGGCGAAAGATTCGGTAAAGTGGTACATAATCCCGGCAACGTCGAATGGCCGTAACATACCAAGGCGCAATTATTAGTCGAGATATTCGGCGCGCAGTTTCGGAATATTCAACGATCGAACGGCAGACAAACGGTATACACCGGCCCAACCAGGAATCATCGGGCTCCGGTCCGGCTAGAGGAATATCGGGAAAGTTTTAACGGAGCTTCATTAGGGAAAATAGTTTTGGCGCGGTGGTATTCAAGAGCGAAGCGTACACCGCGAGACGTTGCTAATCCGAAGGCACGGGCACGGAATAGTTGCAGCCGCTTCACGTTCCTTCGTGACAATAATCGCCGGCTGACTGACGAACGAATACGTGGAAATACGAAGAGAAACGCGGCGAACAGCTAAAACTGACAACCGGGTAGATTACTCTGTCCATGAATTAATGCTGCGCGCATTGTGCGTCGCGGAACATTGGAGTTCTTCGAATTTAAAATAAACATCTCTCGAAAGGGTTGCCACGATGCGGAATTATGGATCAAAATTCTTGGTAAACCCAGTTGCTCGAAATAGGAGGATTATATACGAATGACCAAAGTACTCGAACAATCGCTCTATTCCGAGATTCATTTAAGTCGATGCACGTGAAATTGCTGTTTCGAGGAGGGAAGTTTGAAGGAAAACATTCCATTTACCTAATCAAACTGAATTTCATTATCTCAAATAAACAACTTCTGATGAAGAACTAGGTACTAATTTAATTTTGCTTTTAAATTATTTGTTTACTGCGTTTCTACCGTAAGCAAAGCGAATTTTATATTCTAATGGATAAATGCCTCGTTGTTTCTCACAGTCCTCTAATTAGAAGGCAGTCTCATTTTTATCACTTCGTGCCCAGTTCTCCGAGGAACAATATTCTCATTCCTAGCAATTCAACATTGTATTGTTCACCATCTTCTAACTATTCTATATCGCCTTCCAAATAAGCATTCCTATTACACTCGATAGTTATGTATGTACAAATTTATCATCTAAATTTCATCTAAATTTGTCGTCTACCTTATCGTCTAAATTATTAGTTGTCACAAAAATTGTCTCTAGTCAATCACAGATCATACTAATACTCACCGTAAATGAAATAACTTCAAGCTGAGTTTCTTCTAGTGACTTAAAAATACAATGTTGCTAACATAGTACTAACATCCGCGATCACTTTTAAGTAAAATTGGCGAATAGAATCGACAGTAGTGTATGTAACGTAAGTCAGTGCTGTCCAGGCTAAGATATTTTTAAGAAACACGCACTACACCGATCGAGAATTTCTCCTGAAAATGCGTTGATCTGTCTGCTTCTAGTGGCGGCGCGTAGGAGAGGACAAAGCCGCGTAAGGAGTTCTGGCCGTGGACAGCTCTGGCGTAAGTGACATACCAGTAGCATTCCTATCGATTCCATAAAACCGCTCTTACCAACATCAAATTATATTATATGAAAACGCAATTAAAAGAAAGCAAACGAAGAAGTCAATCGACGAGCTTCTTCTTTGCCAATTAATGAATAGCCGGCAAGCGAGCAACGGTGTTTGAGAAGCAGAAATATTCCGTGTTTTTCGCCGTTAGTGTATTGTCGCAACGAGGTGACTCGTAATTACGAGCATCTTTTTTGCGAACGAGCGTCGTCGGTCGCGCGAAAAGAGGGAAGAGGCGGTGTAGCGCACGGATGGAGCGTTTAACGACCGGCAATCAGGATCCAGGAAACGGCGCTGCCTTTATCCTACTCGTGCACATGCACACACATAGGATCATTTTTCCTCGGGTCCGTGGCTGGCTGGCTTTTATAATTCCCGACAAAACATTTTTTTCTTCGCCGTTTCCGTTCCGAGAAGCTATCCCTCCTGCACCCTTCGTTCTCTCCTCGGGACCCGGATCCCTCTCACCACGCCCATCCTGTCGCCGTTTGCATAAAGTGAGCTATCTGCGCTTTTAATATACGCAAATGAAGTTACGCTCCGGAACTAATCATATTTGCATGCAGAACGGCGATCTCCTTTGAGCCCTTGTCGCACTTATTACTACAGTTTAGTCGGCGAAGAACACTTTACGACGGAAACCTGACCTGCATGATAATGTTGACCGATCAGCGATCGGTTCTGTTTGGATATGCGAGCTTGACATAATTGCTTCGTTCCATATACAGATACGGATGACCGTATAGTGGTTCGTACTACTTGCGGGAGTCAGCTACTCGTCAGGCAACTATTAGTTTAATAATAATTACAGACGCGACAATTGTTATTTTACTAGTAGATATTAATTCATATTATGTTTCGATTATATTACATCGGGAAGGTAATTTCACTTTTTGTAGGATGCTTATTGCTGTTCTTTTAAGAGTGACATGTTTTACGTATGATCTATTCCTATTCTATAGCGTTCCGATCGGTAAGTTTAGCCGTGGTCTGATTATATATAGACTAACACCACTTGCGAGTACCGAGTACTTAAAAGCGATTATCCTTATTTTGGAAAATATAAATGGATAATGAGTTTTAATTGTTTTACTCTGGGAAGATCTTATGAAATCTTTTAACAGTGATATACATATATTATGTACTAATATATTATGTATATGCGTGAGTTGCTTTACTTTCTACCGTCATTAGACTAAAATATATAACTAGGTAACTTCTTAGTCAACAAAAATAATTATTCAATAGTTTCATTGGAAATGCAGTTGCGATACTTGCAGATGATTTTATTATTCCAATGATAAAATTCATAAAATTCTCTACGTGGAATTCCTATTTCACTGGTCACGTTTCCAACGCAAGGCGATCAAATAATTCCGATTGAAATCCCGTTGGTTTGCGAATCAGGATCAAAGATTTTCAATTACGTCAAAGAACAAAGTTTCGTTTTATCGGCGGTCCACACGAACCACGCCCGTATGACGGAAGGATTACGCTATTACACATTAATGAAAGCGCGGCTTTCACGTAAGATACGTACGGATGAAAGATAAACGCCATCCTCGCGGGACACTGTTTGCGAAGCACTCATTGTACACTACTTGAGAAGTTTCCGCAACTACGCCGAAACGATATTCTTGCCGGGGCTGCCGCGGAAACTTCCGGTGAAACGTGACGTTTTGTCGTTTCACCGCAATCATGCTTAATTAATTATCGATCGGTTTCTGCCTGCTACTCGCTTCCATCCACAGACGCTGATAAATGATTTTTTTTTCGTCGATTTCGATTAGCGGTCGGTATGTTTAATCTGGAGATTGATATGTAGCGTGTTTCGTTCGATACGATTTTCTAAAATAGTTTCTTTGCTATGCGCGGTAATCATGTTTGTTTGTGATAGGAAAGATTTTTTATCGAACACATCGAGTATAAATATAAATACAATTATCGAATCAGAGAAGGGATACAGGACAGATTTATTAGACTTTGTATTACTATTATTATTATTTATACACGTTGCGTCTTCATTATTGCAGTATCGATTGAGTTTTCATGTTTACATTTTGAATAATGCCGTAAGTTGCCGCCAATGATTAAAAAAGGAGATGGTATTATATTCTAATTCTAATTGTACAGTATACATGAGCTATAGTTTTTACGTTTTCTAGTAAAGAAAAGTGGTAGATTATTCATTGGTACACCTAACAATTATTATTATTTGAAACTGAAAATGTGTTCATACACATCGTCGATCATGTTTTATAATACGAGGATGAATACAAATTTGCGTAGCTGCTTACTGTAGCTTAATCAGTTCCTCCATTTTAGTATTCATATTACATTTAACCCTTCTGACATATAAAATCAACCCTTTCAATCAACTGAATTCAAGAAATTCAAGGTCCAAACGTAAATCATCTAATTTGTTATCACAAAAAGATATGAGTATAAACGAGTATAACGAACACGTATTAAATGTGCTAAAATAATCCTAAGCGTTATAATACTCGTACCTACTTTCCTCAATGCTATTCCGTACAATGAAAACCACAATTATCCGGCTAACATCGTACACCGCAATCCAAGATTATTCTCAACATAAACCACTTAATTTACTATTTGCTATATAGATATATATTTGAATATACAAATGGGTTAAAATAATCGTGCATGTTACTAAGGGATAAACAGCTGCTGCAGACGAAACGTTAATTCGATTTGACACAGAGGGCCTGAATTTCCTTGAAATTTAGCCGCTGCACGTGAATACCGGTCTGATATTATCGTCTACCGCAACGAACGCTGCATTTCGGTCACGCACGATCGAGTATTATCGTCGTCATTGTTATATCGACCATTCGTGAGCTAGCGAGCATACGGCTGCGATCGTAGTCTGGAGAAGCGCTTAGAGAATATTGCGGCCATGAACACACTGCATTGAGATACACATATCGATAACAGACTACGGATAAGCACGCTCTAAGAGCTCGATGAACGATCAACTGTCTTGCATTCGCATTAACAGAATGGGTTACAATGCGTTATTAACAAAAATGTTCTTTCATATAAACGTTTTAAAAGTAATTCGATTAATAATTCTCTTATCGATTACTTGTTGAGTTTCGTTATATGTTTGGGCACTTGTTAGAAGCTGATTAGTATACTGCGAATTTTTATGCGAATTCATATCCTTAAAGACGCAGACAATGAAACTTAAAAAGAAATTAGTTTCACCTTCTAAACATAATAACGTGTACTTTACATTGGATATTTCATATTATGTTCATCCTGTAATTTTTGCCATACGTAAATTTTTCATGAATGCATAAAAATCTAGCTTTCACTTATTAGGTACACTCCCGCCCATAATCCTTCGGATAGTTAATAAATTTGGGATGAAGTAAAATTGATGTTACAGTCAGAAGACAGAACTGTCATTCGCTAATTATGTATTTCAAGAAGAACATTAAGTAACACTGTATTTTTAACCCTTTCGACACTAAGGGTGACTTATATGATAGTCACCCATCGTGAAGCGCTTCTTCTGTGTACGACGGACCCATGGAAATTCAACACTAGTTGAAAAATCTGGCTAAGTATGGTAGTATACTTTGATATTCTCAGGCTAGTAGTTAGTTTCACATTCGTTAAATATGAATTGATTAAAAAATTAATAAGTTGGAAGATAGTAGGTGTTACTTTTCGACTCGTTGCGAAATTATATTGCATAGCTTTAACACACCGACGGCCAATTTCGCCGTAACGAAAGGGTTAAGATGCTACTAAAAATGTAGTTCAAGAAACATTTTGTTAAAAACTAACAAGTGTCCGGTGATTTCTGGGAGTGTATTTACAAGGAACCGTTAACCAAACTCACTATATCTCATAAATCTGATATAGCTTAACCCAAACTAGTATTTGATTTCACATTCCTACTAACACAGTAACATCACTAACCCTTATTCTTTTCTCTTCTTTGCAGATTTTCCTCAACTAACCACGCTTCGTCTTGCAACTGCTCACTAACCATCTCCGAAATGACTTCCCTACCGATCTAACGATCTAACAAGCAAACCAGAAATCGAGTTTACAATCCCGCTACAGCGAGTCGCGCGCGAATCGTCGTCCATCGAGTAGCACGAGCGGTCGTCGCGGTCGTTCGTCGCTCGAAATCGATCATGCGAATTCCTGAAAATGCGCAGGACGAGCAGCAACGGTTTAAAGCTCGACCTGACGGAGAATACGCCAGGTAGCTCGTTATCGAGGCTGCCTAACTTAGTTGAGCATGCGGAGACATGTCAAGCGTTGTCCGCCGGAACCGGTGAGAATTTAAGCAGCAAACTGCCTAACGTGGTCGAGGGCTCGATGGACTATGGTAGCGAGCGTAGATCCTCCCGGTACCTCGAGTATCAAGACTCGAAGCCGTATCAGGATGGTCAGTCGGCTTCTGGGTTGCCCCCTTATGATCAAGGTTATCACGATCAGCCCAGAAGCTATAGAAGCTACGATCGAAAGCCGTATGACAGGGAGGACATTGACCGATACGATAACAGAATTTATCCAGAGGATAGCCTGAGGTACGATCGTCGGGGGGATCAGAGGACGTATCAGGAATCGGACTTAGACGCCCCGTATGAGAGGAGCGATGCTCAGAAGCTCAGCAGGACTTATCCTGCGGAGCTACAGGATACAGGCGGTAGGCGGTACTCGAGAGATTTGACCGATTACGAGTACGCGTCCAGATACGCGGAGGAAACTTTGAAGCTCGAACCGAAGAAAGATCACCATCACCATCATCATTCTGGCAAAGTATACGAGCCTACGCCGTCGAAGGGATACGAGTCTGGGGTGAAGACGCACGATTCCTCTTACGAATTGTCCTGCGCCGCGCAGCAGGACCTTTCCGGTATAAAATACGAGAACAAATATCACTCTGTCAGTAAAATGTATGGGACTTTGCCTAGGTACGAGGCTGGTAAAACTTACGAGTCTAGATCGTACGATTACGAGGAGCAGGCGTACGAGGCTGGTACTAAAACGTACGATTCAAAGTATGAGTTAACTAGTTCGAAAAGCTATGAAAGGGCGAAGTATGACGGTTCTTCCTCCTCGAGATATCAGGATAAGTCGTACGATCAAACGTTGAAGATTGGCGAGTTGGGGTCCTCTTCCTCTGCCGCTTATACCAGAAAGACACAGGATCAAGAGGAGACCGGCGCGGAAAAGATGAATGGATATAGGAAGAACAATTTCGAAGCGTATGGGGTTTATTCTGATCCTGAAGATGATCATGGGTTCCTGTCTGAGAAAAAGCCCCCTCAGTATCCGTATAAAGGGGTTGTGGTGAACGTCAGTGGGGAATCGAGCGTTATTGACCAGAAACGAGCTAAAGATGGCAGGCAGACGGAAGTCGTGAGGAACCCTTGGTGCAGGCCTACTATACTGTTGCTCCTCTTGGTCCTCCTTGTTGTTATCTTCGTGTTCGTCGCTGGAATCCTTCTGTACCTAAACTGTAAGTTTCTTTTATCTGCCGTTTTGCTATCCTTTAATTTCTTATGTACCTTGATATGTAATCTGAAAATATAGAGGCACGCTTATGTTTCAAGAAACTTAACCAATTAGAATTTCCAAGAGAAAACTCAACGCATTGGTATTACTACTTTACACTTAGTGCATTATAAGTATCGCTGTTTCGAAAAAGTTCGAATTCCCGTAGATTTTTTTATGTTTCATAATAATGTTTTATTTAAACTAAACATTTTCTTTGCGCCTGCACATTTATCCTAAGAGCGATGGAGCTCATTTAACGTTATAAGTCACGTGCCGTGGAAAACGAATGCCTGTAGTTAACGAGAGAGCTTTGTTAAAGGAGGATTCGAAATTAGCGAAGTTTTCTCAGTGTGGCTACAAAAGACTTCTCCCGTTCTTCAAGCCGGTGCTAATAGTAGATCTTCTTCGCTTAATGCTGTTCTTTTCTCCTCGTTTTCTATCATTTTGCTTCTCTGCTTCGCGTTCAAGCGTTTCTAGAGAGCCATTTAGCTAATGAGCATCCGATACCAATTATTTACGGTCGTCCATGTGACCGCCATAATAATGGACGATGTCGACGACCACGACGGCAACGGCGACGGCGACGTCGACGACACGTGCTGACGATACGTTAAGCTGGAACAGTTACTGTCTCCCAGGCAGTTTTATGTGTCGAATTTGATAGGCACAGCACGTACAGACTTGCCACCAGCGAAACTGTTCGGTCGGAATTACAATGTGACCGGTAAATGGAAGAAGAGGGTTTAAAGAATAGAGGTGGACAAGAGTGACATACACCTTGGGAATCCATTTTGTTCTATGTTGAATGTTCTACATAAAAACCTGGCTGATACGTATTACATTTTCCCCCGGAAGCAAATTTCACAAAACACTTTTGATCCTCTTCTTAGATTTCTTGGAAATAAATCTTTATGCCTTTAAATAAAGGTTTGCTTGGAATATATACTTTTTTCAAGTGTTTATCATTTTTATTTTATTGGTAGAAATAGGTATACTTTAGTCGTTGGCAGTTTAGTGTTAATAGCGTAGGTCTTTTGATACGTAGAATCCTTTAAGTTTAGATTCTTGGAAGAATTTGGAATTCCTGGTATTTATCGTCTCCCTTATGCCGATATTATGAATTTGCGATTCAATAGTTTATAGAATTCAATGCAATTCCGTAAATTGTAAATGAATGCAAAATGTACGCAATTTCCCTACTCTGAAATATTCTTCCTTGCCTTTATAGTCTTTTAGCGATGTCAACTTTAATTGCAAGTCTAAATTTAATTATAGAATAACTTTTTCCCCCATTCTTCTGCTTTATTTAATATTTTTACTTACACGTACATGCATATATTATTTAATATTACTAATGCATTACTATTACTATTGCAATTCTGTTATAACATAGGTAAGACGATGTATAATAGATGCTCTTGTGAATAATTTAAGAATCTTCTGAGAAAGCATTCTGCGGAGGGTGTAAATCTTGCCTTTTAAATTTAGCAAGTAAACATTTGTTGGAATCGAAATTTATTTGATCGTAAGGCACACATGCAACGAAAACATAGAACAGAAAGAGAAAGAGAATACGGCAGGGTGTTCGTGCTTTCTTAGGGAATCATTGGACATCCTTCCTTGGTCGTTTATGAGATAGCAACACGCTTAGGGGTGGCCATCACGCTCCGCTCCCAGGAGGAATATAAACTGACTCATTTTGGAGCAACCAGTTCGCCGTTTACGAGTGACGTTTTTTCTGTATTTTGATTCAGAATTCAATTACTGTTATGGCTGCGTAATCTAAACTTGCTATTAATAGTTCACTTTATATAGATACTGTTATTTACGTAACCAATTATGCAATTGATACCATTTTAGTTACTTCGCAAATCAAATTAAAACAGTATCAGATACGAGAAACATCGAAAATTAAAACTGCAGTTTTATTAAAACTTATATTAAATCCATTACATAATTTTATTTATTCATGTGATTTATCGAGCACTCGTTGTAATTGCAATCGACAATAGAACGGAATGAGAAGGTCAACTGTTATTCAATTAAAGATTTATTCGATAACGGTATATAGTAAAATATAATAAATTAACTAGTCGAAAAATATCCAAACTGAAATGGAACCAATAAAAAGCTCAAAACGAAATTCGATATACAATTTCTTTTATCAACATATATTATCGATTAATCCTTGTAACTTCCATCTGCAGTAGAATAGAGTAGGAAAGGTCAGCCGTACTTCATTCGAACCTTTACCCCGTGCATTAAAATTATTCCAAGCGTAAAATCAGCGCCACGAGAATCGGAAATGGAAAAGAAATACCAAAGACACCCGATACTAAACATGAGATTACCACTCGAACCACAATCGCGCGGAAACTTCGATCTATCGCAAACTTCCGCTACCTATTCGTCACACGTCTAGCACCATTCGTTAAAATCTCTTCTTCGTTTCGAGCCGGCTGGTTCGGCAAACGTCGATCGGAAACAAAGAAAGCGAGAGAAAGAGCAAACGAAATGCTATTGGCATTGAAAAAAGTCACATTGGCGGGAGCCATCGGGCATTCATGTTTCCCCACGTTTCCCCTGCGATTTCCGGCCGGTATCGCGTCGGTACTTTCATCGAACGAGCACAATGAACAGAGAGGACCCTCTCTGTCGCTCTCGTGGAAAGGGAGTGGAAAATACCAAGTCAGAGAGGAGGTTCGGTAGCAGGTCCTCCTGTTTTCGGCCATTCCGAGTGGCTGAATTTGGCAGCGGTCGACAGGGGCGTTTGAGCGATTCGGTTTATTTTCGGGTCAAGTTTTCGCCCGACCGCTTCGCAATCAGCCGCTGCATTGTCCTCCGGACAATACATTTACTGCGAGCAACGGTGTAGGAATTTGTCGAACGACAGCCTCCCCTTCGCCCCTTTGCCTTCGCCGCTTGGACTCGCCGGTTCTCGTCGGACGTCGTATTTTTGGTTGGAATTTTCGCAAATTCGATTTAACCAGCGACGTCGTTTCACGCCGCCAACTATTTGAACATACAGTCGATTTTCATAGGATTCCAAAGTAATTGGCAGACGCATTGACATACGTGCCACGGGGTATCTTGCACGGTGATATGCTTCCAATTTCGTTTACTTTTTGCACAAAGAATTGTTGATCGAAGTGGTTTTTCATATTGTGGGGTATCCGACAACGAATTAGATCGATCCAAAATTTTGTTCCTTTATAGGATATCAATATATATATATATTTATATATATATATATATATATGTGTGTGTGTGTGTGCGCGCGCGTGTGTATTCCTACATATATATGTACAGATATTTAAGGATAGTACATACTTTGCCTGCTCATGATTAAAATCTTATAATAAATTAAGGAAATGTATCTTTACTATTAAAAGATAATTTATCAGGGAAATAACTATAATCTGTTTACCGAGTCGAGTCACCACATGTAGACAAAATATGCACGTCTTACGGTTCACCTGCATTTCTCTATTAATTTCTTTATTGTTGTCATTCGTACCCATATATGCAAGGAGTAATTCTATTGCACAGTGGTAAATGCAGATGTAACTAATTTCTTGAGCGATATCCAATGGATGACTGATTGAGTTCTAATACTGCCCTGCACGATTATTATTGAGAGGGTTCGATCCTCAGTTGTTTCGTTACGATGATGACTTTCCGCGTTCGTTGTAGGAGACCAGATTTAATGGGAAATATCGTTCGTTATCGGATACCGTACTGTAATGTGTTTGAACGAATGGAATTGTAATCGAGGGTTGGTAAAGATTCTGTTTGTTCACGGGATTGGTTTGTAATTTACAAGGGCAGACGCCAACGAATCGTAGCGAAATAAATCATATGTCGTTGAATGCGGGAAGATTTGTGTTACAGTTTGATACGCGACGCAGATAGGCGATACTGTTATATGACACGGCATAAATTTTATCTCGCCAGTCCGCGACGAATCTTCAAGCTCGGAAGTTAAACTTGACAATATAGCTTTGTGTTTCAATACCTAGATTGCCTGGAAAATATTCGCCATATCTTATAAAATGAATAAAATTCCGAATTAAATTTCAATGAAAATAACAACCACGTTCCAACTTACTGAATCATAATTTGGATCGGCAACCCTAATAAACTTATCATTTAATTTAACTCGGCTAATAACATCATCTTCCGTGCCATCAAACTTCGTATATCCGGACTTAAACCGCAGCCTCGTTTAAGTCTCTCTCTCCAAATTGAGTTAACTTCAAAGCGTCGACAAACAAAATCAACCATATCGTCATCCCTTCCCGAAAATCATCATTCTAGACCCCGTGCTCAAATTTTCTCACCATCTCATCTCTTGCAAGTTGCCTAAAGTTGCACACGCCACGAAGGAAGTTCAATCTCGGCTGAGTCAATCTCTTTAGTTGAGGATAGAGCGTCGTAGACTGCGATGAAATTAGAGACACCCGGTATATATGCGGCGGCACGGCGCTGTGGAGCATACAGCGTCAGGACTTTGGCGCAGGATGAGGATTTAGTATGTAAGGCACGTGTTCGCATCTGCCTTTATGAGCGTTTCCCGCGATTCCAGCGTTTCGTCCTCATTCTCAGGCAACCATGCCGCGACGTAGCATCGAGGTGGGCTCAGGGTTTCGGGATTAAGGGCGTCGCCGATCATATTAAGGCCGGAGATATCTCATCTGCTCCTTATCCGGCGTGCTACGAGCCCACCAGTAAACTCCGCTGCGTTTGTTCCACATAAATTACAAGGACTTTGCCCAGGCACGCGATGTTGCTTGGTGTGTACGCGGCTTTAATGCCGGCAGGGTCGTCAAACTTCCTATATCGTCGGGACCGGCGGTTTACGAGACGCCCGGGTAAACGGATTTTAACGTTGGTCTCGGGATCAGCCTTGCTCGACGACGTTGTAATTGCTTTTCGGATTATCGCCCGTGAACTGAAACTTTGACTAGTTTTTTCGATTAATTCACGCGCACCTTCTATAGACGTTGTGTCGCTCGCGAATCATCTCCAATGGAGAATAGTTGTTATGCCTATGAGGGTGTACGAAAGGTATCCCGTTCACTGCGTGTGATTTTATTAGGTGTACAAAGTAATCCAGTGCTCTCTCACAAAATCCAATGTATATTTTACGGAGAAACGATGACAATTTGATACACAATAATTTCCGTTACTCAATCTCCATCGTAAGCGACTTATAGATTTCATTTTAATAAGAAAGGTGACGATTTTGAGCGAAGAAAATCATTAAGATTTTAAACGTAAAGGCGCCGAATTAACTTGTACACCTAATATAAATGAAAAAACGATGCTTAAGAATTTATCTTCGTTCACCAATGAATCAATTTCAGATAAAGTCTTACAGATTCATATTTTTATTAACAAAATTAAAGGAATGGGATTTAAACGGAGGATTGCTACACCTTAGAGATACAGTAATTTTTACTTTACTTCGAATATTATGTAAATGCATAAAAATCCGCAGACTACTAAGAAGTTTGCAGTTCTGCTGCAGTGTAATAAGTTTACAGGTGTTGCATTTTTCCCTAAACTTCTCGTTAACTTCTAGTTCCTAACGTTTCGTTGGGGTCTGGCTAATTACAGAAAACAAGTACTATTCCTTAACGAAGTAGAGATAACGAATGTAAATGTACTTGCAACATGTTCTGTCACTGAAGGGCAATGTAGTCCTTTATAGTCTGCCAGATTCAGTCCACAATCTGTTGCAGTCACTTGCAGAGTGTCTCGAACTCCGCTACCAAGAGCCTACTACAACAAGCTTGACTGAACTTGCAAACACGGTTTGCTTCATAACTACTCTACTACACTATTTTCCAAATTATTAACTAATCTCCGTTTCCTCTTACTTTTCCCGAACTTCGTTTAAACCTGTGCTCCGTTGACTTGTAAGAATGCTGAAATGTAGACATATGAAAATGAGAAGGCAGGAAGAAAGTGACAGAATATAGTGGCATTCTGATACGTTCCCTGAGTCTCATCCGTAAAATAATGGATCGTTTTAGTCCATAACAAAATGCTGAAGAGAGAGCCTAATTCAGTGGTGTAAAACACGTGATCCGCAGATTCTAGAATGCAGCCCCCAATTCAATTGAAACAATAAAATGGAATTTAAAGAAAATATATGATACAATGATGAAACACTGCAAATTGTAAAGGTATATTGTAAGGAATGGCTGTTTTACTCACGAACATTTTCTTGGGAGTTTGACACCACTGGTCTAATTTATCACTCTCGAATGTTTACAGCTTTCTCCCATCGCGTCTCGTAGTAACGAAAATTCAGCGACTATTTTTAAACGCACGAAGATTCACATTATTCTACAAGTTCGAATTCTCTCGCATTAACAACTTTCCACTTTCACAGAGCATTCCGCGTTTCGTTCCCCCTGTTATTATAGAAGCTAAGGTAAAATCGACAGACGAAAATCGAACCGGTAACCTTCGTCGCCATAAACTGGGACTATACGCCTATAAGCAAAGTGCTCTGGATATTTTCCCGTTACTATTGCTCCTGGGTACAAGAACAGCGACACAACATTAATGCACCCTGGAAGTTGCAAATTCGACCTAGTTGGTTCGCTAATTTTGGGAAAAAATCAGCTGTCAGGAGGGTGAAAAACATGGAAGGGTGGGCGTGGGTGGTCATTAATCACCAAACGCGACTGGCGTTACCGAAAATCCGTGAAAATCTGTCTAACGGTTCGAATTTCCGTTTCTCGGACGGCCGTCAATCCTTTTACTTGGCAGTCAGTCGTCGAGGAAACTATATCCGGCCACTGATACCGTTGGTAATGCGTGCGTTCCGCCCGGGGGCTACTAGGAACGTTAACTTGCCTTCTCGGCGACGACGTGTCCCGGGGAACGAGGCGGGAATGTCGAGCGTGAAACAGGCGACGGACGAAATTGGATCCTCGGCTGCAGGGTAAATTGTGAGCGCGGCCGTTTCGCGCGTTACCGAGCCGCGACCACGTTTTATGGAACGGCCGTCCTGCGGAGAAGGAGCTTGCATGCGTGCCTTCGTGAAATTTCACCCTCCCCCGCGATAAACGTTTCGTAACTGCTCGAAATTGCTTTACTATGAAGTGTTTTCTCACTGGGGAAAGCTGGAAATGTCGAAAGTGTTTAAAGTACCGCGGGATTTAACGGCGAGAGAGAAGAGTTGGGGTGCGGCTGAGTGTTATTCGCCGTTTTCTGTCGCGAATCTGTTGAAACGGATCGTTGTTGCGGAAGATTGTTTTGGTGACGGGACGTTGCGGAAATTTTTATTGATATGTATTTATATATGTACGTGCTGTAATAGTGTGGTATTGCGTACCAAAGGATTTAGTGTTAGAATAAATTGGTATTATTGTTACTGTTGAAATGAATCGATGTTGCGAAAGATTGTTCGTATCAGTAATTGCAGTAGAATTTTTGTTGATGTACGCACGTACTTGTTGTAACAATGTCATGCGATGTACTAATCAATTAGCACATTGACTGCTAACTACGAGTCTTCTTGTAATATATGCGATCTAAAGGACTATGCTGGGAGTCTGTACAAGGTTCGTATGTTAATGTATTGTCATCAGAATCATCAACATACATGGGTAAAAGTCTATAAAATAAAGTGATTTAAACGATTTGGCATTTTTGGCCAGATTGATCTGATCCACCGTAGCAATCATTCTGTTAATTGTTATGATAAATAGGCAGTGTTCTTACTGTTGAGATAGATCGGTGTAAGGAACAGTTCAGATTAGGGTTTATAGTATAATTTCTCTTGATCGTTGCTGGTACAATATAATATGATGTAACAGCTAATGGAGCGTCTGGATAAATCAGGCTCACTGTTAAGATTATTTTAATAAGGGGTTGCAATAGGATTTTTGTTAACATTTACTAGAATATTGTAGCATGATGCAGTAATCAACAGAGTGTTAGGATAATTTTAGTCCTGATAAAGAATCGTAGTAGAATTTTCATTGATACCTACTGAAATAGCATGATACAATGTAGTAATCGATTGAGTGCTCTGACTTCATTTATTCGAGATATTAATTGGTAGTTAAGTTAAATAATATTTAATGTCTGCCTTGAGCCTTATTATATGAGATATGGGTGAAATTAACAAAATACATTCTACACATAATTGCCTTCCTTATTCCTACGCTTATCTTTGCGTTGCATATGTTTGCTCATTAGAACGTTACTTGCATTTTTAAAGTTCGCAGTAAATATATCTGTGACGAACATCAAAATGATTACAAAATAAAGTAATCGTCAACATGTACGAAGCTTCTGAACTTCGGATACGCCAGCAATAAATTTCTTCAACTTATTCGACTATAAAGCAACGCAGTAGCACATACGTGAACATACCCTACAGAAAATAGACTCGATTTACCACTTGCATGCGAATCGTTCACCAGTACCTACATCCAGACGTTGCACGACTGTCAGGAAGTTGAGAATTCTTCGATGAAACGATCGCGATACGGTTTCTTACGAGCAGTTACGCGTTTCTTCGATAATACGATCTCTATCGTTCTTCTTTCGTTTTGCCGGAGAGCAGATGCTTCGCCCGGAAGAGAAGTTTCTTATTGCCATGCAAAGTTCTCGCCGGGAACGATGTTAAACTGGCAAACGATTCGGCAACTCGTCGGTGAATATATAATATCAGCGACGATTCATACCGGATTAAATCCATAGAGGCGTTTTACGAAACAGTAGAGTTACTGTGCAAGTCGTGTAGCAGCTACAACGAGTACGCCGCAGAATGGGCCATGGAAGTTCTTGCATCTCGCCAACTAGAACTTACTACGTTCTTTTTTCTACAACACAAGTTGTAACACAGACACGGTTCGAAGTGTTACAGTTCCTGAAATTCTGCAATTCGATGTAACTGTTATAAATTAGAGCACACCGTGGAAAATTAATTTATTTACTACTTACTGGTAATTAAAAATTATTGCCTTCGATGCTTATGAATGGTATGCAGTGGAATTTGAAGTGGGATCGTTTATTACCAAATTTAGTATCCGAATATGTTCGAAACCTCGACGTAAAATGAAGCGGAATTTTGATAAAAATATTTAAAAATTCTTTCACTAAGATTTCTCGACTTTTTGCCCATAGTTTACCGTAATTGAGAACGCAATCTAGATCAGGATACATAGGTTTTCAAATTATTACGGAGAACGAATCCAACAATTACCTGCTCCAACCCCTTACGAGCAAACTACCCTCGTTACAAAATATTTTCACATCTTTCACAAATACATCTAGCAAATATCTGCAACAATCCCTTCCAAGCGAACTAACATTCATTCATCATTTTCCATGATTTTTGCTCAAATTTACCTTTAATGTGTCTTCATCGGAATTAAACATATTTCCTTCACCAGAGACAATATAAAATTCCAGGAATGCCAGCGTTCATATAGATTTCTGCAGGATCAGACTTCCCAGTCAGAGGGATAGGAACGGGAAGGGAGTAGCCAATAGGGAAAAAGGTCGCAGCAATCGGCAGCGATCGGGATTGTTCGCGAGTTACCGAGTTCGAGTCAAGATTAATGTTAACTTCGCCGTAGGAGTTAATAAGTCCGAGACCGATAAATCCCGCTGACTCCCGGTCCCTCTCTTTTTCTCTTTCTCGTTTCTGTTCTCCTATTTCTTTTCTCTCATTCTTCTCATGCCTGTGCACAGCTTCTGCTGCTCCATTACAGTTCTCCTGGCCGTTCACTTTCGCGCCGTCCTGAACCGTCGTAGGGCTTTGAGAAACTCGAAAACTTTCGCCGGCGAGAAAAAGCTGGTCATATCAACCGTAGGTTCAGCAAGAAGCACCGCCAGTCCTTTCTGGGATCATTTTCCTGCAGGAATCCCGGCCGTTTTTGTAACAATTACTTGCGGGGAATAGTTTTCCTATTACGCGGAGCTGACACCGATTTCTCCTCGCCAAACTACTATATTACTGGTTCTATGTATTTGTATCGCGTTAGGAGTGTATGTTTTTACGATGTTTACGCGGAAACAATTAACAGAATTACGGTATTTGGTTTGCACAGTTTACTTGGATACTTATACAATTGAACTTTGGTAACTAGAACCTCTATAACATTAAAATGTTGTTCATTCCGTTTCGCTTCGTCGCAAAAAGTTCCTCAAATTGAAATAAAACTAACTTTAATCTGAATTATTTGCCACATATTTAGATGCATTTTTTTTTTAATTCTGTGACTAGAATTTAGAACAGCCAGTTCTCTATAAGTTAAATTTTTGTCATCATTATTTCTATAGCTCGAAGTGATAGCTGTATACGTGCTATAATTTATCAAACAAATGAGTGCTGAGGAACACGAGGCAACGCTTTCCGTGACACTGTTTCTCCAAGTTGAATTCTTGTAGATTAAACTCCTCTTACTCGAAAATTTTGATTAGTCGAAGCCTCTATAACTCGAAGGTTCCTTCTCTATACCTTATCCCCAGAGATTCGAATTATCGAAGTTTGACTGTAGTTGGTGGAACATTTATAGCGACTTCGTAAATTAAACCCGTTAGCTAGTGGCCACCCGCCATGGGAATGCGGCTAGAGTTGCATGCGAATTGGCAACCACGTCCTCCTAAAGAAAATCGAAAATATGCTGCGCAAAATAATTAGGGGATCGCAACTCTGAATGGTTCCGTTGTGCCAACTGGTTCTAAGGAAAACGACGGAAACAAATAACGCACGCTATTTCTACACAATATTAAATTCGTATTTGAGAATGGTTGAGTTTATTTCATTTCAACATTTTATTTCATTAAGGATCAACTTGTTTCAACGCGGCACTTCGTTTGTTACTTTTTCTAGCTAACTTGCACCCTTCAATTCCTTTTGTCTTTTGCGATGGATTTTTCAAAAGGCACTTCAGGAATTTGTGCAATAATTTCTTCGTCGCTGCTTCTTCGTTCGCTTACCTTCTATAATGTTATAAAATGTGAAAAAGTAGCGAATGAAATATTGCGTTAATGCAACATTGGTCCTTGCCAAACTGTTTGTTAGATATATTCTCATACAATATTTCAAATAATCCAAATATATAAATATATGTAAAAGGCAAAATTGTAAATGAAACGACGAGTCGAGGTAGAAATCCCTTGGGAACAGGATTCAGAATAATTGTACCATGTGCGTACCTTTACATGAGAACTACCTTCGCAGTGAGCTTTTTATGCTGCCTGTTAAATATTTTCTCATATTTCGGATAATAAAAATATTTAAATATATATATATATATATATATATATATATATATATATATATATAAATGGTAGAATTGTAGAGAAAACGACGAGTTGAGGTAGAAATCGTGTAGGAACAGGATCCGATACGGTCAGCTTTTACGTTTTCTGCAGGAAGAAATAGAACGGAAGTTGGTCGCTAAGGAGGACTCTCTGGAAAAGCCCTGTCAGGGAAGCTGACGTTTAATTTAATAAATGCCGCGCTGTCGTGCTCTTTCTTTTCCCTTCTTTTCCTTTGCGTCTCCTGCGGAGGGGCGTTTCCGCGCCATTTCCTCCTGGCGCTGGTAACTGCCATCTCGTTGCCGTGTAAAATTTCTTCGGAAAAACTGCGCAAGGCGAGACGATGACGCGGCTTATTAAAGGGGTCGAACTCGTAGGCATGAAGTTTCTCGTAACTTTGGAATTTCTGTCCCATACCGACACTCGTTTACTTTTCCCGCCGCCGCGTATATTTTCGTTCCATTTTTTCATCTTTCGGTAGAATTAACAATAGGTGCAGAGTTACAATCGCTGATTAATCGTTGACCACTTGTGGGAAGAGTTATGTTATTACGGAACCATTTTCCGTTACAATTCGTTTATCGAAGTACTTGGTTGACTCGAGGAAAGAAAAATGAAGTGAGAAGCATCCCTCTGATATCTTTCCTTTTCCCTGTTTAACAATTTTCGTTGTTTTCTAATTATTTCGAATATCTTTCTGACTTTTAATGACGTTTCGTACGAAGATTTTTTATATTAGGTGGATGAACTATTTTATGAAATATCTGTCAAGTTCGCGTGTAAGTAATTTCGTTTTCTGTCAAATACATTTTATTATCACTAAGCTTTGGATTTTTATGCAACATCGTATTTTTATAGACACAAGTAAAATAATACAAGTAATAGAACACAAACACAGATTTGTGACGCGTATATACTTCATTATAATTATTTTGTAACCGTATATGAATTATATGCATTCCTTAATTTTTTACATATTTAGACTTCCCGTAAATGTATAAAAATCCGCAGTCTAATTATCACCTTAGAATGTGTGCCATATTTCGGCCTCTAGAGTCATAGTGTTAGTTCAGAGTCTGAAACTTAATCGATATTATGTATGCATCGATCTAATTGTATCAAAGTATGAATGAGTATCTAATGAAATTATATCAATTTATATCAAGTGATGCAAAAGGATTCTTAATATAAGCTTTCATATTTATCAAATTCCTTTTTTCATAAATTTACTCTGGCACTTAATTACCTTACGGTACGCTAAAATAATTTTACCACCTACCTATACTAAAGAGAATTAGTGTATTATTTTTCGCGTACATGCGATTAGGCAATGTAATAGATAGGGTAGACTTCTCAGTTCTGTTAAGTAAATGAAACTCGACATAACGGAATAACGATGTCTGGCCGATCGCGAAGTTCAGTGTTAATTGGATACATTTTTAATTATTAGTGACACTCGTCTAACGCAACCCGTGTCAATTATTGCCAGGGCTAATTGCGGGCAGCTTAATGGAATTTCCGAGTAGACAGGAATCATGTAAACTCCACGATGACGAATATTCGTATGATGTAGACTTTGTCATGGGACTTTGAGATGAGAGATGCTGCCGTAAATTGCAGCCGTGTTAATCTGGGTCAAACAATTCTGTGCTGCATTCTGTTTAAATTGTTCGAGATTAGAAATGAATTGATTTCAATGGTCATAAGACGCTGATTTGATTCTAAGCATCATAAGATTTTCTAATGATCATGAAAGTTACTAGTTTCCTTTATGTAAAATGCAGTGACTGCTATTTTTAATATACTGTAATAGTAAAGTTACACAGCACCAAAGTTTCCTTCCAAATGTGTTATTAGATATTCTCTACTAATTGGATAAGGCAAGGAAAATGTTTGCAGTTGGCAGAACATACATCGTTTGTAAAAAATATATACATTCTACTTTGAAACACACAAATGAAGGCCTCGGAAGAGGAAGAGCTAAAAGATTATGTTACAATCATTAATGTTTGCAATAAGCTAAATTGAAAGGTTTTTCTTCCTGCATATTTCATTTATTTTATTTTTTATCCCGCTTTTCATTTCTTTATTCCGTCACGAAGAAAGTTACATTTTTGCATGAATTCTTCCTTCTTCGAAGTCTTCAATTTTTTCTCGAAAATTAAAAATGAACTTACCATTGAAGGAGATGCTATTAAAGCTATACAAAGCTACAGACAAACTGAAAATTTGTCGCGTGAAATCCTGTAAGAAATCGCTGTTGCAAGGAATCCGTGTCTTTATTAGTTCACACCGAGACCCCTATCGGTTCTCACATTTTTATGGCCAGGATCCGCGTACGTGTGAACGCTTCGAAAGTGATTCGCGAGTAGGACGACGCGAGGAGGACGTAGACAAAGAATCGGGGCGAGTATATCGCGCACGTGGGCGCAGTTACGAAGGATGTGAGCACGAAAGCTGGAAAGGAAACTTTCTTCATTTTTCGCTGCTGTTCGAGCAGTCCAAACTTTTTCTTGAAATATCGCGAGAATCAATCGTCGACGCGAGTGGCCCCGATCGAACGGGTCTTTTCCACGCTTTCCTCTAGCTTGAGTTTGGAGGAGTAACGAGCAGGCTTCCGGTCTTTCCAACGTTTTATCCTGATCCATTTTCAGTTTCGGAGGTAATTCAAACCTGCGATTAGTCCCGCGCTTTTCTAAAAACGCGAGATTCCGTATTTTTAGCAAGAAGTGAAATTAAAATATTAGGTGGATGCAGAAATCGACAGAATTTTTAACACAAATAATTCCGCTTTTGTTAACTAACCCCTTAACACAATTTACTTTTGGCTCTGTGTTTCAAACGTAATGAGTTTGCATAAAAATCCGTAGTCTAGTCATAAATAATAAATTGTGTTAAAATAAATATCGAACTACGCTTAGTTTCATAGTAAGTTTCAGTGAATAATAATGGTTAGCGTTTCAATTGTATAATATTAGAATTTTTAATACCATTTAATTTACAATGTTTGGATTACGGTTACTAAATTGCAGAACTATTTCCTTTGTAATTAGTAATTACACTAGGCACCAGTTTCTGCTCACCAAAATGGGCTACGGATACCGCGTAAGCTAATCAGACGTTTAAATCCTGTTCTCAGCAGATAGGCAGTAAATGCGGGCGATTTTGGTCGGACAGCGTGAGCATGGTTAGGTTAGAAGCTCGCAATAGGGATAGAGATGATTTTGGTGAACCTTAGGTTTAGCCGGCTCAGGCCACATCGCCGTACGACTAATTCTCGTTCCTATAGTTCAGTTTGTATCAACGTTATCGATCAACCTGATGCATTGCCTAAATTGGTCTCTACCACGTACACTTCGTGTCTCGTTACCTGCAAACACTATTATACCTATAAACACTATATATTTTGTATGTTTAATAGTAAAACAAAAGACCTATTCTACTTTCCTTTATGGAGAACAGATATACATATATCTTACAGATAATAGATAACGAAGATACAAAAAATATATTATAACACAATTTTACCTATTGTGTTCGTAATTAAACGTTGATACCTCATTAGATATTTTATACTTGTTCATAAATTGTTAAACGTCTCCTCTACCTTTGCTTAATACGTATCCATGTAATTCCAATTTAATTCGTTACCAAACGAATATTGTTGCAGGCTATAGAATAGCTATAATACACAGAGTGAGTCAACTAGAACTGCTATTCAAAATAACTCGTTTCTTATTGCCTTGATGAAGATTTAGGAAATTTAAGACGCGCGAAAATCGAAATATTTTCATTCAACAAGTCCCATCAAATATAACGTAGTCTGTATAAAATATATTCTTGTTTAATCAATAAATAATGCATCGCTTCTTTTCACGTTTATCCTTCTTCGATTTACACTGAAACGATGAACGAACACACGACACTTTACGAATATTATCGTGCGTAGGAGACTTATACAAATTTCAAATACATTGAATACCAATAAGAAATATTTTTAAATAGAATACCGGATAACACACAATCTTCATATCGAGTCATGTAGACCCAATAAAAACATCGGAGTTAATTACTGTTTCGCGGAAGTTACCACGGTTGCTATAAAGTTCACTTACTATTGGTACATATTATTATTTATAAAACTGTCTGGTAGGCTGTTAAAATGAAGGAGACGTTTTTATACCGCGAAGTTCATTCGCGTGGCAAAGTCTTTTTCTACCGGTGCCACCTGACGCCTATCGGTTTATTGAGGGTAAAAAAGAAGGAATAAGACTAATGAGAAAAAGAAAAGCAACTGAGGGTATACGTGTTTCGTCTTCGAGTCCGTATATAGAGCGGAGGAAACGGAAAATCGAAAGTGCTTCTCCACCATTTCCGGGGGCCGCTCTCAGCGCACCTCGGGCGTTGCTGTCGAATGCAAAAAAGGAGAATGAAATATCGCGTCTGCGAGCACGACGTGTGAAATTCTTCCTCCGAAAATAGCTTCGATATACGAGACCCTCGGTTTACATATAGTTGTAAATCCTTTCGATTTAGGTGGCACCGCGAAAATAACAATTTTTCTCCCTGTGAATTATTCCTCTCGCCATTCGTTTGTTTCACCAATTTCCACTTGTTTTTTCATCAATCTTTGCCCAACGAACCGTAAAGCACTCCGACGCAATAGAAACGACGGTAGCCAGAGATAAATCATCTTTGAAATTACATTCTACCTCGAGTGAATCCGGTAAATTTCGCCTAAGCGAAAACACCATTATCTCCTCTGTTTCGATGTCGCAACTTTTGACATACTTTCTAACTTGTTACAGTCAAAACCGATATAGAACAGGCACGCCAACGGCTTAGCAGACACTGCCAATTTTTCAACCTTCGTCCGGTTATCCAGTTCCCAGGTCATCTTGAAGTTACTGTCCGTCCTTGTACGCTTTGATTCGATTTGATAAGTTTCTTCTTTGGAACTAGCAGTCGACGTTTTTCGTATGTAGGGCGACTGGAGTGTCGAGAAAATTGGAAAATTTAGAAATACAGAGAAACTTTGATCTGAAGTTCTAGGTGTTGCAATAATAAACTGTGTATTCTCAATTTTGTAGATTAAATATCGATATATATATATATATCAATTACTGTGAATACGTAAATGTCTAGTACCTACAATAATTATTGGCAACTGGTTACATTTATTCTTTTATTATACGTATGCTGTTTATTCCCTTTTAAATATTCTTGAAGAATTAACGAATCCAGTGGGAATCCAAAGATTATCAATACGCGGAGAACTTAATCAACTTATTATAATTTAAAAATGATACGATCAGCGCCATTAGCTTACTACAGAACCAATTCTCGTTCTTAACTTACACCGTTCCACATTATTTAATCCCTTCGTTACCATGGGCGAAATATCTTGCCTCGCAATTTCTGTCTCTCTAACGAAAGGATTAAGTATCACCTGTTTTATCCTTTCACATTTCATTTTCGTGCATAGAACTAAACACAGTTGAACGTTGCTACCTAAAACGCGGAGCAAAAGATTTTCTCGATAATTTCGCCGCTCTTTTCCATTGCTATCCATAACCCTGACTATTTCGGATGTCTCACGCTGCAACAGACTCAAAGATGCGAAACGTTCTCCATCTCGTAGAGATTACGAAAAAATACAATCGTCTATGGAAACGTAATCACGTGCGCGCACGTCGTCGTAGGGTTGATCGTGGTGCAACTGTGTTATCCGTTGGTTTGTGGGAGTGGCAACACGTGTTTCTCATGTGTGTCAACGCCACAGTCGTGGCTAGGACGAGAAAGGGGAATATCGGCGCGATATCGGCTTGTACGAGTTCTCATAGAAGCGGGCTGCATACGTATTGTCGGTTTGCCTGTGCCGCGTGGCATGAAGTGCACGAAACCCTTGCAAAGCCGAGTGAATGCGTCCCTGTATGGTCTGCTTCCGCCGTAGAAGGCTTCTTTACATCCCTGGGTAATTTTTCATAAGCGGCGGTGAATGGCTTTTGCGAAAGAACTTTGTTATTACGCCGTATTCCTTTGATCTTTCGCTGATATTTAACAGAACTAAGGTAAAAGTTATCGCAATTGAGAATAAAATGATTACTTTTGAGCAATCGTAGGGTGTAATCCTTGACTTCCATTTCAGCAGTGCCTCTTTTTGTCAGGTATAAGGAAAATTTTCAGTAGAATGAGAGCGACTGCATAATTGACACGGTTTAAAATGCACCATGGCCTTTTTTTTTGTAATTGTGAAAGTAATTTCGTGTTGTTTTAAAAATAATGTTGAGCACCCTGTAATCCTGAATGTACAGTTACAGAATATAATTCTAGATTTTGGTTGTGAAAAAGTAATTTGGAATTTAGACCACTCCACTGCATACTGTAATGTAATTAACATTCCCAACAGTGCCTCTTACTAAGGCAAATCTGAATTAAATGTTAATTTTAGTACCCGTATCTCACGCTGAATTTAACAATATCTTCTTTTTACGTTTCATCTGGTAGTTTAATTGTTGTTACAAAAAGGTAGGTTTATTTTTACCTCTTCTAGATCATTCGGCACGCGTTACGCAAAGAGACAGCTACGAAAAATTCCAGGTGAAAAAAAGATGATTCCTCTTTAATGGTTATACATCGTGGGAACGCTTCCATTAAAAAGTTGTTTAACTAGGAATTTTTCCGGGTATTGTTATGCCGCGGTAGCCGCATAAAGCGTTATGGTTCTCATTTGTTGAAGTCTGGAAAATATGTAATTGCTTGTTTCGCCGAACATACTTCCATTGTCGCTTCTGGGCACACATACCGCGCTAACGAAAGTAATTACTCGAAATTTTAAATAACATTTCCGCTAAACTTTCGATTGCTTCTCACCGACGCAAAGTAGAAACCCGTTCGTATTCTACGTTTGAACAGCTATTCGAAAGCTGTTCGATTAGACGTACGGAAGCAAATTAATGAATTCAATTAAGAAATAACTCCGGGCACGGGAACGAAAACTCGTTTTCTGGTTGGTGGATGAAATTCGACGGCCATCGAACGAGAGACAACGACACTGTGCAACGACGCGAACTTGTGCTCTAGAAGTCTTTATGCGTCCCTGCCACGACCTAATTACGTCGACATCTCAACAAGTAATTCCCAAAACGCGGTACTCGTTCGCAAGCCGGCGAATTTCGTGCGCGACGAAGAAAAAGGGGAAAGAACAACATGAGAGAAACGAATAGAAGCGAAACTATACCACAGAATTAAAGACAATATTTCCGTTTCATTGATTTCCACATTATCCCCTTCCCATCGAAGTTACGTTTTCAATTCCTCTCGTTGCACAAGCAAGCGTAGAGCGCCACAGATTTGAAATACATTTGTTCGACACTCGAAAGCCGTATTTTGTTCCACTGCTGCAACGTACGAGTATAGATTACGGTAAATGCATATGCGTGATGAATTACTGGACGACGAACGAACGTGATTTTTGCGTTAATATATTCCAGTGGATTGTACATGTAAACGTGTGCGCACGTGCTATAACAAAAACCACCCGCCGCTTTAAAAATCTTCCGTCCGTAATGTATATTTAATTGCAAGAATTATTACATTGCTCGAGCGACGTTAGTTGCAATTCCTATCAACGTTGACAATGTTTCAGCTGCATGCAGCTGCGCCGTAATAACGTTTACCCTCCTAAAATACACGTTTGCTGTAGCCTGGTTTCCTTGTTTTTCCCTGGCGGAGGTTTTTTTCTTTGCGTAGAGTCTGCTAGCCGGGCGAAATTATTAGCATTAAGTTACAAAACACAGATTCGCGACTCTTACGTAGAAGTCTGGTGGGTTTTAGCATAGTTTCGTACATTTGATTCTGTGAAATGTAAATGTTTGCTTTCGTTTGATGGAAACAATTAGATTCTTGTCTTTTTTCAATTTAATGTTTCCTTCTGCGTTACGTAATGGGTTTCTTTATACCTTTTGAGAAAGTTGAACTTTGCTTACCATTTCCTTAGACTGGCCACATAATTCTCTAGCCGTAATATTAATGCGTTTATACATTATTTCTCGTGCATACACTGACGTCCAAAAGTTTATAATCATTAGTAGACCGTGAATGTATATATATATTTAGAGGAATTTTGAATTTGTTAAAAGGTATAGAATATTCATACTGCGCAAAAATGTATAAAATACTCAAATTAAACGAGACATTAGAATATTTAAAAGGTGAAACTATCTCCTGCTTGGATTGCATTTCTTACCTTGCAAAAAAATGAAGTTGCATAAAGATCCGCAGTCTAATCATTAGGTATGTCAAAGAACACAGTGATTAAAATAAAGACGAATTTAAAATCGTGTTTCTTTAAGAAAACTTTTCAGTAAACGAAAATAAAGAAAGAAAATTCGTATTAGTATCTACAATACTAATTTTGAAATAATAGGAAAATTGATGGAACATTCGATACGAGTAAAAATCCTAATTTATTCACCCTATCCAATTATTAAGTAAAACTCTACCAATATGCAAAACTGATTAAAATGTCATTATCCTAATTATATTATGCCATAATTCTCCGCTATTCCTTCTTTCGCTATTTTTTTCAGCTTCATTTATTCATTTCCCTCTTTTTGCTTTTCCTTTTTTCCTTATCCTTTTCTCCTTTGTATGCTCTCCTCTCTCTCCCTTCACGTGCCCTTAAGCTCCTCCCATCTTTATCCAGTTTGCTCGTTAGATGCTTTGTTTTAGAAGCAATATTTTTACTTGCAAGTGATATTAAACGGCCTTAAACCTCTTACTCTGTTCTGGTCTATATGAGCCAGCCATAACTTCAGATGAATATAGTTTTTTTTTTATTTTGCACTCTAGCTTTTATGAACACAATAGAAGGGTTGAAAGAGTGCAAAGTTCGTTTATTGTTGGCAGTAATCTGCTTGTAAGGCAAAGAGTTTTGCAAAATGGTTCAGTTATATGCTCTTTATAAGAATGTTAATATTTTGACATTATAAAATTCTTACAAGTTATCATGTGCTTTAGTACACATTTTACGAATCTTTGTACATCGTTAGACTTAGGATCATTACTCATTTCTGGCAAATTTATGTTTCACATGATATTTACAAATATACAAAATATTTAAATTACATATTTCGACATTTAGAGGATTAAATAGATCTCTATTAACACTTTCAGGACTAAATGTTTTCATCTTGTGAGAAACACATTTAATCACATTTTAAACTAATCTGCAAATTTGATTCATCAAAATTCATTTTCTGCTGTTTCGCTAACGAACATTCTATACTGATATTTACAACTAGTTTTGCTGAATATAAGAATATTTATCGTTTACTTTGCCAAAATAAAATAAAATGTTGCATATATGCAACATCGTATCTGAAAGGGTTAAAGTCGACTTCTTTATGCACTGTTCGAATACGTATTATATTAAAATCGTCGAGATAAGTATTAAAATAACATACATATTTCAGAATAACTTAATGATGTAATATATTCTTACATATGGAACTTATTCCTCAAATAATCCTTAAGAAATCCATGGATTTATATGCATTGCATTTTTTCAAAAGAAATATATTTAATGTCCATTTTTTATTTCCCATCAAATTGACCCGCAATAGTACACGAGGCTTAAACAGATACGAATTTGCGTAAACAACCGCAGTCTAAGCATCGCTATCGATATATTTCAATGAATTAATGAACACATTAAAGCAGTTAATCGCAACAAATAATTCATACCACTCTTTAATTATTTGCTCACTCGTCCCATCATTTGATCCAATCCCAATTTAATTAAAGCTCTACTACACAAATTCAAACATTTAATTTCCACATTCTTTTTCACTCCGTTCTAAATATACGCGAGTTTTTCACACTTACCTGGTTTCGAGCACACAGAGATGTTCTACCTTGCAGAAGCTGTAAGTTTGGAATTCATGCAGCAACTCGTGATTATTTGGAATGTCATACATGGCTGTGCGGCGGACACGAAGCATCTTCATTAAAGGACAGAGCCAGGAAAGGATAATTAAAAGTTTCACGTACGGAGAAGCTTGTGGAGGGGGATGTTGCGCGGCTCGGCTACCCTGAATTTCCCTGTTATTTGCTCCACGAAATTGCCCCGTCTGTCTGCCTTGCCCTCGATCCGCGCGAGTCTTCCTTTCCTTCCTTGAAATTCGTTGTTCGAGAAACCGTGGATCCGGCTGATCCGCACCCTGAAACGTTAATTACGGTTGTCGGAGGCCGCGACAAAGTCGGCAAAAGTTTGCCAGCCGGCTGCGGATGAGAGACAGACCGACGAAGACACTTTGATTTTGTCAACACGTGAATTCGTTACGCACGCAATTAACAGAGTTGTGTTCATGTTTCCGAGTTTCTTTGATACCGCGCTGTGGAAAGTTGATTTCGTAAGATTCTCGCTTGAGGTTTCAGGGATGACTTTAATATCTCGGATACGAGATGTGTCTAAAAAGTAATGAGACTGATTGCTAGACTGCGAATGTTTTGGCAAATTCATATTCTTATAAACACGTGTAACACTTAACTATTATTGTCGTTCTGTGAGATCGTTAATAATAATCACTTATTCATGTCTATTTTACTCTCTGCATGCTTTACGAGCTTCTCATTTTGGATAGTTTTGAATGATAGTGTAATGTTCAATTACTCAAATCAACCATGGATAATGGAGCGTGAACGAGTAATTATTAGCGGATTTACAGACGTAAGTTTTAATATGTGTAGTAGTTAAGGGTTTAGAAAGTTCTAAATATAAATAGAGATCGGTTTCATTCCTTAATTATTATAATTTGCAATCAACTTCAGATATTATTTTAATTGAATATATTATATGCGTTCTGCGCTATTTTGCAAATTGAAATTTCCCATAATTGCATAACCATACGCAGTAAACTGATTGTTGTTCTCGGTATCTGACAACATTATTTGCATAAATTTCAGTTCGCTTAAAATAACACGAGCAATTCGGCAGTGAATTTTAGAAGAGTATGTTGTAGCAACGCGTTACGAAAATGAAGCAACAGCAAATATGGCCAATAAAGCAACGTTATGTGATTAACAGCGTTCCTGTAGTTCCGTAGCCTCCATACTCCCGATTTAAGTTCACGTGGCTTGTTTATCATTCCTACAATAAAAATAAAATAAAAAACACCTCAAGAGTCAATATTAGAATGGTTATAACCGACCAACTAAAAACAATTTCAACAGAAGAGTTTTAGAATTGTTATCAGGAGAGGCAATAACATCTCCAACCGTGTACAGCTTTTCAAGGGAACTATATTGAAGAAGATACTCTAACTTTATGAATGAGTGGAACGTAAACATTATTATAAAACCAGTCTCATATTGTTTTAAACACACCTCGCAGATTCAGACAATTTTAGGACGTACGCAATTCGAAAGTAAATTACGAAGGTGATGGTTGAGATGTGCTTCATTGTGCTTTGTCCATTAAAAATGTTTAACTTACCTACATTATACATAATTGTGACTAATATGTAACTAATAATTAATCCTTTTCTCTTTTCAGACATGTCCTACAAGCCGCAACGTCCCATTATCGAGGGTGAGTGTCCATTTCAATTTATTTTGAACTCTCAGAGCGATAATACTTTCATATTTCATAGTTTTTATAAGCTCCATTATATTCTTGTCCATAAGTCACTGAATAATTTGTAACTTCTATAAACAATTTCATTTTATGGCTGCAAAGAGAAGTTAACTCTTGCTAATTTTCCTTGCATTTTAAATTTTACTGTCTTTTTAACGTCTTATTGAAAGCATATTTCGGTAACAATTTTATCGGGAAATTAATATCGATCCTTGACAATTTTAGAGTTGTTCAAGTGTTTACGGAGATGTTATTAAAAGATTGTTAAAACGTTGAGCTGGAACTATATTATAGAAGACAATTACTGAGGAGTTAAAATGGTAAACGTCGTGTACATGTCATAAATTAAAACTTTCAATATACACTAAAAATATCAGAAAAATTAGAAAAAGATCATTGAATATCAAGCAATAACTTAGTAATTCATTTATTCTTAATTAGTTCGCCATTTACAGTATTTATCATCGCGTTCAGCATGGAGTTTATATACTATTTTACTGAAGGAAATAATGTTTAACCTTTTCGGTACTTAAATCGTCTACAATTTACGTTATACAATCTGTAACATAAACTAACAATTAGACTGCGAATCTTTACGCAAATTCATATCTTTATTAACAAGATTAAAGAAACAGAAAATGTATGAAGAATTGCTTCCCACTCAAAATACAATAGTTTGCACGTTACTTTTAATATTTTATATATTTTGGCGTGTAACGTGCATTCTGCGCCTTTTTACATATCTAAATTTCCCACAAATGCATAAAAATTTGCAGTCTACTAATGATACTATAATTACTTGATTTGACTTGATTTATAGAAGAGATATTACTTTCCCATCAATCCAATGTTATCAAGAGTCTGATGGTTTATGGACAGGGGAAAAATGCTTAATACTGACGCCTCTCGTGTCTCAGAAAATTGTTCTAGCAACAGTAGAATACAGCAGATATAGTCGGGCATCAGAAGCATTCAAGTTGCACAAAAGAAACGCGAAAAATAGTAAATGACGTAGCAATTGGAACGTATAATAGCTTGCCAGACGATGTAAATTAAGCAGCACGCGATATTTAAGGACGAGTTATTCTGCAGCTTGACAGACACGAGAGTTCGCGTCTTTCGAGCCAACTTACGACTCAATTATACCAGAGTCATAGCCACCTGGCGAATTTCAAAATCGCGCCGTTTCAATTCGAACAATCACGCCATTGCTGACAATCTTCCACCGTTGAATGAACCAACCTCTTTAGAAGTTATTTTTCCCGACGCGATCACGATTATTCCGAGTGCCGCCGGTCGTTACCGCGAGGTTGGCTATTTTTCAGTAGTCGAGCTGCAGCAATGGTCGGGCAGAAGTAGCCGAAATTACGTGGAGCGTAATGCAATGTTTCGAGAATCGTAAAATTGTCGCACTGTTGTGTGAATTGTCATAAAGTGCGTGTATATCTTTAAACGTTTCTTCTTGTTTTTCTTTCATTTGGCGGGAATGGAAATTTTATATGAATATGTATAACAAATAAGAAAGATTTCAGTGCGCGGGAATGGGAAAGAAGAGTTCGTAATAACTCAAGGTTTTGAGTGCGATTAATTGATAATGTTGAGAAAATTGATAATTAGACTGCGAATGTTTATGCATTTATGAGAAATTTAAGTTTTCAAAAAGGCACGGAAGTTACATAGTTTGCAAAAAAATATGTATTAGGTGTACCAATGAATAATCCACTTCGTTCACTTAACGTGGTATTTATTTACAACAAAAAGAGGTGTTTACTTGATCTTAAATATAATTGCTATTATTTACTGCAATTTTCGGGTCAGCTATGAATTTCTCTGTGAAAGGAAACTTAGCTTTTGATAAAATAAATTCATCAATTAATTTAAACGTAGTGAACTACTTATTGGTACATCGAATAAAATATTCAAAATAAGACCCATGTTATAATATTTATTTATATAATAAATTTGTTTGTTCAGTCTAAAAAGCATGAATTAACAATTGTTTTATGATAAATATATGGATATGTAACTTTTCAGTCACATGGCACTATAGAGGTTTCATTGTGCTCATAAAAATACGATTTCGCATAAACATTCATGGTCTACTGATAACATTGAGATAAACCATTATGGTATGCGATTTACCTTCAAATATAATCCACATTCCGTTTACCCATAGTCGGGAAGTAATAAATAGTAAAAAAATTGGACTAAGCCTTTACATAAATCGAGATTGCAACAATAGCTCGAGCTTTTTACAGAGGCAGAGATCATTTATTGTCCTTATTCGGTGCATATCGCAATCATTATCTTTAGGGACAATGAAAAGGTGAACACTTCTATGAAACTCCGATACAAATCACGCTGTCAAACGCGTTATGCAACGGCTCTTTTTCAACCTCCCCATGCGTTTCCTCCATTGTTGCACGTGTGTACCTATTTCCACGTATATTATGGGCGCATTTTGCGCAGAATTTTCGTCGTTAATGTTTGCATTTTGTGGTCATTGTAATGTTCACTTCTATGCGTACGGCAGATATTGCTGCATCGACAAAGTATGACCTCCAGAGGTCAAATCATTGTTTGAATGAATTGCAACTTTTGTACTAGCTTTAGTAGAAATTGGTGAAAAATGTTCGGTGAGAATGAAAAGAATAATATGAGAAAAATGGATATTAGAAGGAATACTAATAATATTAGAATATTACTGATATTAGGAAAAATAAATTGTTGCATAACAAATATCAGTTTTAAGATAAGGTGTCTGGATAAGTATTTAAAGCTAACATTTTTTATTAATGCGAAGATAATTTGAATTAATCAATTTTGTGGTTATAAAAATCGGTCAATTATCGAATGTTCTCTTATCTTGAAATAATTGAATCGAAACATTATTGAGAAACATACTTAATTATGCAACAATGTAGTGTATAGAATTTCTTTTCTACAACTGGTTTTTTTGTGAATTTTTAACACATGGTATGTATTTGTTTTCCCTTTGGACCCTTTAATTATCAATATTAGTATTCTGTCACTTATACAGGACTTCAAGTCATTTATAATTGTCGGATTTATCTTTTCTTTAAATTTTCTTGAGCATCTTAGAGAGGAAAACTTCCTTAACTGAATTGAACTTGAGAAAGACTCCCCAATAATTCAGAAATAATCCCTTAAAGCTTCTTTTTCGAAGGTATTATCCCCCGATAATTGCCAATTATATCAAAATTATATTCACTGAGTAATAATTAATCTTGGAATATTATCCCGGTTCATTAAGAGTCTTTATACTTTAGAAGATCAGAAAAATCGAATTCCTTTCTTCGGCGTCTTAAAAGTGTAGAAGGCGTACAATATGTCTGAAGTAATATATCGAAAAATTTCTAAAATTGACAAAGTTATGAAACTTTAAATATAGTAACGTACGGATAAAGAATCAATCCTTTAAATTGTAAGTGCGGTTTCTTTCTTTTTCCTTCTTATTTTTTAACTACTCGTTAAGAATAAAAGAAAAAGAATAAGGTTTCGAAAGTTTCGAGTCTCCAGGGATACAAGAGTTTCGAGGCATCGCAAAGTTTCGTATTCGAGTTACGCGAATATAAAAATTTGCTTTTCACCCATCTCTAATGTATATCGATTTCCTGCCACAAAAATTAGGAAATACCGCCAAATGGTGGACACAAGTATGCGTTAAATTTAAACAAAATCCTATTAGTAATTTTCTCGCAGGCAATTCCTAAATTTCAGCCATTTACCGTAGAGCTATAATAATCCATTAATCATCTAACCCATCTTTTCTTCGCACGGCGGTACGTAATTGCCAGAATTTCGGCTATCCCGGTAACTGACCGCGGTGAAACATCGTTACATCGCATAGCCTTAACAAGCATAGAAATTACTTTAGTGCGTTTTGAGGCTAGAGGGTTGGGCCGCGTGAAATGTGTACCGCGGTGAATGTCGATTATCAATTATTAGGGAAGTTAGCCGCGCAAAGGACGAGGCGTACGTTAGGTACAGTTATACCATTATTTGAATAGTTCACCGATACGATCGTTTTGGCAATGCGCACTGCGGATATCCGAAGTTTCAACATTCGGATATTGAATATGGTTAGGCGGAAATTGGGAACATTCCGGATACTTCGGTCGCCGTTACTTCGGGCAACATTAGATGTTTCGATGACAACGGCCCGCCCAGCCAATTAGTTTTGAATTCCGCGTAAATCAGCCTCGAAGGGTCGTGTACGCCGCGGAATAATTGGAAACGGTCTCGATGCGATGCGATTCGACGCGATAGTCCGTCAAATTCATGCGCTCGGACTCGGCTGATTAGTGAGTTCAATAAATGGAACCGGAAAGGGAATACAGGAACAAAAGCGACGTGATTTAATACCTTAAATGGAGGAGAATTATAACCGTGAATCTTTCTTCATTTGCTTTTTACAATTTCGGAATATAAGCAATTTAACACTGATTGATAGCTAGGATGATTTATGTTCTTAAAAGATTTGATTCTGTAGTGTCAAATAATTTTTGCATTCAGGTCAATGTTTTGGGTTGAGTAAAATTATAATCGTACAGTTTCTTAGCTTTTGGAAGCTCTAATTGTAGATAACGATATAAATAAATCAAGGAATTTGTATCAGAAACTTGATTCGACTTATTAGGTGTACAAATTAATTCAGTGTCTTTCTATTTACAATCTCGTTGTTATTTTTCATCTTACAGAAAGTTTGTTAATTTCTTAATAAGTGTAAAAAATGTAATCTAATATAATAGAGGTTACTTTGGACATGAAAATTGTATCTGACCTGTTTTAAATAAATATTGAATTGCGTGAGGAGAGCGCCGGATGAATTAGTACGACTAATACACACCTAATACGTCTAAGCACGAGCATCGTGCAAGTATAGATCTCAACGCAGGCGCTCTTAATATTAAAGTTTCTTCCAAAGGCATTATTTAGATATAGAATCGTGGTTATTCGCGCGCATATCCTCCTCGTGTTTTCTCGTACCTATGCAACGTCCGCTCCATCCAGCAGCCGAAGTGTTTGCACAGAATCATTCAAACGTTCTAAGAAGCTTCGCGTTTTCGAGTGCATCCACGTTGCCAAGGAAAGCCGCGAATATCTCTGCATTTTGTGTGGCTGTAGAGTAGCTCGACGTCGCGTCGCGCTGCGAAATTTATTCCATTTACGTATAGCTTTCCAGTGAATAATTTTTATCGGGTCTCATCGCACTCGCGCTTCCGCTTCCGTTTCGTACAAATGATAAGGACGTTCGTACGACTCGAATAAATAATACGGCATGCTAACGAGGAACCCTCTCTTTCTCTTTCCCTTTTTCGCCGCCGATTAAAACAACATTCCGCGTTAGATTTTATTCATCGCACACGGTAGCGTTGTACGAAGACCGCTCTAACTTAGTTATGGAGAAGCTTTTCGCAAATGTATTCACGGTATCGGCTCTCGAAACTTGGTTGAACAAAGGAATTCTTAGAACTGCGAGAAAACTGTGTTGAATAGATGGGGCACGGGTTAAGAGCTTTCGGTGGGATCGCTGAAAAAGTAATAGGTACTTCGAAAGTTTTTATGGAATGAATTTTTCCTGATAATGGTAAAGATCCGCGGTTGATCCAATTGGCCAGCTGAGATCTCAACTCCGCTGCTTTATTTCTCATATCGATTGAATGAAGCCTTTAAGCGATTTTAAAGATTCAATGATCTTAAGTGAATGTTTAGCTCTTGTAGCTGTAGGAATTTGCAGGAACCTGTTAAGTATATGTGTTCATTTTAACACTAAATTTACTGAACCGGTCAATTTGACGGATTCCAGATTTCCTGTTTAAGGTTACAAATACCATAAGTATTATTTTTCAGCGATTTATGTTGACTTTAATTGATTTAATGATATTAATACGTAGTCTACTTCATCTCTCTCTTCCCAACCCCCTAATTTCGAATATTTATATACAGTATACCTATTTTTCCGGATGCCCGTCAAATTGTACAATTAATGTCCGTAAACTTAGTGTTAGACAATGATAAATTTTAAATTTCTTCTTTTCGAAATAATATAACACGTTAAGTTTTCGCAAGAATCCGAAAAGTGTATTGGATTTGCTGTTATATTACATTATTAAACAAAGTTTTTAGTGCAAATGGTTAACTCATCTTCGGATTCATTTTCTCTGTAGATCTGAAATATGCAGAATCCTTTTTTTATAGTAATCACAGTAAGTCTGAATCATTCTGTACTGAATTTATAGTACAGCGTTAGGTTTTTCGGATATAGAAGATCGTGTACAGATTTGTTAGCGCTGATGCATGTTTAAAGATAGCTCGAAGGCGAATAGTCCGTGTGTTTAGGCTTCGCAAAGTTTACGAGACGGTCAAAGGCTGACTATAAACTCATGCAAAGTAGGTGTCTTGGCGGGTGGGCAATTTGTAGTTGCATGGTTATCGAGTGTTAAATACTGAACGATGAAGTGGCTGACAAGGAAACGTTATTGGTGTCAAGCGATTTGGTATCATTAATCATTGTTAACTTCAAAACGAGAACTTTCCCTTCGCTGAATTATAAGCAACTTTGTTTCTAACCGCTTAACGAGAACGGCATATCTAAACTTGATAAGACTACTCCGAAAGATAATATCAGGTTATGACATAAATTTGAGTAGGTAGATATTTCGTTATGTAAATGTTATCTAATAAAAATGCAATACATAACTAAATTATGAATACTACATTTATGAGGAAAGGAAGTGATTCATGAATAATTTAGGGAAATTGAATGCGCAAGCATTCGCGAAACCATCCAACAGCTTAAATCAAAGTACAAAATTTATTAAAACTGTAAAATTTGTTCGCTGTTCGTTTCAAATAAGTTGATCGCAGCGAATCCACGATACCCTTCATATTTTATTATTTTCCCTTTTTAATTTCTGTTAGAACGAAATTTCCATATAATGGTCCCCCGCGGATCTTTAAATCTTCAATGGAAAAATGTAATTAATTTCCGTGGGAATGAATTCAATCGATAAAAGCGGCAAATAAGTGACACTAGTAATCAGAATGGCTAGCCGGAGAATATATCTATAGCGGTATTTCAAACGAAGAGTCGGAAGGGGAAGAGAAAGCTCCATTTATGCTTTATGGCCAGCTCGAAAAAGGGGTTTCCTGAATAGAAGGGGAAAAGAGCCGCGGTTCCACAGAGATCACTGGATGAAAAAGGTAGAGTAGAAATTCCGCCAAAAATATTCTACGACAGCGGGTGCAGTTACTATAAATCGCTGCGTCCTCGTGTTCCATTCCCCTCCGAGCGTTCGCACACAGCTCGTAGCTAGTGTGAATACGAGCAAGGGTAGGGGGGATGAAAGAGGCAGAGAAAAAGGGTAAAGGAACGCGGCAGTCAGGCGAAAAAAAAAAAGGAATCCAGCCGATAAATTACACGTAGAAAAAACCATGGCACCGATGGTAGAAAGGGAATAGAAGGAGAGAGAATCGGAAAGGGAATCAGAGAGGCTAGAGAGACAGATGAGGGAGAAAGAAAGAGGAGGAAAGAGGAAAAGGGTTGGAAAAGGGAGAATTGTCGGTTCGCGTAGTATAAATGCGGGAGGGTGCGCGGCGCTCGCTTTTTACTGGTTTTTCAGGCCTCTCTTGAAACCACCTTACACCGGCCAGCATTATCGGGCTGTTCGCTAATATTAACCACGAAATTTCACCGAACACCTCGGCAAGCGGAACAAAGGGGAGAATCGGGTATCGGGATATTTGCGCGAGCGGATCTCTATGTACCGACAATGAGAATGTCAGAAATCACGGCGATTTGATCATAGAATGGAAATTTCTGCTCATTGAACGTGGCTAAATTAAATTGTCCTCAAAATGGCTGCATTTGTGGTTTTAACGTTTTCGTTATGGCGCGAAGCGCGTCGCTTAATGGAAAAAATCTAAAGGCCAACTATTTTTTTACTATGATAAATAGCATGAACGTAATCTCTCTTTTTTTTATATGTAAATTACCATTTCGCATCTAAAAAATCTTAGTGTTTTTAGTTGTTCCCGTATCATCGTATTTGACCGAAAACATTTTGCCAGGAGTAGTATATATTAAAAATAAACGGTGCACGGAAGTAAATTTCTCACGTTGAAAAAGTGAATGCAACGCAATCCAAATCCAGTTTTCGGCAACCGTACTCAAAACTTTAAGCGGCTCGATACCCGGAAAGTGAAAAGTTTGCACTACCACTAGCAGAAATATCCTCTAATATCGTTGATTTGGACAAGAGCGCGACAACAGCGAGCGATTCACCGTGAAATCGGACGAAAACAAGTGAAAAGGGGGTAGCTAACATAGAGTAGAGAGAGTGTATCAAGGAAAAGCCTGTGAAAGTCGCTGCTTTTACTATTCCTCGCCTTCGCGGCTCGGATATTTCTTGTTTCGCCACGTAACTTGCGAGCCGGTCGGCGGCTCTTTGTGTGCTCGGCACATACGCGTCTTTGCACAGAACTGTACGTGGCGTGCAAGCTATACTCGTGGCCAAAGATAAGGTTACGTTAAGAAATTGCTTTCCGTGGGGCCAAGCCAAACCCGAAGAAGGAACTCTCCGCATGCGGCAATCTTTTCTTTCTCTTTTGCTTTTTCCTGTTCGCCCTGTGCCACCCATCTTACCACCCTTTCGAACCCAAACCTAGCCCTCTCTGCGTGTTCCACGTTCCTCTTTTCTTCTCTGTCGCGTAGTCGCGTCGACGTTCCTCTCGGCTCTTACTTATACCACTTCAGCTTTCGTTTCTGTCCACTTCCTTCCGTCGAGATGCACGCCGACAAAAGGCGATGGAGCCTCAAAGGGGCGCGGCGAAAGAACGCTGGAAGCCGTTCACCGGCCTTTGAGTTTCCACGAAGCCAACCCGGATTCGTGCATGCTTTCGCTCTACGCGAGACCGAACCGAAGGTGACGATCATTTTGTTACGATAAAGGCTACATTGAGAACTGTGTATTTCATGGTTCCCCTGGGATTCCCTTTCGCAACGTGTACTTACACTTCCAATTGTATCACACTTTGTGAGCAGAACTCGGCTTAATGGAAGTAACGTTCGTGTTTGGAAGTCCGTGTGCTCGTTGTATTAGGTGTGTCAGTAAGTTATCCAGCACTTTTAAACCAACTAGAAGTAACTAATTCTCTAGAATAGGAATTTATGCTTAGGAAATAACAGCAAATTATATTTAAGTTCAAGTAAATTTTGTTAGTAGTAAACGTTGGATAAAACAATAGACGTGAGTTGTTCATTGATATATCTAATAGAATGAGTATTTTTAAATCTCCACAGTTTAGAATTCATTTTTCTGTTTAATTTTATTATCAAGCTGATAAGTGGAAATTAGATGCGTAGCTGTATTCAGAATTTGGCGAGACAACACAGAAGTAAATCAATTTTTAAATAAACTTTCAAATTTACCTTTTTATATAACAATCAATAAAATATTAATTTTACAGACATTTAATAGCAATAGATTTCAGATTCGTATCCGTATTAGTGTTTAAATACTTTGGCTCGATAGTTAAGGGTTAAAATAAATTTACAATAATTTCGTGTTTTCCCGATAAATATAATATTATATAAAATTCAGCGAATAGCTAATAAGTTTCAAAACTTTTGTAACCAACTGAGTTTGCTAAAGTTGTCTTCTTTATGATACAGTTCTGCTTCTATTATCATTTCTTCATATTACACCGTCATTAATTACGCAAAGTACCTGTATATTTATGCTCATACTGTTTCAATATTAATTAGAACCGTCTCCATCTAGGAACTAAGAACGCCTTTATTTTAATCCGTTGCATCGAAAGGGTTGAGCAAAAGTATTCTTCTCTTCTTGCGTCTTAACACAGTTGGATAACGCATTCCATTACTCTATCCAGAATCATTTCTACGCGTTCAATTCATCCCCCGTAGACAGTAATATCGTAGAATATGAAACACGGAAGAATGAAATTTAGAAATCCAATAATCTCGATAATCCTCGCTGCCGATCGACCGATTATCTTCTCTTCCCTGGCTCTGAAAGTCTTCCCCTCTCTAAACGCCAATAACACAGACGATTATTCCGCCTGTCGCAATAATTTCAGAGCTTCCCTCCTTTTATTCTTCCCGTAATGTCGATCGTGGCCGGCAGTAAATTGAGTCGCTGAAATATCTGGCTGTTAGTCGGCAATCCTGTGTACATTCCAGTGTATGCGGCACGCACGGTAACCGCGTAATGCGCTGCATAACAACGACCGATAACACTTTATTATATTTTACAAACCGGTCAGCAACACCGGTTGCATTATGAGCGAAAAGTCGATGCTCGGACAACAGAGCGGGGATATGAAGCTGTGGGTGATGGGGTGTAGGATTAAAATTAGTCCGTCATATTAACAGCAACGGCGGGCAATTTGCGTATTATTTAAACCCGTTTGCTGTAAATAAACGGGGCAAGCGTTAATCTCATACAAGTTATAATGAAAAGCAAACGCGCCGCTTGTTTAGCCGGCTCACTTATCAAGTTCTTTGAACCGAACCCGCGACGCTTCTTTTTCCTTCTCATTCTCTCATTAACATTTACATCGCGCCAGCGAGGGATAAGAAGTTAATTGCGCAGTCTGGTAAAGTCAGTCTTTTCTCAAAAATTGAGCTACGAAATTTTGAAACCGTCTGAAAAAGAGTTACAACATTTGTGAATTAAAGTTGGTGTAATTGGAGTTTCGGGCTGGTTATTTGCACTCATTGGACGTTAGAATTAGGGAGATTGAAAATTGTATAAAAATTGTCGAATGAATAGAAATATGGAGGATCATTAAAATGGATACTAAAATATTAGGCCATCTCGTAAGTAGACAATATTTCCGAATACGCAAAAGAATATTCAATTTAAATACAAAGTACAGCAATAACAGATATTTTCGAAATCATTGACGAAATTATTTAATCTTCCCAAATATGCATTATAAAAGCAAATCAACTTTATATCTCATCCCGAAATTCAGACAATTTTTATACACGCAACTTGTCTGTATTTTCTGGCAACTAATAACCGTGTATTTTATTTTTTAATAGAACGGATATTCTATAACGATTATCAACAGGGAAATTAATTAATGAAGCATTTTGCTTCCTATCAAGGCCGGCAAAAACAATTTGTCCGTCGATCATACGTGACATGGCGCATTATTATTATTAATTCATCTGTGAATGAGAATTCAATATTAGACAAATGCCGGGGAAACGACGATTCATTTCGTTTCTCATATTCACACGTGACGTTAATTTCGGTCACGTCGAAGTTTTTGGCAGTCGCTCGATAATTCAGTCTCTGTGTGTCCCATTCCACTCTGCCGTTGCGAGTTTACTAACTATCGGCTCGCGTTAGTTATAAATTGAATCTTGATTATTCCGAAAACCGAATTCAAGGTGGGATAGCGTTAAAGGCGTTGATTTTTTTCAAAATAAATCCTGCGGAATTTTATTTGAAATGGATATTCGATGAATGATTACATGGAAACTCCCTCTTTTCAGTTTATTTTCATTATTACGGAATTTAATAATCATACAAAAGTAAAAGGTCGCAAAAACTGGGGAATGCTTCTTTCCATTGCTCTTCAATATTAAATTGTTTAATTCTTTAAGTAGTATATGTTCGAGCGGCTATATTTAAAGCCATACGATTACGGTGGATTTCATATATGGCGCACATAGATAATTCATTCTGAATGTTTAAAACCACGAATAATTAGTACAAAATGTTGCGAATAAATATAAAATTCAAGCTACTGTAATGGTTACTAATGGCAGTAATATTAAAGTAATAATGGCATTAATATTAAAAAGTTATCTGTGTAAGTACATCATCGATCAAATAAATCCTGGGACGCTGCAATCCCTCACAATAATTATTTTCCATCGAGAGGATTAATCTAGTTCGAATATTTCACAACTAAGTGGAAATAAATTTAAGGGTACCCAATTAAGAAAGCACCATCAAGTAAATCACAAATACTTTACAACAATTATAAAGATAAATGCAAAATCGTATTTAAAAATAAAGTGGTAATTATTGTTCCCAACAATTTCACCAACTACATATGCACATTCGCGAATACATCATACCGTTAAGATTGATAAGTAAAAAGCAATAGAAAATACAGACAGGCGTACTACAATATGTTTTTATTTCACTAATTTGCACGATTGTAGGTTCAACGCCGTCCAGTGTAAAGTATTAGCCATCGAAATACTTTTTCCGCCCGTTCTCTAAGCATGCCACTTCTGTACGCGTTATTGTACTTATTGATGTGCATTTTTGAAACTTCGGGGGAGGAGGATTGATTTAGTTTCGACAACGTGAACGTGGTCTCTGGATTACCCTGGCGCAGATGGTCGCGGAAGAAATGACCCCTTTCGCCGGGTAGAAACACGATAATCGATGCCCCCGTATCCACGGCCAATGGATTCGATATCAAGCGGCGCAAAAATGCCAGTACGCCGGTCGGGACGAAGTAAAAAATAGACACAAAAGTGTCTGTATCCGCGAAACGGGCAGTCACTGAAAATGGGCGGTATGAATTAATCAACTGCGTCGACTCTCGTGGCCAGTCGTTTATCGAGATTCACCCTCTCGCTCGCGCTACTCCAAATTCTGCTTTTATTATTTTTCACCGACCCTCCTTCTCCCCCCCCCCCTCTCGCTCTCCATCTTGCTTTGTCCCTTTGTTCTATTCCCGTTTTTCACTATCTATCCGTTCCTCTTTTTTTACGAGTCACCAAAAGATAGATTTTGTTCCAACTGATTTGAAAAGAATTGTGGAACAGCGTGTGCAGAGAGAGGTTGGAACGGTAACCAAAATGTATTAAATGTGGCGAATGTTCGCGAACGCGCGCATAACGACGATATTTTACGGGGCGTTTAAATATTGACCGGTTGCAGCACCGATGGTACTTGACACGTATTTTCTATTATTTTTCGATGCTATCGTTCCATGGCCTTTTAATACCTCGGCCTTATTTATCGGGAAGATCACGCTAGTTCGAAAGCTCAATGAAACGCTGCATTGATCAAATCGTTCAGAATATTTCCGCTTGCTTGTATCCGTTTATATCCGTTTCATCTGTCGAGTTTATTCTGCAATGTAATTGCGCGCAATCTCGTATACTCTTGTATAAAAATCGAACACTTTTTCTTAGCGTGAAGCAGTGATTCCTAACCTTCTGGACGCCACGGAACCCTTTTAAGATTGTAGGGAAATTTTGCGGTACACTAGTATTGCTAAGTCCATTCATTTGAGAACAGAAATAAGCATCTACATTGTAGACCAATAACAAATCGTACCTACTTATATTCCTTCATTGGAACTTCTTGGAATTTTAATAATTTCGTGGAACGTGGTTGTCAAACGATCAAAAGTAAACGAAAGCAATTGAGATGAATATGGAGGGATGACTGTGGATTCAAGAACTTCGTCTTGCACAACTTCTTTGATATTATTTGATAGTACAAGGCTAGATTGGTGTCTCTTTCCAAAAAATTCAGTATTTATCTATAAAAAATCAAATAGAACCTTAATGTATAAAAGAATCTTCATTATTATCCTACAAAATTTTTTTTCACTTTGTCATCAATCAACTAATAATCCCTTCCTTTTAAACAGATGACAATCTTAAATTCATAGAATTTGGTCATCTAATATTTCGTTACACGTGGAATAAAGCGTCCTTATTAATTTATTCGTTCAATCGCGTTCTTCGAAGTCTCTTCTAAAATGAACTCAATTAGCCTCCGCAATAGGACCTTATTTTACGTATCATATTGCAACACGAAAAGTGTGAAAATATTGCAACAAATTTCATTGAATAGGAATAGGAGTACTATTTGCTATCTATCTGCTCAAGATTTCTCCTTACAAAAACCGTGAATAATCCACATGCCACGTAGTGAGTTTATGGTTTGGTTCCGGCGAATCAAAGTCACATTAACGAGACCCAAGCTTTAGACGTCTGGGCGCCAGAATCTCACTGCGAACACAAACTCACGTGTACATGGTACGTGCCCTAAGCGAAACCCTTTAACTCGCGCAATCGCACGCTGTGACTGAGACATGGTTCTCCAGGGACGACCAGCCGAGATTTACGGACTCGATTCCCCTATATCGTTCCTTTGCACGTATCGCACGCAGGCGTGAGCTTGCAGGCACGTGAACTTGTGCCTGCTTCCGTTCGGCGCACGTATGGGTGTCTACACGAACGCGTAAGTGCTTGCAGTTGAACGAAGGCGTGTTGCGAAAGCGTTCCTCTCGCTTTTCGTCTTCATACCACGTCGATCCGGTCGTATCTTTCGCCGGGGGAGAGTAAATCTCGGTGTCTTTTAAACCCGAAAATAAGGAAGGGTCTTTCTTTCGCGTAAAAGGGTACAGGAAGGGGTGAGGTGGAGTTGGATGCTTTTAGAAAGCGCCAAATCATAAGTTCATAGAGGAACTAAAAGGTATGGAGATATGGAGGTATGGATTATTATGTAAAGTGGTATTTCGAGGAACTAAATTAAGCGGGAGGTTTTAAGAAATTTGAGAGTTTGAAAATTCAGATATTGAGGAATTGAGAAACTAAAGAATTTAGAAATTTGAGAACGATAATAGGAACTTATTAAATTCTAAAGTTAGGAAGTGGGGAAGATTGAAAATCACATCATTAGTGATCTTCTTAGTTACTCTGTATTATTCAAGGTCTTTTAACCCTCCATAACACTACGCGATTTGGAAGTTATATACACATTATTGCTATACCATTATACTGTCACTAAGTAACTACGTTTCAATAATTATAGCTTTGTAGTATTCTCGTATTGCAATGTAAAATTCCAATCACCTATAATTTTTTTCTTAACCCTGCATCGGTTTCCATGATTTCATTCAATCTAATCACATCGTGGTTTCCATAGAAGTGTTTCATAATTCTGAGAAAAAGAAGCTTCAAAATAGATATCGGAATTTAAGGATTCACATATTAATTAGACTTCGTTTATGTTTCTCTCAAAACTAGGAAATTATGTACAAAAATAAAAACATGTTCGCGTCGAAAATGATCCAAAGGTCGTTACAAGGTTAAATAAAGAAAAATTCTGCATATAGAGGGTCAAGATGTTTTAGCAAAATGTTTAACCAAAATGATGTTACGCATCGGTAACAATTATTGCAATGCGCAGCACAAAATCTTTGGATTGCCAGTGGAGAACCAGCAATCGAATTCTCAGTCATAATGATAATGCACGTATTATAGCTCGTTTCGGCGTGGTCCTCGTCCACCTGCACCGAGTTCTGGCTGCATGGCTGATTACGACTCAATACTAGGATCTCTCGGTCATTCTGATACGGCTTCATATACGTACCTATCTGGCTGCATGTTTCAGTAACAATGGTGCATTACGTCGGTTTAATCGATGATAAATCACACCGCGATATCCGTGACCGATATCCCCGCTTTTCGAGATGCAACGTTGAGAGAAATATTTATCGTCCGAAATGATGTACGATCGTTGTTAAACCCACCGGATAAAATTGTACTTTTGACCGTTCTTTGGATAAAAATATGACATTGTGCTCAGGGTTATTTATGATGCAGATTGTGCACACGATGCTTGCAGCTAAAAAAGACAAAAAAAATATACAGAAACCAAATCCGAAGAGCACATTTTATTATCGCACGAATAATTGAGAGATCCTCATGTTGCAATTTTATAAGTTTTCAAGAAATCACGTTTCAAGATAAAAAGATTGCAGAAGATATTTGGTGATACAAAAAGCAAAAATGTATGTATTAAAGTTTCCAATACAGATAATTCATTATTTTTAATTTCCACAAATTTTTGTGAATTTTTATGCAAATTTCTACTTTTATTAACGAAATGAAGGGAACGGAATCTGATTGGAAGGTTGGTTCGCCCTCTAAACAAAATAATACGTACATTATTTTGAATATCTTGTATGTTCTTGATTTTTTGCATTCTTCTGTAATTTTGTGCATATTTAAATCTACCCATAAATAATAAATGCATAAAAATCCGCAGTCTAATAAATGACATCAGATGCAATACAACAAGAAATCAGTCGAAATGTCACATCTCGTCAAAGAATGAACTGATATTTAAGTGGCAATTTTTTGCCCTTCGATAAAAACCTATTCAATTACATTTAAGTCGCAACAGATATTTGATTTCATTAAAAACGAATGCTGAATTTAACAAGAAATTGGATTACTTTATGCCGAATCTAAGAAACGTGACAGGTATCCTTCACTGTGAAATACAAGAAAATATCAGAAATAGGAATAGAGACAGAAATCCTGAGTTTCTTCTTCCATTCCCATTTTCATACGCACACGTTCCCAGGTGGAGATAAGCCCTGAGATTGTCCCACGGAAGTGCATCTTCTGTTCACGCAATACCTAGGAACAACTCCGCGTTACACTAGAATTCCAAACAACCAGTAGCACTAAAAAAAAAAAAAGAAAAGAAATGGCTATTCAAAGTAGGAGAGGAGGAAAAGGAGAGAAGGATCTCGTGGAGGCCGTTACGTTAACTTCTAACGACATTACCGGTTCCCTCGATTAACTCAAGCTTGGGACAACGTCGTGTTTCTAGGAGTACGATGCCATTCGGGGCGTACAAGACGCGTCGCGACGAGGGTCGCGCACAGGTGTGAAACACGCTCACCCAGCCCCATCGTCGCGACGCTAGCGTCGGTGAGAACACGCTGCTGCATATACATACGTACATGCTCCAAATAGCTTCCACAGCCCAGGGGAGAACTCCATAAAGACTGATTTACGCGCAGGATTTATGAAGACCGTTCGGTTTTCTGGCCAGTATTTCACCGATGCGAACCGTTTATTTTTTATCTCTCTTCCCCCTTTTAGATTTCCTTGTTTTTCTACCTTGACACGTTGGAAATCTTCAATTTTCCTTCTTTTTTTTTTTTTTCTTTTCATGGATTCCCAGCACCACATGTACCTGTCTGGACTAGAGGAAGAAGAATAGAAGAGCAGATACGAGCGAGAGCGTATCGCTGCTAACGACTAGTAATCGTGTAATTTAATGCGGGCAACGATTCAAAGCGAAGGGGATGTTATCGTGAGCCCTCCTCGAATGTATTAAAAGGCGAACGCAATTCTATAAAGTCGATAGCGAGTGCAAATTCAGCGTAGCCCTGCGGCGAAACTAGTTACGACTTTCCGCGTTCACCGTGCCATGATTAATAGAGAATTGCAGCCGACTTTGGCCGAGCTCGTTGAACGGCTGCAAGGGAAGCTTTCCAATATTTCTCGGCCAGCAGTGAACTTGTCGATGTAATGGTGGCCGTATTCGACCCTTTAGCGGCGACTCTAGTATCGAATTGACATTAGAAAAGAAATAGTGACGCCCTTTTTGCCAGCCCTTGTGCAATACGTTGCTGGTTCATAACTTTCTGCAAATATATTAGCTCTGTTCGGTACATAATACTATTTTCAAACTGATAACTTAGTGCATTATAATATGAATTGAAGCTCTTTGAGAGTTATTCTACAGACGAGTAAACGAAGAAATGGTCGATTTTAGTATACAAAAATTGGAGATAGCATATTACTCGCGAGAAAGGATCAATTGGACAGTCTCGATAAAAAAAAAAGATCTCCCATAATTAAAGCCTTAACATTCACGCCACAATTTTTAATGCATAAATTTGCGGACCGGTAGCTTTCATCATTTATATCCAGTAACCCTTTGAAAGTCGACTAACTGAAACTGCATCAACGACGTATTCTAGTTGTTAACCAACAAGGAAGCGTGTGATAGCCAGTGGATGACGAATAGAAAGGATGGGGATCGCCAAAGGGTATGAAAAGGGTCAGCGTAGACGGTAGCCAGGGCCGCGGATACTGGCCATGTTTCATGGGGGATCGGTCAGAATATTTCAAGGCTTTGCATGTGTCTCTGGGTGCAATCTACGCGCAGGAAAAGCTAGCGGAATGGGCGAAGCGAGGTAAAGGGAAAGTGGCTTTTACATAGCCCTAGGATTTAACTTCCCAGTGTGGAAGGTGGATAGAACGGGGATGATGGTAAAGGTCTACCGATGTCTGGACGCAAACCAGTTCTCGCAAAAGGGGGCGATGGTACCGAGATATTCGAGAGGGTTGATAGAGACGCGAGGTGGAGGGATCGAAAGGATGAGGGGGTACGACTGGCTAGTCTGGCACGAATACGAGTCGTATGGGTGGGGTGCAGACTATGACACAGACAAAAACAGGGTGTCGCGACAGAGTGCTCAACTCGGACAAAGGAACACCGTGGCGGACCGTAGACAAAAGGTTAATCTCCTTTTTTTTGCAGAGTTTAACTCCATCCCCTGTAACCGACCATTCTTCCCATTTCTCCGTTTCTAGTTCCTCATTTGCGAATCCCCTCGATCCCTCTTGCCGAAGCTACCATGTGGATAGGAATGCGCCAAGATTTATACGTTATCCAGCATCGCGTGAGCACACGGTGGTGCGGACTATCTCGTGGAGATGTGGTCTACCCGATTACGAGTAGAGATCTCTTCGTATTGAATCTTGACGAGCTCTCGTACGAGGGAATTAATTGAAACGTTCGGATCGCGAGTCGAAAGACAAGAACACAAGAACATCCCATCAACTTCACGGAAGCGTTATCGTATTCTCTTGGCCGACTTCCTCCCGTTCGAAAGTCTGTTTTTGCCACGCTACTGGGGCGTGCACCCTAAACGAGGTTCCTTTGCTCCTTCGGTGATTAACTGTTCTCCAGCGACGCGGAAGGCCAAAGACGGTCCCTTTCGTTCCCTTGGTGTGTGTACTCTGCCGCACTGTGTTTGCTAGCGTCTGCGCCCGTGTATATTGCGTGATCTTAAAGAGGATACCAAAAGGTTCGCTTTCGCGAGCCGACGACGGTGAAATGAAACTCCGGAAAGAAAGGCCGCTTTATTTCGGTCGCCTGAGAGAATCCGCCTTGCTGCGTTGGGACTGCGCAAGTATGCCATAATGAAATTCATCGCGCGACGATATTGAATTCAGAATCACGGTTACTTTCGGGACAGTCGAGAATTACCTCGAACGGAATTCCGGGAACGTCTGCAATAATGGAGGCCGTACAAAGGTTCGCTTAGGCTGTTTACAATATGGCAAGACCTCAATGGCGGTCTTCTGCTTCGCGTAGCGAGGAGAGAGTCCCAAGGCGGCATATTTCCTTCGAGCCGAGTTCGAGGGATAATATCGAAGCGGCACGAGCCTCGTGGCGTAAGTCGCTTTTACGAGTCGCGGCACGCGCCGTCTCGCTTTCCGTATTAGACTTTATAATAGGGACCCTCCTGGTCTTACGTATGTTAATGCACGTTAAGCCTGATACCGCGAGTCGCCGAGGTATCCCCCTTTCTTCCTTGCATTTGCATGTCGGCAAGGACACGTCGAAAAATGTGCGTTACATGCGAGCTCGAATGGCAGGATGAAGGATCGTACTATCGAACGGTTAGATTCTTGGACGTTCCCTTCAAAATGGAAAAGATTGCGACAACAAAGAGGCAGCTCCATCTTTACGCGTTTTTTATTATATATCCTATCCTTATTGGAAATGAAGAAGAAATATAGGTTTAATATTCAAGGGAAAAGTTTATTGCTGCCAATAATAATCGAATATAAACTCACGGCAGCTTTCGAGAAAGACTTTTGGATATTTAAAGCGGGGTGTCTTCTCATGGTTGCAATCTTTTCATGTATAAGGTACAAAAGTAAACGGTTTATATAGATAAATTCTGTTGTTCATGAATACTCGTAAACATAACGTGAAAATGAAATGGAAGCATCGCTTTAATTAATTCCTTTATATTTTCATACGAATATACACAATTAGCCAAAATGCTACACCTGTAAGATATAGAAATGATCATTTCCACCACTAATATACCTACGGACACCTGTGCAACTTGCCCATCAGAAGTGTGCACAACAGACGAGAAGCACGCTTGTAAACCGGTACGATTTTAATTCGTCCACCCGGCGTGCTCGATTATTGTTACAAGCCAGAGGACGAGTAAGCAGCTGGACTAGGGAGCGAGAGCTTGTTACCCTGTAACGGCCTCTATCTCGGCCTTAATGGGTCGAAATGTTGTTACGTCCGGGGACGGCTTAAACTACTTCTGGACAGCTTTATCCGTCGACTCACCGCGACACGAAACGGCCGACCAATCGTGCCCGTCTTCCACTTGGATTAGCAATGTTGTACGACGAACTGGGGACTAGCCTAATTACACTTTATGCGCTGTATTACAGCAGCGATACGTATCAGCGAAATTGTATCGCGGTATCTTCCCAGACACAGATTTATCGTTACATCTGTGACGATTTCACGGTCGACGGTTAAGTCGTTGAATTAGACAGTGTCCTTTTTTCGGAATTGGAAAACAAAAGAATTTGCAGGTCTTTTTTCGTCAACTTCATTTCTCGCGGGCCAATGTCATTCAGATTAATTGCTGCACTAACGAAGAACGCCTCGTTACGACGGATCAGAAAAGTTCGAACGAATTTCGAGAGTTTTTCGAGCTACTCTGGGAAAATGGTGCACCTTCTTTTCAACTCGACCACCCCCTTCTTTGGTCGTTGCAACTTTTACGACTGCCTCGCGCCCTTTTCCTCCCCTCACCGTGGATTTAACCGTCTTTCATTAAACTCCGCCATCCGTTCGTGCGAGTCGTAAGACAGATTAGTCTGGAAGTGTCTCCCGGAACTTAATGGTCGTGACAATTAAACGGGAGTTTTGACACAAAACGGTTTGCTCGAGCGAGTAATCACGTTATACTTGCTTTAACAACTGTGCCAGGCGCACAGGCGGCCCCTTTAACGTTTGTACTGGGTGTCCTAAACTGAAGGGATATTAGCCAAATAGCAAACAAGACTTTTAATGCAAGATTATTGCGATAGGAATATACAAATGAGGAATAAAGAATACCATTAGGTATCGGGAAATGTTCGTGCAGTTTTTCTATCGTAAATATAGTCAAATTGAATTTTTCATAATTTTTGACAAAAATAATATAGATACCCATACCATTACTTATATTTTCAGTAGATTTGGCGCATGCTTTACTTTGTTAAATAAAATTGCGTTTCAAGAAAGTTCAAATTATTGGAGTTTTGCACTGCATAAATTCGTACGAACCTTTTCCGCTACCTAATAATTCAACTGCAGGCTTGCACGTAATTATTCTTTCTTTAATCTTTTATCTATTATATGCCACTATAGTGGCTTCGCACTAGATCATTTTTTAGAACTATTAGCCATTACAGTGACTCACTTGTTTATCGCGCCTTGAGAGCCTCGTACGTTTTTTTTTGCGACGTGGATATGTCCCTACGTGTTTTCTGATTCGCATTTCTTTTCCCATAATTACACTGTTAGTCTTTATGCAAATTTATATTTTTATACATAAGATGGAAAAAAACAGGGCTTAAATTGGGAGTTGTTTCACCCCCTGACTATCATAATTTTTACTGTACTTTAGATATTTCGTATACTTTCACAGATTATGTGCATTCTGCACCTTTTTCACTTTTAATTTCCTATAAATGCATACGAATTCTCAGTCTACTCATAATGTTATAAATCATTCAGTTGTCATTTTCTACTTACGTGGCCATTGCTAAAGGCACAATGAAGATCACCAAAAACTGATTGTGGCACTAATATCGTTCATAGCTTCGCGACTAGCTTTACCGTGGCTAAAAGGTTACAAAAAAAAAAAAATGAGAAAAATTCATCATCACCATCTTTCTCTCAATATTCAGAATAAAATAAATTTAATCCATCACTGACATGTAATCAATCAACTCACAATACCAGTGTCAAGTGCCACTAAAGATCAACTTCCCCCAGACAGTTTTACAAAGTCATTCATCTACCCCCTTCAACGTGAACCAACCGTTCCACAATATTCACCGACTGACAGCCACTTCCCGCCGATAATTCCATTTTCATTCCATTTTTAATCCTCCATCAGTACCCTTGCTTCCGACTACACCCTATGTAGATGCTCCGAACGAGGGTGGCTACCACAGAAAGGACAATATCGGTCTCCCCTGGCAATTGGTGTTAATTAATCATTCGCAAAGAGGCCAATAATCGCAACGGAATCCGTGCTCGTCGCCGAAGGATCATCTCTTACATTCCCTCGCCCCTTTTCTCTCAGCCTCCTGTCCTAACTACTCCCTTTCCCATCCTTCTTACCAACTGTCTCCCTCTGCCCCCTCTGTGTCCGTCTTTTTCTCACCCCGAGCCGGGGCCGTCTTGTAAGGGAGGATTAATTAACGCGCAGCTCGACTGTACAACGGGCAACGATCTTCGCGTAATTGCTGCGAGTGGCGTTGCTCCTTCGTGGCCGTTCCCACGGCTTATTTTAAATGCGACGTGAAATCAGCTTAATAGCGTCCCACGGAATCGTGGCCGCCTTCTTCGACCGTTTCGTATCCCTTTTTCCTCCACCCGCTACTCGATGGGAATTCTAACGGGGCAACGAACCGTGACACTTTTAAGCCGGCCAGCCTGAAACTTAAGGTCTTAACGTCGAGCCGAGGCTTTCCTTGTTATCGTCGAGATCGTCCTGGATGATGACGATTATAAATCAAGCCACACGGCTGACACTCGTTAACTTCCACGCTCCACTTTGGCGAATAGGCGAATCCAGGACGAAGGCATCGCACGATGACCCGGATTTCTCTATTGAGACCAATAATTGTTGGTAATTGTCGCCACGCTGGCGTAAAATTGCTTTGGAACCTTGACGTTGGTTCGATTCGCCGGCTGATTCCTTTGGCGAAGTCTAAGGAAAAGTTTCCTTAATTGGCGGAATCTTTTAAAGTGCAAAAATTTGATTGGAGAATTAATATTGGGTTGAGGCGGAAAATTCGCGTCGGTACCATAAATCATTTGGAATAATTTTTCGCTCGGAAGAGTGAAAAGTTTGACACAGTTGGAATAATCTAGCTACCTGAAAGATGACGAAAAATTATTGGGGAAATGGCAAATGTTTTCATGGACGTGACATATCTAAATAAGAAAACTGGTCTTTCAATATGACTGAGTGAACTACACGAATTTTGCATTCAACTTAATACTTAAGATTACCGAAGAAGATTAAAATAACAATGTGCTACAATTGTAAACGATTCTAAGTAGTACAGAACATAAAACAAGAATTTATAAACCCTATGCATCTTCCGTGCCAATTAGGAGAGCATAAACAATTTTGGAACTCGTTTCTTGAAATCTGAACAATTTTCGTTGTCCATATGCCGTCACTGATATAACAATTTGTAATTTTCATCATCCTCGTGTGACGTACGGATTTAACCCTTACTTTGTAGATTATAATGACGATATGCAGTGAGTGTAGGCAGTTCTAAGTGCTATAAAACTTACAGAGAAAAAAGGTTTATAGATTCTATGCGTTTCTATTACAAATAAGGAAAGCATAAGCACACTTGGAATCTGCTTTTTTAAGATCTAAAGAGGTCTCGTTGCTTGTGTATCATCGCTGGATTAATGATTCATACTTTTAGGAGTTCCCGTTCCATATATGGCCTTAACAGTAAAATGGTTAAACTTAATTATGAATAGATCATTCTTATTTAGTATAGAAAGCAATTAATACCATTTCTCACTGCTTCATTCATAATGTATCGTTGTTGCTCAAGTTCAATGGTACATACAATGCGATATCGATCCAATCGGTAACGTATCGATTAAAACCTTAAATCCTTTCCCCAATTAAAAACGAATGAACCAATCTGCTACAAGGAAACGGAAATCCAAGCAAACTCAGTATCGAGAAAACACCCAGAAAGAAAGTCACACCCAAGCTAGATTTCTGTCTCGCTTAACAGCGCCCAACCCTGATTCTCCACGATAAAGCCATCCTACAGAGAACGAGCCCAAGAAAGAAAACGAGAATTAGAAGGGACGTCTCGCCCACGCGGGTTCCTTCTTTCCACTTTCTTTATATCTTCCGAGGAAAGAACAAATTACGACGATCCTCTATCTGTCAGGGAAATGGCGAGCGCGACATTACGAGGTGGTAGACCGTAGTACCGCGCCCCCATCGGTGTACCTATTCGAAATCGTCGGAGTAGGTACAAGTAACGCTTGAAGTTAGAAATTAGTAGTGTTGCCGAGCGTTTAAAAGATAAAAGCAAACTTTTCCCATTAATGCCCGCAGGCTGGAGTGCGGAGAGTTCGTGGCATCGAGTAGAATAGGGTGGAGATGGTGGCAGCGCCACCACCGCACTATCCGACTCAATTGCAATCCTTCGCCCCGCTTCCCCTTCCGGTCTGACCCTAGGACGCGGTTCCCTGTAATTATTTAAAAAGTTTTCGCCTCGTCCCGACCTGTCGAGTACCAGCACGGATCAGGTATCATTATACACGTACACACGAGGTATCCCCGAGTCCCAAACCGACACGATTTATTCCTCAACTTGCTCCTTTGCGATGGCCGTGGTCCGTTTGAGGGGATTCATCTTTACCCCCAGTTTTTGGAAATTAATATTCGATTATTGAAAGCTAAAGGTGGATATTTTCGTAGAAATTTTGTAAGTAGGTTTTTGTTCAGTTGTCGGCAATACTGTTTTGGAAATGCGACGTATTTTCGAGATAGTAAGGTGAATGGGTAAGCGTGAAAGTGTATTGGTAGGAGCTAGATTGTTGAAACAAATGACTATCGCGTTGCTATTAGAAGCGACGTTAATGCTAAGTTATGGATGTTGGAAGCACGTAGGTGGGGGGTTGACCGTGCACGACATCTACAAGAGAAATTCTTCGTATATTAGGTTGGCTAAAAAGTTCTGTCGTATTTTAAGAACGCACAGAAGCAAAACTTTGTTAAACAATGTATTATCGAGTTTTTTCAACAGTCTTTTGCGATATTAGGCAGTTTCGTTATTTCATTTTTAAAGAATTTTTATTTTTTTCGGTAAAGTACTAATCTACGCGAGTTCCATAACCTACTTTTAATTAAAAAGTCTTATTATTTAGAGCCTAAAGAGTATAAATCCGTCAGCATTAATATATTCTACCATTCGTACTATTTCTTCTTAATTTGCACTATATTTCTAAATTTGCAGTAGTTAATTATGCCATAAATGCATCTTATTTTTCTCTATTTCAATATTACGTTAAACATGATAAGTACAGTCTATCCTTATGACTTTATTATCAAATGTTACCACGAAATGTCTACTTTTAAATCTTATTTGTACGTATCACAATACTAATGCTACGATGCAAAAAAAAAAGAAACAAAACGACAAGACTTTGACCACCCCAATAGGTCGTAATTAAAACTCGCTGTCGAGGAAAAACTAAACGAGAAGTGTTCGATCTCGAAGCCTCCCTATTCACGGCGCCTTCCTTGATCAGAACGATTCATCTAGCTCGCGACCGCTGGTATTGGCATTTAGTAGAGCGCAATGCAAGACAATTCTTCAATATCACTGGCACGGTGCAAAGAACGCGGTGTCATTGCGTATACATCCTAGCGTTGTATGGGCAGGATAATTTGTGACGGCAATGCCTTCGAAAATGCCGTAATGGAACTATTTCGCTCTCCTGTCCTCTCATTCTCTCTTCTCCCTTTCTCTTTTCCCATTCTACTCGGTGTTCATCGGACAGAGCCACGCCTGCACATCCGTTTCCGGCTATTTTTGACAATTTTCATCCATTCACATGGCCAAATAATACGCGAGCCTGGTATGGGACTCGCACGCAGCCATTTGAAAGGGAAATCGCGTTTTCCCGAGGAAAAATTTCATGACCAGCGACGGGGAAAAATCTCGATTATATTTCCACGCGTAAACGTCACGACAAGGAACGGAATCATGGGATATAAACATCGTGTCCTAAATTGTCCTGCTTTTGTACAGAATCATGTTGAAACGTTTCGACCAATTTTTGTTACCATTTTGCCTTTATTAGCCGGCTTTCAACGTTTTGTGGGCTTTATTGTGGCGTTTATTTGTGCAGCAGAATTCCATTTGCGAAAATAAAGAAAATGGGTAAGTACTATTTGTCAATTTTTTGGATTTAGTTACTTTAGATTTTTGTTGAACAACCGTTACCTCGAAATTGGATTTATTGCTGTGACAAGCTTTATCAATTTACCAGAATAGTTTAGAATCCACATGCCCTTAATAAACTTCATCCGAATGTTTCAATTTACTTGATGTGTATATCGCTTTATTAATTATTCGACTTGTTTCCGCGATTCAGTTTAATTTGCTTCTACCATGACTTCATTCAATTGATTTATCACTCGTGTTCAGATCTTGTTACAATTTTCCAGTTATTTCTGTATTTCATTCGATCCACAACACTTGCATAAACTGATCGCTTCAAGTTTTTATTCGCGCATAAACTTCTATTTCCATCGTTTATAAATGCAGCCGTGTACCGTATTCAACGCTAATATTTCTATAAAATATAAAATTTCAACGTGACGGCTTCGATTTATTTATTTTTTTTTTCTTTTTTATTGCAATTCATCCAAAAGAATCATCCAGCTTCTGTGATCACTCTATCATCTTCCATTTTCATTACGTTCCCTGTTCTTTATTAATCCGCTTCGTTCAGCTCAAACGGACACTTTCTTGCGCAGAGACAGTTTTAAACGGGACATACGTGGTCTGAAATTTGCAGACTGAAATGGAAGTCGGAAAATTGCTTGCCAGTGCGAGTACTTCGCATGCCATTAAAATTGACAATTCGCGAGACCTCGCACAAAAGTTAAACGACACCGCTATTTTTGTTTCCGGAAACGGAATTTTTCATCACGAGAGTGCTGCTTTTCCTTTCGCGTACAAAAACAGAAAAGGACACTAAAAAAAGGAAAAGATATAGAAATTTATTAGAACCCTTTTTTCGCTTGTATTTTAAGGGAACACGCCACTCTTACATTTATATACCCTGTGAAAATCTAAATTATTCCATTTGTTAGTAGGAATAACACGTGAAAAAATTCCCAAACCTTAGCTATTTTTTGATGCATTAGAGTGATCCAGCTCCTTCGTCATACGCTGCTCAAAATAATTACAGCATCAGATCTTGCAGCCATTGTTCGTTTGTTATTTTAATTTTGATGTTTGGCTGTTTGATGAAGAGCAGATCTCTCGAATGAGGTGTCGTTTCATCTATTTCATCCCTGCTTTGAATTATGGGAGCTTAAGCAAGCTCCGAACAAATTCCGCCTAATTTTAAGCATGCTTTAATAGATGTTGATAAAATTATTGGAAACTGTAATTAATCCTGTATTGTTTCATCAACCTTTTAATGATGCAAAGCAATTAGTTTATATTCATTAACTTGATAGTGAAATTAAAGAGAGTGCTTCTAAATTAGGGAACTAAAGTTGCAAATTCGAAGAACAATTAAAATCGTAAAGAACTTGTCAATTAACTCATATTAGGATAATAAAAAAATTATTCAAATGACTTTCGCTTGAAATAAACATTTTCAAGTTAGGAAACGTTATATTTATTGAAGTTTTTCATTTCAATAATGGCATTTGTTATGCAAAAGCCAAATAGCATGCAAATCTATCATCATACTTATCATTTTCTTTCCTTTTTCTTACCTGGAAGCAGTTGAATTCAACAGAATCGTCCAGATTTGGGATTCTCGAATTAATATATAAAGTGTAATTCGTTTATCGCAAAACTTTCCGGATATTCTCGTCTTAACACTTAATTATGAATGCAAAACGACGAATATGCGTCACCGAAATTTTCCTTATAATGTTAAGTCCTCGCGCGCATTTGTGTTTCGTTGGCGTAAAATCCTTTGCTCTCTCCTATGGTCTCCTTGCTTCCTTTCCTATCTCTAACCGTTAACCAGCGCGTAAAAAGTAATTAACGCTCCCAACAGGAACATTTTGCATTTAGTATGCACGCTGCTTTGCGATACCGTGCCCGTGTATATCGCCGAGAGCTTCAACGATTCCGAAAATATTATTCCCTACCGATTCCACCGATTGCAATTGAGATTCCCGATATCTGTGACATCAATAAACCTTCTCAGCCCTCGAGATCGAACAATTGATAAAAATGTAATACGTAAATCGCCACTGCCTCGAATGCATCCGATTAGTTGAAATCGAAACGAATCGCGGGAAACTGCTATTGTCTGTTCCGAATAATAAACCCACGGAACGTGGATTGAATCGATTGTGGCATTAACTATGATAACTTGAGAAATTTTGCAGAATTCCGCGGTGACAATTTATACCAAGATAATCAGTTTATTTTTGGTTAAAATTAGGAGAATTGGTAGAAGAAATAGCTATTGAATTGTTTGGAAAGTTCGTATTAAATTCTCTTGGGTAATTGCTGGGATTGGAAGATCATTTTTTATAAGCTTCTATTGAGTAAGAGAAATTCATTTCAATCAAGGATAAATTTTAAAGTCTAAAGGAAGTTAAGTTTTAACTTTGCCAGTATAATATTGTTTCCGTAATGAAATTGCGTCACCGTTATTATTATTAATTCATGCTCACTACGCAAGTAACGAAAATTATGTCAACAATTACCTAGGAGGAAATATTTCGTATAATATCTTACTTGCCACCTGCAAGAAACGAGTTTTCCCAAAGGCTAGGGTCAGAATTATTCAATAAGATCGATCGCAAGGCTCAATTTCGTGGCAGCTGCTTCGGGCGAGTATGACGGAAAGCAAAACACTAACTTTGCACCGCGAGTTTACCATAGGACTTTCGAAAATGAAAGAAGAAATAAAGCAACTTATAAACAAAAAGAAATACACAGACTGATATTATTCAATTCAACAGAAAAGACAATATTATACAATTGATAAATAACATTTACGTGTAGTTTGTACTTATTTACCATTGACAACAAGAATTACAGTCGAAACTCGATAACTCGAATCTGAAGGGAAGAGCTGAATTCTTCGAGTTATTGATTTCTTCGAGTAATACGAATTTAACGTACGAAAATTCGACTTACGCGAGGTGGAAACATGGCAAGTGTCGTTTTATGTTTTGCAGTATTCATTTGTTCGACAAATTATAACTAAACTGAGGATGTTTGTACATTTATGGGAAAGTTAACCATGGAAACAATACAGGATGCATATGATATGCACGAAATATATGAAACTTTCAAAGTTAAACACAAGTTCGAATAATTAGTGGGTAAAACAACCTTCAATTTAAATCGTATTTCTAATTCTAATCTATTCTCCCCCTAGTACAGAGATAAGAATAAACTTAAATATGTAGCAAATAATTCGAGTTCAGTTAAATAAGTTTCATTTCGATTTATAGTGATTTTTTCAGGGCTCACGGAGGGGGATAAACAAAATTTTCGTCTTACGGAGATGTTCCAGTTATCGAGGCTTGACTGTATGTAAAATTTGAAAAGATCATAGATTCCGAAATTTCTTCCTTCCTACCATTTGATCCTGTTTCTAACCTGGACGTCAGTCAGCTATTTCTTGCTGCTGCTTCACCTGATTGCGTCACATGTTCACATACAAGACACACGTGTGCATAAAATTTAATACAAAAAATTCTTGCAGTGCATGCCTCGTAAAAGTTTCTTTACGATAAGAGCCGGGCGTGTTTGAAAGGAGAAGCCAGAATGGGAAGCTCAAACACGAAGGGCTATAAGTTGCGGAACCGCGAGCTCGAAAGAACTAATATATTCTACCAGACAGAAATAAAATTATTCGACTGAAAGGGTATTATCGATATCCCGCAGATATCGAAGCCCAGCCTCCGCGCGGTCTATGCCCAGCCCCCGGAACTAGGATATTCAAATGAATCGATATCAGCTGTTTTCTTTTTCTGAAATTAATTTCATCCTAAAGCGAACCGACCCGAGCTCGTTTCTTTCCCAGTAATGTCGTTTCGCCTTTCGCCGGATCCCCACCGAACTCCTGTCTTATCTATCCTTTCGGATTTCGATATTAAAAATAATAATTTCCTTTCCCTAGCTTCTTGATAGATTTGGGCTCCGTTCGCGATTGCTCGATTATTTCGTTCGCCCCTTCCGGCTAAATATTATCGCGCCGTTGGCAGTGCAGAATTGGCAGATTTCTTATAGATTCATTCCGGAGCAGAGCGCGGTAAAGTTAAGAAAATTTTATGGAGGTATTTGCTATGATGAAATGTGGTTAATTGATTGCGGATTTTCATGCAAATTCATATTTTTCCAAGCACAATTAAAAAAAATGGAAATTATTTGGCACTCTAAATGTACCAATGTGTGGCTTACTTTGGATATTTTATATAGTTTTGCATTCTACAAGTTTTTGGTAGGTATACCAATGAATAGTCGATTTCTTTTATTTTGTTTGGCATACATTTTTAACAAAATTAAATACTTGTTTGATCTTATATATAATTGCTGCTATTTACTATATTTTTCGGGCAAAGTGTAAATTCCTATTCGAGGAGAAGCTTATTTTTTTGGTAAAATAAATTCATCAACCTATATAAAAATTGTGAATTACATTATTGATGCACCTAATACAAACTTAAAGTTCTCATAAATGCATAAAACCACAGTTTAGTGATCTTAGAATACAACGATTCGTTGCTTTCTGTGACACACGAATCTTATTGGAGTGGTTTCAGTGTTACTCAATATATATTTTTTTAACGTAAATATGTGTTCAAGTATAGTTTGTCATAAATGTAAGGCTTTCGCATAGTGAAATATTTGAATCTTCTTGCTTTCATTGCTCGCAAGTTCATTAAAAAGAAATATACAAATTTGCTACATTATTTATAAATTAGAATGACTGTTAACATGTTACAACAAAGTTAATTTAATCTGCTGTCACATAAGACAAAAAATGACATGTATAGAAGTGAGGCGTTATTCATCTGACTTTAGAAATAACAATTTTACGCGTAAAATTTTAAAATTACGATTACCGCAGTGGCGTACAAAAATATCCGGCCACGAATCTTATTTGTAATATATTTTGAACATGAATCTGTATAAGAAACTGTTTACTCCGCTAAGAATAATTGATATGAAGGTATCAGAAGCAACAAATTTCTGAATACAAAAATATAACGTTTGATTTCAATTATTATTGAATATTTATATGCGCTTTAGCCGGATACTTTTGCACGCCGCTGTAAATACTAAATAAAGCGTTTCGTTGACAAATTATAGGAAAAACGATAGTGGCTTTCTTTAGCGGTGTACACACTGAAATAAACGCTACTAGCACTTCTCATAACACCATATTTCTAATACAACAGTTCATTGCACGCGCAGCATTTCGCTTTGCTCCGGTTTCCCCTAATACAATTCCAGTCTGGCATCATAAAAACATCCCTCAATAATGCACTCGCAGATTCCGACCACCAATTTCTACGGCTTAATTAAAATTTAACCGCTCCCGCTTCCTCAAACAAAATTAGCAATACCAACTCCCCTCGTTATCAAGAACATCGGTATCGTCTCTCCGCTTTACCCCCCCATCCTTATCGTCCAAACTAATCGCGCACAATTCCGCCGCGTTCCCGGGGTTCTCGTGGTGCGAGAGGGAACGAGGTTGCCGCTGTAAAAGTCAGCTTCGAGCGTGGCTGAATATTAAAACATCTCGTTGAATAATTCTCGGCGAGCGGCTGAAAATAGCCAAGAAAGAGAAGAGATCCGAGGAACACCGCTCGTTCCACGTAGACCGGCGGGCGTGCCGGTGCTTGTCCCGGTGAGAAAGACAATTTCAGGTTAGGAAGCACTTCATCACTAATGCATAAAGCCGTGAGAGGAGGGTGCGCGAGCCGCGTCGGTTGGTTGCGGAAGGGGGCGAAGGAGAAGGTGAAGCTAGAGGCGGTAAGGGGGTTTAACCGACGGCAGCCATGTTTGTATAATATATTCGACTGCAATAATAGAGTCACTTTGGAAGTAGCATTACCTGCTTGCTCTACTACGCTGGCTTCGTAGATTGCAGCAACGACTGTTTGCACTCGCTAAATATAATAAAGCCAGGGGTTCTCAGATACGGGCGATCCATGCACATCCAGCTACGAGGGTGAAACAGGAAGGAAGGGAACGCAAACGATCCCCCCGGCTTTCGAATCGTGGCTCTGCTTCGGCCGTGAACTTCAGCGGCTGAATTTTACGCGTCCTACCGAGCGTTTACCTCGCACCATTGTTAGTTTCGGGGCGATACCGGGCCCTCAATGCAGCCAGATAACGGAATTTTGACTGGGAACTGTAGAGGAACGTAGCTCGACCAATTTACGATCGTAATTCGCGTAATGAACCGACGGCGCGAGTATTTCGACTTGCTGGTGTGTTTAGCAACCTTCCATCTCGTTCAGCTGCGCGTAAATTGCAATTGGCTCGGGCTGATAATTATGGGTTGCATTGTGACACATACGTTTGCGTTTCCGCCAGCTAACGTTGCAGATTTAGAGCAGCCAGTTGGTAAATTCGACGCTCCGGTACTTGAAAACTTGATGCATATTTATGAGACTCGATGCAAGGATTAATTATAGGAGAAAGAAGCACAAAATAAGAGATACAAAATAGTTTTCCTAATTTCCTGGTGTTAAACACTTGGAGATAGAAAGGTAGAACTCTATTTAGCGATAGGCACTCTGTGATTAAACCTTCGTCGGAAATCTTTTGTTTACTGATACTGTCAATAATCTGGGTTACTTAAGTCTACCAAAGATTTTTCTAACGCTCTAAGCATTTAGAAAACTTACAAAAATTCCGTGCTACCTCTAAGTCTAGAATAAAAGAATGACAAATTGTTTTCCTGTTAAGCATAAACGAAATGATGCTACAAATATTTCAGTATTCGTGCGTAAACGCAAGGTTAATAAGAGATACAAAGTCCAGCGTTAAAGGTTTAAGAAAAGACATTTCCGAAAAGATTTTTTTAAAGACAGCCGTGCAATTACCAAATCGGAGCACTTTTACGGATTCTCCCAACGAATTTACACTCTAGCGATCTGTGACACGTTTTCATAGTCTAATTTCCAAGATCCACTCGGATTAAAAGAACTGTAGTTACCGTAACTTTTTTAACGCGCCGTAAATCGTACGCGTAGCAGGGTTGCGAAAGGGTAGCGTGGAGCGGTGGGTCAGAAACGTTATTCCGACAAGCTTTCCGGCGTACAAAGGCGGTCGAAGGAGACGCGGTGGCACAACGGCAAGGTCGAATTTTGTCGCAGAGTCTTCACAAAAGAAGCTACCGTGTGCCGTTCAACGAATGGAGATACCTTTTCTAGCAGATGCGATTGCAAAACGTTGCAATAAAGACACGACGCTTCCTCGCATTTATTGACTCCGTTAGACGCGGCCACGGAAGCTTAAACGGAAATTCCTCTCTTTCTTCACACGAAGTGAAATCTTTAATATCGTCAAGATGCTCGATTAATTACTGGAAGAATAATATTAAATTTTGAAATTCCTCCGTCCACCAGTTTCGATATTAGGAGCGGAATAAATTTCGTAGAATAAATATCAACGTCGCTGCATCGATTTTCCATATTATTAAACTTTCCGAACGCCACCGCGATGCATTATTAATTGATCTTGCGCATTATTTTTTTTCCCCCTTCGCAAATTTAATAATTTCCACTAGCGCCTTCTTTCTTTCTTTTTTTTCCTTCACATTTAACACTCTTCATCTCTTGTCGCGCTGGCTTTATTCTTTTTTCTGGTTTCTTTTTCGTCGAGTGTCCTTCGCCGCCTTTTTTTCGGTGCTCGCCCTGCTAAACGGCGAATAATCGTCTGGCCGCGAGCCTGATTCTTTTGTTTCTCTTGGAACAATGCGGTTTTCTACTGTCTCTGCTCGTCCCGCAGCTGCGTCCGACCACAGCCTGACCGTTACTACTTGAGAACTTTGCACTCTTTCCTACGAGGCTGCGCCTCCTTTCTTCCCTTCGCATCCTGGTTTCGTCAACTGCTTCACCATACGGTGCTTCGTATAACGTTGAACGCACCTGCTTTTGGTGGTTTTTCACTTTATTCCGAAGAGAAACCAGTTTACTAATTGAGAAAAGCTCTAAAAGAGAAAAAGTGGGAAGAGGTAATTCCTACATTCAGGTATTGGCTTTTCTTGAAATTTTTATTCTTTGAGCTGGTTTATTATGGTTTATGAAGTTAATTGTACTTAATTTGCGAATAATTACGCAAGGACAGGCGGTAATAGCAAAAGCGTTTGGTTACGCGGAGAATGAAATGTACATTATTTAAAGCATTAATTAAAATAGGGAGCCGCGGTAGAGGTTACTATGGTATCGTGTGTTCTAATCTTCATAAAGAGAGTTTGAAATTTAGCTTGCAATAATCATCAAAGGACACACTGGAACAAAAGACAAAAAATTAAGCTACGAATATTACGTATCCAACCTGTTTGTAGTATAGATATTTTCTCACAATGAACATATCGAGCTTTTGTACCTCAGTTTCGAAATAACATTTTAGTCACAAGCGACAAACACCATATTATTATCGAAAGGATTACAATGAATTTGATTTCAAGACATTTTCGATCACTTAGCACAAACAGCTCAAATTCATAGATTTTTCTTGAGTAATGATTAGCAGATAATATTAATAAATTTCTAGCGTTCTATAAATTGAGTAATTGGACCTCATGTAGATCCATATCTTACAGTGAGCTCATAGCATGAGCTAGATAAGCATATATTTGTATTTAGGTAATATGCTGCCATCTAGTTGTTCAAGCTATGTATTATGTGTATATGTAAACGAAGGATTCTTTTAATATAACAAAATATTCAGTTCTATAATAATAAAAGACATTATAAAAATATAAAATACCAATTATTAACAGTATGCTACCGTTATAGTGTGCTCCATACTCTATGCAAGTGTTTAATAATCTTTTTCGTGCGACAATATTGTCATAATATTTTCGCGTACCCCACTTAAAGAATTTAATAATGTAAAACCATTTTAAAATAATTGTTACTAAGAATGTTTCTTTTAAAAGTAAATTAATCTCACGTTTCCAAAGATATTCCAATCTTTCTTGTTTTGTTTTTCCCTATATTAACTGCAAAACCCAGTAATATTTTCCAAGGCCTCGTCACTTCCTATAAGAATGTTCCACTTTATTATCACTGAATTTTAATTCAATCGGAGCGGTGGTGAGACAACTTAATCTTTGCACAAGTTTTAATGAACTAATTTTGCGCAACACCCTCGAAAAAGAAGGGGCGTCAAGCAGGATTCCCCGCGCGAAACATACTTTAATATCCTGCCAATTTAATATCGCGTAGTCCGCTGCGTGGCCACAGTCCAGACTTTTAATAAAGTGTCATCCGCAGTGGAACGTCCGCGAAAAGTGGTTGTCGCGCAGTTGCATCCTTCTCTCTCTCTCTCTCTCTCTCTCTTTCTCTTCTTTTCTTTCTCATTTCTTTTTCTGTTTATTGTACCCGCCGGTGGTGTGTCTGCGAATCGGTGGCAGCGTATTTTGCCAGTTTCGAGTTCGACGAGAGGCAACTGGGAGCCTCTGCTGTTATTATATTTAACCAGTGCAAATATCGACCGCCGTTGCGATCTTAAAGCCAAGCAACGATATGCTCGCATCTTGGTATTGCAACCGCGAACACTTCGTTACGGGCAGCGATGTATAATAAGAATATTAGAAGTTCAGAGCAACCGTCTGTTACGCTTGTGCGCTCTATGATTATGGCAGAGTTGAACGAGGCGCTGGAACCTTGAAGACAGAGCTTTACAGACCCGCTGTTTTCTAGAGAATTTAAATATTCCTTTGCCTGGGTGGGAATTTTTTTATTCTGCTTGGAAAGAATAGAATTATATTTATGAGTGGGTGAAATGGTGAAGGTAACACTTGCATTATATCACGCGTTTGCTACGGTAACGAGACAACTTTCTAATTACCATTTCTGAATTATTATTGTGCAAAAACTGTAAATGAGGTTTCACGTTATTAAGCGAAGATGTATAATACTTTTGTCCTAGTTTAATGTTTCATTATGCCAACTCGACATTTTAATATGATATTCTTACAAAATTACAACTGATATACGATGTTGAATGGACAGAGAATATGTTATGCTGCAAAAATTGACAAGCACACCATTTCTTTATTCTAATTAAAAACTGAAATGATTGATCGAACATCTTTCGAACTATTTAGTTGCAACATATATTCGACCCCTTTCATTACACATTTTAAAATCATTTAGGATAGGACGAGGCGAATCGGATCAAAATAAGAATTCGATTCATATTTGTTACATTGCCATAGAAACGAACACGTTAATCATTCGTATTACTTCATCCCTCTCTCGTGCACTTAACCCAATAGTCCGCCAATTGTTTTAACAACTGAATTTCTACTATAATCCGATTCACCCCGTGATCCAATTCGCCTCGTTCTACTATACTTGTAAATCTGCAAATAAGTTTAATCAATTATGCATGCATTTGCCATTCAGATCAATTTACTTCTTCCATTTTTCTGGTAGTCTAAGGATTCCCCTCGCGAAGAATTTTTGGTACTTGAAACGTTTCCTGGGAAAACGGCACAAATTTATGTCGCAGTCTAATATAGGTAATATAATCGGAACATGATTAATTTTTTTAATCCCCCATCCGAATTATAGAAGGGTCATTTTTTCGAAAAATGCCATCACATGCGTACAACATTAATTTAATGCGAAATTTTCAGTAGGTTCTACGTGAACTAATGTTCCTCTAATTGAAAAGGAAACAAGTTTCAAATATCAGTCTAGTATTCGTACCAGCATAATGCATTCCTATACACATATCACATATCCTTTCGTCTGGGGAAGCGTCGTTAGGGCTTTTAATGCACCATAGAGATGGGATATAACTCGCGCATCTCGCCGCTTTATCGAATCCAGCACGTGCAACGAGCACCGTCGAAAATTCACGTTTAACCGATCGTTCCCGTCCACGTACGGCCTAACATATATCTAATAACGGGCGTTTCGACCAATTCTCATCTGTGTCCTTATTGGTTTCCAATATTACGTCAATAATTTCCAGTTCTCCCCTTTCCACCCCTCCCCCCCTACCTAATGGTCGTTTTCGGTTGCGTGAAGGGGTTGCGGCACAAAAGAAACCCATCGTTGTCGCTTCAATGGAACACTCTTCATCCCTCTTATAACAGTTGTACAGATTCTCCGATTCTACCCACTTTCACTTTTTTTATCCTCGTCCTTCGTCCTCCTTTCCAATCTTCCACCCATTCTTACTCCCCGTTCTCTCGCTACACCGATGCTGTGCGTAGTTTCACGTGCTACCGCATGGTTCTACATCATCGTGCAAGACTGACAAGATTAAAGTCCAGTCACTGTGGCCATATTATTGGAAAATGGAGCCGCAGTATCCCTACGTGCAGGGTATACGAGAAGCCTGGGGGCAAGAATTGATTCGAAACGCTCGGACGACGTTCAACTATTCCAACCACCCTCCGCCAACCACCCTTTCGTTGTTGACCCAGCGGCCACATGAGCCACACTCGTTTTATTCTCTCTTGCATCTTCCTACATCGTGCTGCGTGTCTCTGCCCGTGTCCGAAGCAGAACAGGATGCTCCTGCCCCGAGATTAGTAGCTCTAAATCAGCCGCGGAAACGTTGGTCCGTGCGGTCGAAGAGAAACCTTGGCCGTTCCGGGGAAACGGAGAGCTTCTATGCAATGGAACCATGACAGGGGAACAGGATGAGAGCGAATAATCTAGCCGACCAACGACGCGTGGGATTAAGAAAGACTGTGGTATTTCCGAAATCTCAGCTACCATCTCTTCCTGTTGTCCGATCGCTGGTTTTCGAAGGGAGGGTGTATTGGTGGTTCAGGATGATCGAGAAATGTCGTGACGTTGCTTTGCTACGAACATGCCGAGTAATTCTGAAAGTTGGAATGATTTACGGCATATACGGTGACTCAGAAAATTTATCAAGCGCGTCGTAAACTATTTACGTAGATACTTTTTTCTTTTTTTTTTGGACAATGGATAAGTTTTTATTCAGTAAAATGTGTAGAAAATTATTAACCCTTAGCTGTTGATATCAAGATTTTGAACACTACTCTGGTTGTTAGCGTGTACTTGAACAGTTACAAGTTGATTCATGTTCGTTTATACTTTATCGTTAACCTTGTTGCGATCTCCGATATTCTACTCAGTTCAATCAGATTCTGATTAGTTCAAAAGTGTTTTAGAAACTGAAATATGAATTTACAAATATTAATAACAATCTGCTTTTATAGTTAATTCAGCATCAGCAAACGACATAGAAATGAATTCAAGACCGCAGCAGGTTTAAGCTAAGTAGATGGAATCTAAAAAGTAACGAGAAACTTGCATGTGGTTGATTGTGCGAGTTACCGTATTTATCCGATTAACCCCTTAATGCGTTAATAATTTGCGTTTCTGTCGTATTTCGTTCTTAGCTTTATACATTTTGATGGTAAAAATATATGACATAATATGACACAACATTCCCAAATCATTAATTTATGCCATGAAAGTTGCTTACTTTGATCCGAAAAGTGAAGAAAAATTTAAGCGTTAAGGTGTTAAGTGTCTTTCATGCTTACCGGAGTGAATTACGATGTATTTCATTGAATCGATATCGATATCGAACTATCAAAGTGTATTGCAACACGTAATACGTACATAAGTATTTATATACACTTGATATAAAAATTCAATAAGCAGTGTTTGATCCATTCTAAGAGTAACTTCGAACTAAATGATCGACGTTAATGCACAGCTTGATCCATCATAAACCGCGGATCATCCTTCTCTCTCTCCGCTTCGGTGTTTCAAATCCTTTGAATAAAAGATAAGTTCATTTTAATATCCAATTTTTGTTCCACACATTAACCATTATCGACAAATAATTATAAATGGTAAATTCGTTCCTATGTCACCCGTCGCCGATTTTTGTCGCATCGACGAGCAGAGTTCCGCCGAGAGACCGGGTCAAAGTTGAACGTCCCAGCTCTCGCTCCATCTTTCTCTTCCCCTCTGTTGTTTCGATTTACCAACGAGGAACGCGTTCGCGATTCGTTTGTTTAAAGACTCCGGCGGAGCGCGTTTCTATTAGTATCAATCATCTGCGGCATTAGCAGGCTTATAGGGGCGGGCCAAGGGTGAAGTTCCCCCAACCGGATTGAAATATCATTTCAGCCAACGTGCACGTAGATCCGTTGATCCGATGGCTTGGCTGTGAAAATTTTCTTCCTGCCTGCTAGCGAGCCGTTGTGAGGATTTATCGGGCTGGATAAAAGGAACGACGGAAGGTTCGCGGCTAGATCCTCTTTTTGGTCGGAGAGCTAGCTGGAGCGTCGACCAGCCAGACCTAACGGCCAGAAGAAGCGAGCATAGAGGAGGGGAAAGAAGCAGGGTGATTGTGTGCACCGCGTGCAAAAGAGAGAGAGAGAGAGACAGAGCTGAGAATAATTTTTGAGAAAATACATTTTTCCAACCCTTATTCGCGACGAGATACCCATCCGCTCTCCGCACCATATACCGTCCACGATGGCGCTTGGCGTCGCGAGAAGGATAAAGCGCCTCTCTCTTTCCTCGCAATTTTTTATCTAAATGCTTTCGCCTTCCAAGGCTGCTCGCTCGAGGGCGACAATGACCCGCATCGTTTCTAAGGGATACGTTGTACCGTGGTCCGATGCAGGGGGTGCCTGTTGGAGATGGCGCTTTTGAGAATTATCGGCCACTTCGTGGTCGATACGTTTTCCTTTTTCTTGCAACTAGAACCTTTTAATTTCTTGCCTTGTTTCTTCTGCAATTTCTTCTCTTGATTCTTGGAAAAGTATAGGGGTTAGAATAGGGGTGAAAGGTATATTGCATCACTACGTTTTACTCTACCAAAGCTTAACTTTGCCATTTTCTTTAGACCTATGTATTTCAATGTGAATATAACGTTTTAATAGGTATCATGATTTTAGATACTTCGCCTTGTTATTTTACGTATTTATAGTGAGTCAGAAAATGATTGGTACCGAGACAAAAAGGTAACAGAAAGATATGAAAAATACAAAAATAATATTGGGTACTTCGGTATTGTTTTATTGAGAAAATGTATATAATATACTTTGAATTAATATTCCACGTATTATAATATTCTAATATAACCTGTTCAATAGTTTTCTAATCGCACATATTTTCTATTCACCTGCTAGAAGCTAACATAAATATTGCAACAACCGCCAGACTAATTCTACTATTCCAACGAGTCAAATGTTAAATTCCGATACTGCAACAGCATTGCAGAAACTGCACTATAAAAAATAGTGAAACATTTCATTCGTTGGCCTCGACAAGGCAAAACGTTAAGCGATCGTCACGTAACGCATTAAGCCACTTTGCATTCCGTGTAGGATGACGGAAACGAAGGGGGGCCGCAATATTTTTCTCCGCTTGTATTTGTATCCGGTTTCGCGTTCGCTCAGCCGCCTTCGAACTTCAAGTTTCCGAGGTTTAATTTCGCCCGAACGATAAGACAAACGATCGGTCATAACTTAATATCCGTCTCATTTCCATACGGCGCGGCGCTGCTATTTATTACACTTTGGCAACGCCTGCAGACAGCCAATTGCGTGCATCTAAGAATGGCTCGCGGCTCGTGATTTATTTCAACAGCGAATATGATCCCGCCGACAAAATGGATCCCGCTCGTGTGCCGGCACGATCCGCTGCAAATTTGCGATACCATAAACTTCCACAGTGGAAGGAATAGATTAGTCGCGACTTTTACGGCCGTCAGTCGATCTCGTTTCGATCAGTTGCCGTTCCAATTCGCTTTGCACATCATACGAGGTTCTAAAGTTAATCGCGTTTCAGGAGTATAGACATTCCAGGAGCTCACGGTAAGCTAGTGTTATAGGTATAGTAGTTTAGTGATTTCTTCTCTTAAATATACATATATCTTTATGTATGAACGTACGAAGTGATCCCGTAACAAGCTCCGTTGAATTCTTTCGCTGAAGAAATTCTTCAATCCTTTTTCACTTAGAAATCTCACGTAAGGTAAAATGTTGTACTTGGGAATATGTAGCGCAATCAGAGAATATATTAATTAGCACTTTTTTCATCTGTTAACTGGGAATAGCGAAAGTCGTCCTATGAATTACCAATATTCTGCACCTATTACTTAATTTTCTCAGTAATACTTTATTTTCTACATCATATTATTTGCTTCAGATACTATTTATTTTATACTTGCATTTGCTGCAATTAAAATTCTCCTAATCAGCACTAGTTCCTTTTTCTTAATTTTGAGTTCTGCGTATATTTCCCGATTAACAAGTTAAATGCAGTTAGTGGAAAGTGCAAAATGTGTAACGCTTTATTACAACCATATTTCGACTCTTGAACTTTGTAATTGATCAATCCTTGTATCATTGCTTTCTTATATTCTTGACTTTTTGAACCCCCGAATTCCTAAACTCTCATGTTCTTAAATCTCCTGATTAATAATTGAACGAATTTGTGCCTTTTTAACCCTTTCATTATCACGAACGAGGTATCTCGCCTCGCAATTTTTATTTTTCAGTACTATGGCGAGAAATGTCGCGTCGCAATCTCCGTCACGCGACGCCACGAACGAAATATCTTGCGCCTATCCTTCAGTGTTTACAAACTAATGTCCCTCATTCGACAGTTTGCGAGAGACCAGCGTCTAGCTCTGTTTGTAAGAACAGTCTTCGCGCAGCGGTCCGTGCGAACGGTGATCACGGCTCGACGAACGAAAATTCAAATTATAAGTGGTAGTGATACTAGCAATTATTACGCTGATAAACGATTCGATGTGAGTTGATAGTGACGTTCCGTTGTTAAAGAGATGGAGTACAATTTTCGTCGAAAGGCGATAGAAGGTATGTACCTACAACTAGTGTCAATGTTCAACCACTTACTCTAAATTACATAAACAATCGCATCGGTGTTTAAAGATAATCGGATTTTTCAGTGAATATTAAGTTTTTTCTGTCTTCCAATATCTTGTTGACTACGAACTTGTATATGTAATTGTAACAAAAAAATATATAAGTACACGTGTGAGAAACGTCTTCCTGACCTCTACAGCATCGCGTAACAGAAATTGCCCCGCGAGATATTTTGTCTATAGCGTTGCTCTAAGATAAAAAAAAAGGGTTAAACCTTATCTTTTAGAATTACTTTAGAATTACCGAGTATCTAAAATTATTTGGTTCTTTGCAATTTCACTGCATCACGCGAAATTCCTCGAAAAGGAACGTTGCTACTTTAACAGAATACGTATCTGCCATACAAGAATTAAATTCCATCTGTTGTCACCTATTGCTGTATCGTCTCGTCCCGTTTCGTTTTCTTTTACGAGTCCGTAATGAAAGCGAGGCAACGTTTCCGTTCTGTGCATCCTACGGCGATTTTATGGCCGTTCGTGTGTCACTCGCCCACGTTGTTGCAGGTGGTATTAATCGAGCGACGACTTCGACATCGTCCACCATTTCCCTTCCCTGATACAGAACAATTTTCACCGACGTGAACTCTGTTGACAGAGCGACGTTCAGATTGTAATCTCTGCCTCGTTCCCGGGATCGTATATGTAAACAGCCAGGAAACAGACATCCTGGAAAATCGTCGTACTGGGGAAAATGGTCGTAGCGCGACTTCGATGAAGTTATTTGTTGCGACCTTCTCGTCGAGTGCAAAATTCAACTGCGAAGCTTAACGAGGTCGTGAAATACAAGCATCGGAGGACAGAAACAGGGAGTACATACCCTAACTGTGCTTCTATTCCTCTCTTTGTTTCTATCTCTGTCCGTTTCTCTCTATCCATCCGTTCCCCTCGATTGTCTTCCTCTACTCTATGCCCTCTGGGTTCGTTGTATTCGCTCCGAGCTGGCGTTTTCCCTTTGGAGAAAGGAACATTCCGACGCAACGAGAGAAAATAGTGCGGTGAACCCCGTTGGAAAATTCCCAGGCGCAATGAGTGCTCGATGTAATAATCGAAGTTGAGAAATTCGAGGTATTCGCCCTTCTACCTCTTCTGCCCCCTCAAGAACGAGAGTTATTCACTCATCGTGTACGAGACATCGATCGACCAAGGGGAACCAACGGAGCCTCGGTCGCGAGCCGTGAGTCTTAATTAGGAAACGCGAAGATAGAAATCTAGAACGAGAGTTCGCCACGAATCATACTGTCAACTTCGATGCGGTTCGGTTGTGTGTCTAAATGTTAAATGGATTTGAAGTGAAATTCGTGGACTCACGGTTGCGGGTAATTCGTTTACGGTGAACAATGCTTGACTGAAATATAATGGCTATGGAAAGTGTTGGAAAATAGGCTTATTTTTGGATAAAATGGTTTCTAGACAGGTTTCACATTTCTATTTTTACGACATGGAATTTTTGTACTCGCGTGAAATGCTATTACACTATCGCTCATAAGTGAACTACGGATCTTTATATAAATTTATACTTTTATTAACGATATTAAAGAAACAGAGCTTATACGAAGGGCTATTTTTCTTTCGAAATACAATAATTTGTACTTCACTTTGAATATTCTGTGTACAGTTGCATTTTTCATGGATTCTATGATTTTTTGCATAATAGAATTTCCCATAAATGTATAAAAATCCGCAGTCAACTCATAAGTATCCGGACACTTGGACTCGTTTATAGTAACAGCATATAAAATATTAGTAAAATGTATAAAATAATGATTAATTAATTCTAATCGATTAATGGATTAATTAATTAATGGAAATAATAAATTCATTACATTTTCCTTTACCTTCAACATTTCAATTATATATGAAACAAGTGTCTGAATACTTTTGAGCGGTAGTGCGTCACACAAAGTACCCTTAATTAACAGAAAGTTTAGTACAATTAAACCTAGTTAAAGAGAGAAAGTTGGATAAAATCAGGTAGCAGCTTTCTGCACTTTCTGCTATTTCGTTGATAGCAGTAGAAGTATATCGTATACGTGACACAAGCAAATTGATAAGAATTGATGATAGTATGATAGTAATTTTTATCAAAAAGTAAAATCACGTGTAAAAGCTATAGTCTCGAATATTTGTGGGGTGTCAATATCGTTTATAACTATTATAAATTCACAGTTATACATATGGAATATAGATAATTATTTTGGAACGAAATTCAATGTTAACAGGTGACGCAAAACGAATTTTACCTTAGCTGCTTTGTTTTACACGTATTAACACTTTGAATGCCACGTTTTCCATTTCTAGAAGTTTTATTTATTCAAATATGTACAAACAATTTTGATAGTTAATGGTTATGTTGAATAAGAGTAATGGGACTTCATTCGTTTAATATAATAAATATACGTATACTTTATTTTAAACAAAATTATTACAAATTATTACGATTCTCGTAGAAACAATCTAGTGTAATTGTTCATCGATATCACGACTATTTTTGTATTTGCCCAAAGATTTAAAGATATTTAAAGAAGTACGCAGCGGACACATTATTGGCTCATTTGATTTAAAATTTAAAATAAAATTAATACGCCTAATTTTGTTTGCGACTCTGCCATAGTCGTCCGATAAATTGCATGGAACACGCTCGAAATACGCTTGGCATTCAAAGTGTTAATCACAAATATACGTCTGCTACGTAAATTATTCAATTGCATATATTATATTATACTATTTTCAACATCAGCTGCAACGATTCACCTATTCGCAATAACATTGAATTTTGACTTTTATGGAAAGGTGCGACTCAGCATGGTCCCAATTCCTCTTGTCTCCGGGCATCAGGGAACAATAGATGCCGAAGATGTTCAATTTTTCATGACTTCGCCATTCGTATTAAAGCAGTGCGCAGCTGGCTGAACGTACGCTTCCTTTTATGCATACCGCATTTATGTATACATTATGCACTCCTTTCCCGGTTACAAAAGGCGAACAGGAAACGTTAAACTTGATTGAGAGAGCAGAACGATACTTTACTTTTATTTCTCCAAATTATTATCTTACAACGCTGCTTGCATTGTCATAGGAATTTGAACTCAATTACCCGAACAATAGGAATTACATTGGAACGACGAATAATAATTTCAGGCGAATAATTGCAATGATATTCGATACGTATCGAGAAAACATATGTTCAAGTTTTCCAACCGCGTTTACAACATGATCAATAAATTTCACGCCGGTGAGATGAAAAAAGGGCTAGCAGTAGAGACGCAGGAATAGGGGTGAAATTAAATATTGTAATCCGCGGCATCAAAATTACACGCCGGTGAAATCAATGAGAATATTAAACACGCGTAAAATCCGTTGAATTCCGAATGTTATGCAAAAATATCCGGCTACAAAAATATTCACAGACGGAAATCGTTAAATGTAAAACGCGGAGAACGCGCGTTCGGCCCTGTCGCCGTTGAAATATTCAAGCCCATCCAAACCTACAATTTTTTACCTTCTTTTTTTCCATCTATTTTACTTGGCTTTTTCGATGTGTCCTTTTCTCTTTTGCTCATATTCACGTCGACGTCGTGGAGACGTCTTTTCATTTCCTTCGATCGCTGATAGAAATAATAAAAATCATCCATTTAAGCCGTATGGAAACGAGGCGAGGGAAGGAAGAGGAAACATTGGTGTGTTGGTCGGCCGTCGTCGCAATTCCGGGTACTTAGTGGCCATGGCAACGGGTGCCAACTATTTTTCAGTTTTCCTCCCTTACGGACGTCCTCCGACTCTCCACTAACTCCCCCCGCCATTTCTCTTCCTCTCGACCTTCGGCCTGGATTTCTTTGGACAGGGGACACATTTCTTCCCTTTGTGAAATCCTTTCTGGAACGCCACCCTCTTTGCGGTCCAGACGCGACAACCATTCGCGCAACACTGAATAATACTACTCGGCTCTCGCAGGGTTAAACAGACACTATTTGATAGAGCCTGAATGTTCCCGTGTACCGATTCGATATTGATTAAATTGAAGAAGGTAGCAGACATGAGTTCTAAGAATTGGTACGATTCTGAGCTCGCAGAGTTAAACGGACGCTTTATTTTAGAATATTCTAACGGGAATGAACTTTTATAATAATTTAATTAATTGCTCAATTTAGCAACTCAATACTCTTCTATTATGTAGTATTTTTTATTAATAAGTAGGCTGAGGATTTTAAATAAGTGAGAAAGTACAGGATATACGCCGTTTATAAAAATATATGAAATAGTCAAATTAAAGACGATATTTTAATACTTCGAGGATGAAACTGCCTTCTATTTAACTTCCACTTCTTCAAAAAAAATCATCACTTCAAACGAAAACTATATAAGAGAAAAATGATATAAAAAAAAATCGCAGTCTATTAATAAGAAAAATAGTAGAGATGGCGCATAAAAATTGGTATTCCTGCCATTTTTTAATTGAATTATTATTTCAAAGTGTGGAACACAATTTTGCTATAATATTAGAATGCATTCGTTGAGAAATTGAAACAAGTAAATTAATTATTGCAGTTTTTTACGAAATTATTTCGCTAATAAATTCGTTTCTCACCCCTATTACAGCCAACCGACAAGTAACCCTTGCCTTTTTACGTTTCCTATAAAATCGGCCCTTTCAAGTCGTAACAATAGCCTGCTTTTACGTATTCGACATAGAATCCATTCGTCCTGGAAGGGTTGACACTCGACGGAAAGAAGGGTCGCGCTAAGTGGTAGATTTAAAGCGATTGAAGGAGGGGTGGGCTGGTAAAAAAAAAGGTCTCCAAGGAAAGAAGTGAACTTAAACTGGTCGAGAGGGTTACACGATGAAGGCTAAGAGAAAAGAGCCGGACGTCGATACAGAGTGCTGTTTACGCCATCATCTTTCTTGTAACCTTCATCTTCCACGCCCGCCCTCGGATCCCATTCTTCCCTTTTTCGACTTTTTAACCGCCCCCTCCTCGAATATTGTCCCTCGACAATCAGGTTCGCCCAAACTCCCAAGTGGTTCACTTGAATAGCCAATCACTTGAACAGCTTTCGATGTTTTACCAATTTTCACATTCTTTGTGCATTAAATAAACGGTCAATTTGCGTTTCCCGGTTTTCACGACGAAACTATGCTTGCCGTAGCAATGGTTTTAATAATTGGAACGTAGACACGAGACGCATGTAATTAATTAAATCTGTTTTCAATCAATGATATTACCCACGATGTCCGCCGTGCAAATAGTTTCCCTGTTTACTGTAAACGTCACTCGCGTACCGTTATTTAATTTTAATACAATTTTTACATAGCCGAGCACTTTGGAAATTAATTTTGCATCGGATGTGGTGCAATTTGCAATTATACGCGCGTGTAAAAACAGAGCAGCTAAAAAACGAAATTGTGAAAAGGCATGTTCAAAAAACATTCGAAATTTTCGAGTTACTAAACTTTTTCCAGTTCCTCGGTAGAGGGACAAAAAACTGTCTTTTTATTACTAACGTTTGAAATGCTTTTTATTAATAAGATGACGTAGTGAAGGGGTTAAACGACTTTCAAACTATTTTTATAGGTCATACAATATGAACGTAATTAATCGAGATAAGTGAAAATAATCTGCACTACGTTTCATAAATTTCAGTCATTTTTCGATCAATTCTTTTAACTAGGGTGCAGATTTTTATGCAAATTTCTATCTTCACTAACAAAATTGAAGGAAAGGAATTTAAGTGGAGGGTAGTTTCACCATTCAAATAATATAATATGTATGTTACTCTGGATATCTTGTATTTTCTTGCATATTAATTGTTTTTGCATCGATTCTAGCTGTTCCGATTCAAAATTGATTCACGAATTGATTCTATTGCCGGCATCGAGCATCCCTACTTACAAGTAACAGTTATATATAGCTATTTCATTTGTTTAATCAGTGGTTTTGTATCTCGCTTATTTTTAGCGACCAAATAAGTTTTATTTGTCTCCTTTTGTATTATGCGTTGTATTAATAAGGGCCTCTATTGATCGTAAAAATCTAATATGTAACAAGTTACAAATTATGAAATTATAATTACCCCAAGTAAGTAGAAAACGGGCCTTATTAATTGACGTAGCTAATAATATTTCCCATTTCAAATTATCTTTGTCTTATCTACGTATTTTCAAAGCTCCCTTGCCATGATATTGTAATTTTGCACCTGGAACACAATGCACATCGCATACGAGAGCAAAATACAAGATATTTTCGCAGGGTAGATAAAAGAGAGCTTATAACCAGGAATCCGTCAATCGTTGTAGCCGAAAAAATTTAGCGGCCACAAGCTGCAAGACTCGAATACCTGAAAATGTTGGCGGTATCGAGTCATTTCCAGCGGAATTTCGTTTTCGCATAAAGTTTTATCGTCAGATCGAAGCGCTTGCATGCAATATCTGACAAACGGCGAGAAATACCGACATCTGACCCGACATTTTTCTTATTAGACGCGAATGCGACCACCCAGAGAGATATTCTTGCTCTCTCTTCCTCTTTCTCTACCTTTTCCCCCCTTTTACGAAGGGTTTTCACCCATAAAAAATGTCGGCCTTGCCCCGTACAATTTTTTTTCGTCCCTTTCACGCGACGAGACCGGAATATAACCACCTCTACTACCGCCCTCCCAATTTGCATTTCTCGCCCTTCCCCTCTTTTCCATCTACGTCTCTTCTAGCCCTTTTGGATCCGGTGTCGCCTTAGTCTCCGTGACAAAGGATCCTTCTAACGATAAGTGGACGGGACGAACGGAATAAAGGTGTTCCCGCAATGATCCTCCATTTTGAACGTAACACATCGATAAATCTTGTGTGGGCGAACACGATCCATCGATGCCACACGATCTATCGCTACTTTTCTCTCATCCATTGATGGAAAGGTTTTCGCGTTGGATAGTTTGGGAAACTATGGTTTGCTTCTCTCTTTGCATTTTTTCTGGTGAGATTTAACAACCAGTCCTGAAAGTGTAAATAAAAACAATGAAATATATTAATATATAAATATATAATATATATTAATATATAAATATATAATATATAACATAAAATTATAATATATATGATATATAAAATATATATAAATTATATGTATAATATATAATTTGGAAATAATATTTCATATCTTACTAAAGGAGTTCCTTTCACCATTTTGGAAAGAAATTTCATATAAAATTTACTGAATGATCAAAGTGGACGAATATTTTTATGATTACCTATACATGTGCGGTTATTAACGAAAACAATTTAGGATAAATATAGTGTAAAAGATTAACTTTTATTTTTATAGCATTGTATAATGCTTTTAATAATTGAAAATGATCATTCAGATCTTCATTTAGAGATGATCTAATTCAGAATTGAGAATAAAATTCGAAATAATTTGGGTAGTTTAAAAATAGTTTTAATCGACAGTTATATTTCAGGAAGCACGTTCCCTTATTTGACGATATGAGAATTAGTTTAAAATTAACTTAGACCTCCATCACTCACTGAGCTTAATTAATTCATATCTAACGTATTTTCCACCTGTAAAGTTAATGCATTAATAATAAATACTAATTTCTATTCTGCTCATAATATTTTTGTCCTTTTATCCAATAATAAGACATATTTAAATATATTGGAGAAATTTATTTGTCCTGCACAACTTAAATACTGCAGTCCATTAATTGCGAGAATTATTATAATCGAAATATTATTATTACACGATTATTGCATGTATAAAAAAACTATTTATTGATCACGGTATAATTGGTAATTCTCTTAGCGCGCCACGATTGCCTACACTGGTAATTGCACTAATTATCAATGCAAAAATGTATTTAAATTTAGCTGCCCAATTTATGCATAATTCATTGTTATTCATTCTACGATTTTTCAATCCCATTTGTATTTTCCATCCTCGTCTCTGCAAATTATTTGCATGGCCCAAATTTATTTTAGCACCCAAGGGGGTGCTAATTTAAAAATTCGCGTGCATGTAAACGGCATTCCGAATAAATCACGAGCCACCGGATACGCGATGCATTTCGTATTGTTTATTCGCCGAGTGCCACAGGGCGTAGCAAACTGCAGTTAATAAATAAGCTGACGTCATCAACGTAGGAGCACAAAACATTTTACAAAATAAAATGTAATAAAAGCCGGCCCCGTGCATTGCAAATTTTATAAAATTATATTCGACGTCACAATCGTATGGAAATAAAAATGAAATTCTAACGTTGTGAAATAAACGTAGAAAAGGGTAGGATGCAATATTGTACCAATGGTCAGTTGGAGACAAACTTCACGCATATTTTAATAATGATAATTATTGTATAGTGACTCACGAAATTGATCATACGAAATTGTAAGCTGAATTTCTGTTCTTCTATCGTGTGAAAGATTATTGTAGCCAGTGGGAAATGTGTCTGGGAATTTTTTCAGATTTGTTCACCGCAGAATCGAATTTTAAATAATTCCACAATGCTTATTTTTTATTCAAACTGTCAGGCGACGATGTTTATATTTCTTTCAGTACTCGTTTTATTGTTGCAAATCAATTTGTCCAAATATTAACCTAAAATGAGCATAAATTCAACGATTCTGTCACTTACTGCTTCGTTTCAATATTCATCTTCAAACACCTTTGATTCCGGCGCAAAAATTTGACCCTTTCCGGAACGTAGATTGAAAAGACGGAGTACAGTCGAGCCAATTGCAAAGAGATAAGTGACAGTTGCATCCCCGAAATCGTGTGCAGTTTTTGTGCACCGTAATACGCCGCACACGTGCACATTATATATATAGTTGAAGCGCACTATGCATCTCATCCGAGCTATCTCGCGTATTTACGTAGTTTCGGGTTCGCGAGATCCTCCGCGGAATTCTTCTCCTCTGCAACCGTATTCCGTTGTATGTTCCCCTTCCCATTGGGCAAAATTGCAGTGTCGTAACTGACAAACTTTCCATGCTGCATTTATATGCGTGCGCGCCGTTGCGCGTAAAGTGATCCTACAGTTACTTGTTAGACGTGTTCCATGGAAATCGTGAAAACCGCCAGAGGAGATCCAAAAACGACTCTTCGGCGACTTTGTTTCTTTCGGGAGAATAAAGTGCGGCTTTTGATTGCGTTTATGGAATGGGAAACTTGAATGGGTCCAGTGAATTTTCTTTCTCGTAGAATTAGGAATCTGGGAAATTGGGGAATTAACGGATTAGGAAATTGGAAGAATAAGAGAATTGGGAACTAAGAAGTAAGAGATTGGAAAATTAGCAATTAGGAAATAGGAAATTAGTAAATTTGGAAATAAGGAAATTGGGAAATCAGAAAAGTAAGAATATCGGGAATTAGGGAATCAGAAAATTGGATAATTAAAAGTATGGAGATGTTGGTGAAAGTTGCCCCGTTATGATATTTTTTACCTTATAGATTGTTTGTTTATTAAAAATGGCTATGATTTACTTTGCACTAATCTACGCGTTTATAACGTTTAATCCTACTACGATCTTTGAGATATTGGATTCAACGGTAGTTTTCTTTATTTAGAAAAGTTGTATAACTTCACGAAACAGAATCATCAATGTAAAAATGAAAATTTAAAATTGTATATATTAACATCGATTACCTTATGTTTGTTTCAAAATTAGGAATTTTGTTATAAAAATGAGGACACGTTTATGTAGAAGATGACTCAAGGGACGAAGCAGAGTTAAACACCGAAGGGAAAACCTGACCTGAATATCGAAGCTTCATAAGGATTATCAACTCTCTATCGTACGGATTTATGATACGTCAATTCGTATTAGTATTCAACTGGAGCACAATCCTTCAACTTGCTCTTATCAACAAAAGTATGAAACCCTTCTCTAACAACACAGATCAATTTCAAAGGTTCCCAATAAGTTTCCAAAATTTTCCCAATCTAAATATGAAAGTTCTCTTGAATAGAATAAATAAATTTCAAAGTTTCCTAATAAATTTGCAAAATTCCCCTAATCAGCTGGTTTCTAAGATTACAAGAATTTTGGTCATAAATCTTGCAAGCCGGAAGAAATCATAGATTCGCATAGATATACAAGTGTACCTTCAGATATCTATGTTCAAGTACCGCTTAATTAACGAAACAATTAAGGAATCTCGTGTCTGGCGATCACGATAAAAATGCATTACGTTTCAGCAGCTTCCCCCACGTCACGCAAATCGTTTTCTACCCCATTAATAAACCTGAAAGCGTTTTCGCGTTCGCATCGGATAACTTCATCGTTGGTTAATTTATATACACCTCCCGGAGAATTAATTAGTTGTGTGGAATGGCGTCCCCCACTGGTGTAATATGTTGCGTCTAGTAGCTCGGCTCAGAATCAATGTCAGTACTATGTTGTATACGATCCTAGGCGACACTCGATCATACTAACAACGTTTGCTTCCTCTGTTTCAGGTAAGGATCTAAATTTCGCCAGTAATAACGCCGGTGAGTGTTCATCTAACAACATAACATTACTATCGCATGCGTCTCTCTTTTTTTGCGTTAACCCTTGTACGAAATTTGGGTTAATTTCATTAAAAATTTACGGATGGAAAAGATAGATAATATTCAAATTGTAATGTAGAAGTTTAGTCAATTTTTCCAATGTAAAGTTGTAATGGTTAGACTGCGAGTTTTCATGCAAAGTCAAATCTGTGGAATTAGTATATTTAACGAAACAGAACTCAAATAGAGATTCATTTCTTCGTTGAAATACTCGGTTAATGCACATGATATGTCGTTCCTCATGGTAAAGTTTTGAACGCAAGTAGATTCTTCGATACGTTATATATATTTGATTAAAATAATTCCTATACTTTTCCAGGAATTACCTGGTATCATTATTCTACATTTATAAAAATCACGAGCTTTAAAATTGTTTGATCTTCTACTTAATTCATTGTCCAATGAAACGTTGCCAATACTACGTTTTTCAAGTCAACGCTAAGTTATTCTAATATGTGTAAATCTGCTCCAAATGTCAGATTTATATGTATGTTCAGTAGTTTTTATGGATATTTTCCGAATTTATATATCTGTAACAAATCACGGAAATATTTTAATTTATTTATGATGCCAAACTCGGAGGTCTTAAAAAGTCACAAGTTTATTATAATTATTCCTAATATTCTACAAGCCTATGTTACGCTAAATTTCTGTCTCTTTAACGTGGTTTATTACAATTGACGATTAAATAATATTAAAATTATAGTAACCGCATGCCAATCACAAACTTTAAAGAAACGACATTTCACATGCACCAATTCAATACAATAACGCGTAGTTTACTTTGTATGTTTTGTATATTTTTGCTCATTACATGCTGCTTGTGTTTCGTTGCAAATATAAATTGCACATAAATGCATAAAAATCCGCGGTCTAGTAATGGTTAATTCCTCACGTTATAACGGCAAATTATACTCGCGATGAATTTGTGGTCTAAATACAACAAAAAAAAGAACACAGACTTTGCAATTGAATTCTGTTTCAACTTTAACTACTGCCTCGGTATGCAAAATTGAAAATTATTGACCCTTCAGCGTCGGTGTAAGTTTCTATTCCGCACACACAAATAAAACAGATTTCTGTATTTCATCAAATTTATTCCATTATTCTACTAATTCAGTTCAATACTTACAAAATCTGGAGACTAATTACGCGTTCCATAATCACCAATAAACACGTACTTCTTTCTGTTCTAAATAATTAGTAATCCTTTTTTTATACTAATAATTCGTATGGATGCCGTCGCTGAGGGGTTAAATGCAAACTACAATAGTTATGGTATTGCGGTGTTTCCTATTTCACACAACGTTAAAGCAATGAGTATCTTAGCCAACCATTTGTAGCCAACACAAAATTATACGGCAAATTTATTTATTAGTTTAAGTTTATAAATTTCGTACAAGGGTTAATAATTATGTTATAACGTTTGAAATGTACGTTCGAACGTTTTACGCTCTTTAAATACATTTCATTTAACACCATAGTGTTCGCCTGTAATATATTTTACGAAAAGTTAAATATTAATTTTATCTTTTTTAATTTCATACATTCTCCGCTCGAAACTTTTGGTATTCTGTTTGAAATAATACCAATAACGAACATACATTCCGGGAATAACGTTTCATAATTTCGTATTAATTAAATTCTTATAAATTACCAATTATTTAAATTCATTAAATAAACGTTTATAGTGTGAATTACAATGTAAAATATTTTTACATCCATTTTATTAAAGCAATTTAACTTCTATTGGACATTCTTACAATATTTGTGCAATTTTGTTTAAATATTAAATTTTCTTAAGCAAAAAGTAATTGAAAATATGTTCTTCCGTTTTTGAAAGCTAAAAACCTATGAAAATGGGAATAAGATTACCGTAATTCGTTAACAAAGATGCCTCGATTTGAGTGTCACACCGTTTGATTAATAAAGCAAATCGCAGACAACGCACATTTCGTATGTTACAACTTATAATATTTCATTGCTTCTTTCTTTTTCATTGTGAAACTTAAATTTTAATACAGGCAAAGTAAGTCAACTATGGATATGTGTGTTAAAATTTTACTTGATATTTTACTTCATGTAACTTAAAACGTTTTACAGCAAGGGTTCCCAAGTTGTGTATCGCGAAACTTTAAGATTCCACTGGTAAAATGTAGTATTCTACAATAAACGTAGTTTTCGAGCTCTAATTGATCGTTTAGAATATATATGAAAAATTCGTTTGAAGGAACTTTACAAAACCATCGATATTTCGTAAAAAGAAAGAGGGGAAACTTGTGGGCTAAGATTCTTGGTTTGAAAATTTTACATGACTGTAAAACGAATTTTGCGATTAACACCTTTTCGAATTGTCAGTTCCCTCATGGAAAGTCTAGTAGTCTAGCTTATCAAGTTTGCCATAAATGCAAACTAGTTTACTTTGCAAATTTTAAAAACTTGATGATACGATAAAAAATGCCGTAACTTTTCCCATAATTATATTAACACATACTACAATATATATATATATATATATATATATATATATACACATACTATGGTTTACATAATCCGAGAAAAATTTAAAATAAATTGGGAACCACTGTTCTATTGTATAATCCTTAACAGTGTCGGCTTTATTGCTATTAATGGCCACGTAAATTGCCGATTTGATACGTTACTTGCGGTTAATAGATACCATGAATTTAATTGCATTCAATCGACTCGATACGCGTACAACTGGCTACAGTTTCGTATTTCGCTTGACCAATTTCAATTTTAGTTTACCAAACATATTTTCCATCGACGTTAAAAATTATTTAGCAAAATTAATTTGCGTTGAGTGTTATCGTGGGATTAATTTCAACTGCGACGAAAATTCGAAAATCTTACTGGAAGTGATTTGTTATTTATTATGGCCGTAATAATTCTAACATGAACCGCGATGGAGAATTTCCTTCTTTACGAGATGAGAACAGATTCGAGAACGATAAGGTGAATCTATTCAAATCCGCTTCTCCTTTTTTCCGTGTCTCGCGACTGCAATTTCACCTCGAAGATTTCCTCTGCACGCGGGAACAAAAGGGACACAGGGGCAAGAGAAGATTTACGTACATTGTGGGGCAAAGATACGCGCCGATAGGGTGGAAAGGGGGGTGGAACGGAACGGGAGAGGTATTCTTTCGAAAAGCCCATTTCCGGTAATGCGTAAAGCTAGGTTTCTCTTGCTACTGACAATAATAACTCGAGATTGCGAAATGTAACGCGATAAGAGCGACAAATTTCAGAAACAGACTGCACGATTAGCTCTTCACTAACGAATAGTCTGACAGGAACGAGTGTTTCGCGAACTTACCTGTTGTTATAATTTCGCGATCAACTTGAATCTTTTTGCAAGGCGCACTAGTATAATAGGTGTACCAATGAAAAATCCACTTATGCTTTGAAATTTAATATTTGTATTTAACAAGATCGAGCACCTATCCAGGCTTGAATATAATTGGTGTCGTTCTCCAATATTTATGCATTATAAAATACATTCATCAATTCATTCTTCTCGATTTGCTGGTATATTTTAATTTGAAACTGTAAGTTGGGTTGATTACAAAAGTAATGTACGACTCGTTGGTGTACCTAATAAAATCATTAAGGATTGCTGATTTTATTTATATAATGAAATGATGGGATAGCGAATACTACGTTTATCGTAACTAGACTGCGGATGTAAACATTACAATAATTTCCAATCTAATGATTCCACATTTAGAACTTTTCTATGCTCTCGCAAAACTCATCCGTTCAATTTACCCGAAACACAAAAGATGAAATTTCCATACATTGCGAAGCTTAACTTTCCTCCTTGATCTATTTTCCTCGTCTTCCAATTCTAAATCTTTTCACGAGGAATATCTTTGGCCTCCGTTCGAATCTTCGATCGAACGCGTGTCTTGGCTCGACTCCGCTACGAAAAAGAACCTGGAGCTAAGGGGGTGTAGAAAGAGGACGCGTAAGTTCGTTCGCGAATGTCGTTGGCGGAGCTCGAAGAATAGAGAAGAGGGGGCTGCGGGACGTAGCGAGATAAGGTCGGCAAATTGCAGGCAATCTGGCTGATTAGGCTGCACGTTGGTAATCCTACAAGTTCCACGGGGGAGTTGGGCCACGACCTATAACAGCCTTCAACCCCCTTCGACGCGTATTACCCGAAGAAACGAGAAAGGGTAGGACTCGGAAGAAACGACCGCTAACATAGCTACATTCGTACGGTTCTAAGAGATTAAGGGATCTCTCGGTAGCAGGCCGATGAATCGAGAGGACCCGGCCTTTTTCGGGGATCAGTGACGCTGAGGATTCGGCTTGACGTTAGTCCCTTCTTCCTCTTCTTCGTTTCATATCCTACGCTTAGATGGCGCGCGTAGTTTTGAACTTTAACTATTTGCGTTCGCATCTCGATTCGCACTCCACATTTTTATATTGCAAGTTTAATACACTTGTTGCGAATGACGACATTTGTCGGTTTCATTATTAATATTTGTCCTGTGTATTAGTGAAAGAAGACGTGTTATAAATAATTTAGAAAACGGTTTAGTATAGGTGAAAGTACAAAGAGAATATTTGTAGCAATTTTTAAATATTTAAATTATATTTCGCGATGTAGAAGACGTAACACAGTATTGGAAAATATACATTTTCAAATTAAAGTACACGGCATGATATTTAACTCTCTATTGCGTTCCGTTCCCCATTGGGAACTTAATTTCAAATGCTCCAGAGTGACAATTTTTTAATACCTGTATATGTACGAAGTTACCATTTGGCAATAGTCACAAAATTCAATAACTAACATTGTTTATCAATATTTTGTTATTTATTTCATTACCGTATTAACATTTAAATAGAACAACAGCCATATATATTTGTTTTAACTGGTCATAAAAATGCATGCAATAGGGGGTTAAAAGATGAAATTAATCTCTATTTGGGTTTTATTCCTTTCTGTTTCTGAAAATTCGAACTTAGATAAACCTTTGCAGTTTAGATACAATTACATTGTTTGTACTTTGGTTTATAACATTCGAGTATAGAATACGTAACATTTGCTTGCTAAATAATTCCCAATTTTGAATTGCTTATTTTCTAAAATCTTTACCTTCGTTGTGGAATTGATGAAGAAACGAATGGTTCCATAATTGAATTAATTCTGCCAGGACTTAGATAACCATGCTCTTACTTCCAGTGAATTGATTTGCTAATTAAGCAGAATGGAGAGGCACTTGTATAAAGGTAATTGACTTTGCCAGAAATTAATTTATTTTCTCAAAGTCAGCGCGTTTACCCTGATTAAAGAAATGTCCAGGTGCTTAGAGAAGAAGACCTTTTCTAATCAAAAAGACGGATAGTTGCAAGAAGAAATAACGTTGAAAGCATTTTCGTTTTACATTACATATATTATTTTACTCTTAACTATATTCTTTAACTTTGAGTTGTAAATTTCACAGACTACTTTTCTTCGATCATCCTTTATTCTCTCATCCTTTAATTCCAATCGAATTTGATTAAATGTGCTTTCTTAGCGTCAACACTAATTTGAATTACATTCATTTCTTCAATCGTAGCTGCATATTGACATTTACACATTAAGCCAATTATTCTTCCTTTACGCTGTTTATATCTACAATTTTTAATTCCAATTAAATTTGCAGTTGCATTCATTTGTTCAATTTTGAAATTCTATCCTCATTAAGCTAAATGCTCATCCTTTATATTGCTCACACCTAAAGTGTTCTCACATTTCGTCTTCATCTTAAATGAAAAAAGCTTCTAACACAGCTAATTTGGACAAAGTTAGATTTTTCTTTTCCTGAATTCTGCTCGAGGATCCAGGCAAGATTCCAGCAAGATTGAAGTACACTTAAAATCCTCTCTCAAAACTAACCTCTTCGAGACTCTCTCGAATCCTTCTCTTCACCCTTCATTTACATGTAACGCATGCATAAAACGTTACTTATCTCGAGTCTCGTTTTCGTTCCGCCTTCATCAGCCTTATCTTTCAGCTGAGCAAACTAGCTCGAGCTACCACGGTTTGTATCAACACCAAAATCAAGCTCCATCGTCGAGCAGATTTTTAATTTCGATTTTGCGTGCACCGATCTCCAGCTGATTTCTACTCCCTCCCCCCTTTTTTTGTTCAATTTGTTTTAAAGGCGTCGAAGGCTCGATTGATGAATTAGCATTTTTCGAGTGTCGGGAGCAAATCGTCGACTGAAACTGGCACTCGATAACGAGCCGTAAAGTGCGGAAACGAAGAGGAAGAGACGCGCGTGCGTGAATTAAATGCCGGGTGGAATTTACTGGGATTTCGTACTCATCTTCTGTGTGCAGCGCAAAAATAGATGGATTTCAAAGTTAAATAAATAACAATGGAAAATATGCGATTGTCCAAAAGGTATTGGCTTTGTGTATTTTGTTGAATTAGAAGAAAACGGGTTTTGATCATGGGTTTGCTGCTTAGCTTTGTATAATATTCAGTTTCATACAAGGTATCCTGACAATAATGATACAATGGATAACAATAATAATCATAATGGTACAACTGAAAAGCGGAAAGAGATGTTTTTCTGTAACAAAAATTAGTGGAAATTGTACAACAAAGTTTTCGTATGTGAGATCTGTTTTTCGAGGAAAACTGCTTTGAAAATATGTGCGATGTTTCACCACGTTGTATCTCGACTTAATCTCTGTGCAAATTGTTATTTATGTAGCAACTGCTTAAATTGTTGCACGTATTATTCCATACGCTGCTGTGCTTTGTAAACTACATTGTCATGCAATTTTTTTGTAGCGTATTATATTCTTTTGAGTTGAGTTTATTTTATATGCTTTAAGAACCAGGAAGAATTTAGAAATGTGCTATTTTAGTACGCTCTTCTGTGAAAAATCTGTGAAAGTGAAGGAACTTGTTACTAATATCTACGATATTAATTTTTAATCAAGAATATTCGCACAAAATTCAACGCAGATACAATTCAGGGAGAAGATTCCAAACTTTTGTTTCCAAAACTAAATATGTACAAATTTTATTGCACCATTTAGATCCATCTTTTCACAAGGAATTACACTTTTTTCGGTTGTTGCATAATTGCTGAAACACTTTGGATAATAAAAAGCATTTAAATTCTCTGCTTTTTCAAGAATTCTTTGGTTCGTTATCTTTAATACTTGTACAATAGCAAACAGTTAGCTGCCCTCGTTGTAAGGAGGATTCGATATACACAGCATTGGAAAAGTACCAGCACATCTTACAAAAGCACGAAATATTACAGAAATGAAAGTTTTCATTAAACGCTTTCTTGTTCCGTTCCCTTTTAAACGTTACCTTCTAAAGGCATTAAATGCTTAATCGTTGCAGAGGAATTATAACATACACGGCCACAAAACCAGCATCGAATCACTTTGCGGAGGTAGCAAGATGAAATTTAAATCGCTGTTTCTCATTTTACCCGCAATTAAATCGTAACGTGATTACTTATTCGAGACATTCGGTTTCTTTCTCATTTATCCGTTCGGTCGAATTGTTTGCCACCGTTTGACAAGACGTCGTCGCCGTGCTTAAAAGAAACCATAAGCCGTGGCAAATAAATCGTGAGGAAAAATCGTCGCTCCGGCTTTATTTATGTGCCTGGGGATATAATTGGAATTAAAGTTGGCTATAATCTTCCATTAACTCGACCGCATTTCACTCCCTCTTCCATCCACCCTGTTGAAAAAAAGGCACGAGCACGGGATCCATAAGCGCAAGTGGTAATAGAATTTCGGAACGGCTAAAGCCAGGAGCAAGGGATGAATAGAAAAACAGAGAGAACGGCAGACATAGAAGTGTAGAAACGGGAGGAAGGGAGAAATGATGGGAAAGGGAGAAACATCGTCAACTCGACCACGTCTACCGAGGGATTATCGTGGGTGACAAAGGGATTTGAAAGAGGCGGCACGGAATTGGATTCCGGGAGAAACGCAAGAGGCACTCGAAATTCGCTTTGTGTCTCTCATACAATAATTATTTGCGAAATTGTCGTGGAACTGCAAGATATCGAGTGGCTTTTGATGACAGATATTTCTCCGGGGGCTCGGATAAAAATATCGTTCACCGTTCCCCGGATGTCACGTGTCCCATAATTATTCCGATCCGGCTGAATTAGTCCCTCCTCGTCGCCTGGCGTTTTATTTTTTTCTATTCCCTCCCGTTACCCCGTTCTCTAGCCGTTCTCATCTCCCTCCGCAATTTTTCTCGGTCCACCTTTCTCGTTTCTGTCGCCGTTTGTAGCGCGGAACGTATGGAAAAATGCCTGCGTGCAGTTTTCTCTTACCATCCTCCCCCTTTTACCATTCCTTTTTTTTTCTATTTTCCTTCGTTTTTTGTTTTCGGTGGTTGTGGTTTAATTAGAAGCCGAGAAATTAAAACAAACGAACGCACGTGGGCTGTATGCCATACTCGGCCGTGGCCATTGTTGTTCCTTCTTTCGGGCCCGCGTGTAAGCAGCAACGTAGGGACCCGGCAATTTGCGAAGAACCTTTCCGCCAGCATGCGGTTTACGCAACACGCTTTTGGCGTTTTTTTCTCGTTTCGAAATATTAGTATGTTTGTTACGTTTCCGCAAACTTTAAGTTCCGCGTGTCTTTTTGCTCTGAATTTTTATATCTCTTTGTCCATTTTGCAAAAAGTCTGCAAACATATCCTGTTTTCCCAAACCTGCTTTTCAACCCGAGGGATAAAAGAATTATCATGCGCGTTCTTAACTCTGCTACGGGTTTCAAATATTTATTCGATCCCATCGTACGGTTTTCTTTTTCCGTTTTAAAAAGGTTTTACGTTTCAAGGGAAAGACACGATCAATGTGTAAACAGGAAAACGTGAAATTACATGTATACCGATAATAAGAATTCCTTTATATTTGTCTCCAAATGAGAAACTTTCTATGAAAAGGAGAACACGATTGGACTAAAATAACTCAGCGTTCCATTTGCAAACTATTCCCAAACGCAATCCAAATCTTCTACCCATCCGAAAATATTTTTAATCTTTGCATTCCGAGCTCCTAGACGTCAGCAGGGCACCACATTCACTGTGTCACAGCGGCAACGAGCAATAACCCTTTGCTATCTCTACCTCTGTCTTTCTCTCCACCCCTGTGCAAAGCGAGCCTCGGCAGAGACATACCAAAAATGCATGTGCACCTGAGAATAAAAGGGAAAAAAGCGCAGAATGTACGACGAAAGCGGTAACAACGCGAGAACAGGGCCGGAACAAATGTGACTTTCAATAAGCGGCGTCGCTTGAAACGGACGACGTCGTTTTGTCTACCAAAACCACCCCTTTCCCCCCCCATTCCCTTCGCTCTCGCCATTCGGTTGCCACGCGGTCAAATTTGCTCGTCGTTACGTGAAGTGTAACGGGAGGAAAAAGTCGTTGAAATAAGAGAACGTATCACTTTCGGCAGACACCGGGGTGGAGATAGGGTGATATGGATGGAGGGTGGCTGCTCGAACGCAAGCGTATCGGTCGAATTATCGAGTGGTACGTTACGGTTTTATGCAGATTCGCCAGCAGAACGAGCAGCAGTTTCGGAATTAATGCCAGCCGGACAAATGTTTCGTGGTTTTTCTGCTGAATTATCGTACCCCCGGGCGCAACGAAACGTTCCGTCCCGCCGCGGCCAATGTGTATACACCCTGTACGCGGCTCAGCTTACGGGCTCGATATTTGCGGACAAGTAGTATAAATAGGTTTTTGGCAAACAGGCGATGCAGAATAGTTTGCACTTTGAATAGGCAATAGTAGTACGGACGACAATGCTATAAGCGGGAAAGGTATTCTATAGCGATAGTGTTATTGGTAACGTAAGTTTGTCAGGTAAATATTATAGCTAGAAGTTTCATCAATACAATGTATTAGATGGGAATTTTTTCAATTCAACGGTATCCATGAGTGATCGGACAAAGATGTTACTAATATTGAGTGAATTTAGACAAAGTCTAGTACAATAGGTGATAATAATTTTATTGCTGTAGTTCATAGTTTTATTAGCTTAAAACCTTAAGTATATATTTATTGGATAACAAATTCAGAAAGTTTTGCTATCGTAGCTTTCTTATTTTTGTCAAACCGTTGCCTGTCCCGCGATAAGTCAGTGCGTTTAAGTAGTACAGCTCTACGCTTGGTCAGACAACTACAAATAGTTTAATTCTCACAACTTACGTTAGTAAATGAAGCAATTATTCCATTATCATGCTGGATTATTAACTCTAATTTATAATAATTAGCAGTATATTGCATCTTCTACAACCAAGCACTATAAAATTTGAAGATATACAATTTCTTATTACACTGTTTAAGCTGCGTTTACATTAGGCGACTTTTCGTCGGACAATCGAGTTAAAAGTTGTCTCTCGCACTTGCATCGCGAAGCAAAGTGACTGCTCTATATCTAACTACATAATATCATACACGATAAAAGTAACTATTCCTAACTAAGAATTTCGTATTCGGTAAATCGTATTCGGCCTGGTGATACTAGCCAGGTCGCATAATTCGAACCGTGATGCAAATGGGTTAATTCGATTGAAATCGTGTTTACACGGACAATTTCGATCAATTTCAGGTCGATCAATTCGATTGTCCAACCAAGAGTTGTCACATGTAAACGCAGCTTTACGGGCGTTCTGAAACAAATAATTTTTTTGTACTAAATATTTCGATATCTTCAAATACAAGCGAAATATTTGAAAGTCTAATGTTGACTGGTTCACATACATGGTGCAGATCTACGTGTACATCATGCAGGGCCAGTTCGCTTGTGTATGAGGGACTACGGCTATTTGTACGCGACGCAACGCGACGACTACACGTGCCAGCGTTTCGTACAGCCATGCTGCTATCGGATTTATATTATATGTATATGGGTGGATAGAGACGTATGCGAGATCACACACCGCCCCGGGAAATCTATGCGTTCTTGTCAAAGTTTCGTACGTTGCGGCTCCCTTCGTGTACGTGCGACGTGTGTGCACATTTCGAGCACGTACTCGGTGAAATGTACAAAAAAAGGAACAGGGAAATTTTACTGTTCCATTCGTGTACATGCAAACATTGTTGAGGATAGTGGAACAGCGTTACTTAAGGGTTCAAAAATTTTTTGGTGAATTTCCATCGTTTTAACCCCTTCCACACGAATTTAAAAAGCTAAGATAAGCAGGAGATTCCACAAACTACTAAGCAGACTTAAAATTGGTCACACTCATATCGCATATAATCTCTAAATCTGATCACCCGCCCCAAATATGCGATATTTGTGGCTCTAAAATTACAGTGAAATACTTTTTTGTAGATTGTCCTAAATATTAAATATTTCGGTTAGCTTTGAAGGATTTCTTGTTTAAAAAGGTATATTTATTTTAGAGAGACTTTAAGTTATATTTTATTCAACGTATTTTCTATCTCTACAATTCTGCTACAAGAGAAATATTCGTTTTTCAAGGGGATCCTTTCATCGAGCCATTTTTTTACATCGAAATTTGTACTTGCATGTTTTAATTAATGAAACAGACTCAAAATAAGTTTCTGAAACGACATGGCGAGCTTCGACAACTATGCCTGTCTGCACATTTGAATCTTCCATAAAAGCATAAAAATTCACAATCTAGCCATTAGTGTTTGAAGTGGACGCAACAATGAAAAAACTAATCAGTATCTTATTGTTAGTAGCACGTTGCGTAATCAATTCGTACTTCAATACAGCACGCGATACGCGAAAAAGTATTCCGCCCACAGCAAGGGTGTAAAGCCGAAGTGAAAGGGTCAAACCCGAAATCGAAACTCAGAGTCAAAGGGTTAAAGTGAGAAAAGTAATTGACGAATTTGAAGCCCACGTGATAACGCTATAATAATCCATGATGAGTAGAACCTCAATAATATAATTTAACGTCGTCTCAAGCAATCGTGTGCGATTAATTAATTACCTTGTAACGATTTATCGGAATAAATAAGTGCCGCCAAACCAAACGTAACTTTATGCCAGTCGAGCAAAAAATTGTACTAATTATTCCCGTCTGTTGAATTTCAATTCGGAGTTGTTTCTAACCTTTTACGTTTCAATCCACGTAGCTGTACCGCGACAGCACTTCAGCCTCGTCAATCGAACTAAAATATTCCGCTGTTCCGCTCTAGACGTTCTACCCTCTATACATATACGTACATCGAACGTTCGAGAACGCGTGACACGTAGGGTGGACGGGTTTTAGGAAAATGTTATCTTTCTGTCACGAGATGTTATCCCTGAAAAATCTTGTCCCTGCGATATTTACGTGTATCTGCCGGGATTTCACTCGTACAACAAGGCAAGTCACGTACAAGAACACATAGTAGCAAACACATATTTCTCGACCAACATGAAACATTCATCTTCTCGATTAATCGTTAATCCCGTATTTTAAATACAGCACAGTTTACGTTAATCGTCCGAATTCGGATTAATTCTGGCTTAACCCCCACCGAAACCGTGCATCCACGACCGTTTAATTCAATCCGTGGCTGACAATCGAATTGAAGTGCACTATCCTGCAAGTTCTCGCTCTCTGTTCTACGTTACCTTCTTGATGTCGCTTCTACCTTCCCCCTTTCACCACCCTGTTTTCTCCATTTCGCTTCTAACCATCCCTCTAGCGTCCACCCCTCGTTCACCCCTTTCCCTCGTTGGTCTAACTCTCCACTGATATCTTGTTTTCCGTCCCCCTTTCGCGTAATCTGTATCCACGCTGTCGCCCTTCGTGCGCGTTAATCGTATAGTTTCCAGTTTCGCGTTTCCAGTAGCAAACGACGACAACCGGGTCACCGAATTCGCCAGCGGTTGGTACGCCTGGCCGTAATACCAACGCCCGGCGGTTACATCGCCTCTGCGAATTACCGCAAATCCTGCGCTGCTGAATCTCCCACCTCGCAATGATTTCCGACAGCGTACGTCTTGGTTGCTGGTTCCGCGTTTCGCTGATCGCTTCCCGGAAGATTTGTGATAATTAGGGAACACTTAGGGTGCCACTTAGCGTCGTTGTGCTTTCACATGACGCAACAGTTTCGTTGTTCTTGTGCGAAATGTAGAAAAATCAAACGAGGAAATTGATGCACAGAGGGAAATAGATTAGGCGTGTTTTAATCCTGTTGAAGGTAATGGTCAATCGTAGAGCAAAATTAATAAATCGATTCAAGTTTCTCTTATTAAGTACTCACAATTTGTCTGATTATCGTCTAAAGTTGACCGCGGGAACTTATTTATATTCTTGATATATTCTGAAATTAGATCATTTTTAGCAGATGTGAAATCTAAATCCAGTAAGAAGGTTCAATAATTTATATCTATAAAAGCGGATCATTAAGGCCAATTGTTAATTTACCTTACAGTTTGGATAAGAATTATTTTTGTCTTGTATTGAAATATTCTTTACGTCGAAAGTATAAATAGAGGAGTTCAAATAAATGAGTTATAAATATATAACCGAAAATAAGTATTTATGGCAAACAAACCGTCGCGTCGATCGTAACAAAGTGAAAATCATTTATTCCAAAAAGCGAGTTATTGGCTGGTGCAGATTTAAGCGATTTCTCGGTCATGGCGAAACCCAATACTCGCTTTTCTACGTCAATCGATTGGGACCTTTTTTTGCGCTTCATTTCCATACCATTTGGAGAGCGAAGGGAACAACAACAAAGGAAATGAATCTAAAAGTAACAAGGAATATATACAGTATATATAGTATATTTATATATATATATATATATATGTATGTATGTATATATGTACGTATCTTCGTTTAGATCGAATAAAAAGGAGTAAAACCGAAACGGTGCGCGAGCGTTTGTATCGCAATATGTGGGCGGCAGGTCACGAATAAATTCAAAACATAAAAACAATAAAAAGAATTTATGCAAACATACGGTCAGCTCGATTTTATTTTCCATTTGTAGCCATTTTTCCAGTTACAGTGAGGCATTAGCCTCGTCGTTCCGAACGAAAAAAGAATCATAAATCTGAAGCTTATTTGAGAAATGAGCAGCGTTTTACGAAATATTAAATGTAACACATGAATTATTAGTTCCATATTAAATTTCAGTATTGTATTAAAATACGGCATTGTAACAGCATCAGCGAGATTTTATTTCAAATTTTACACGCGGTTTCCGTCAATGTCACGTTTTTGTTCTCATCCAAGTTCCAATTGCAATGTATCGTTGTAGCAAAATATAATATAGCACTGCATTAAAAAATGCCATTGTAATAACACCGTCACAATTTTAATGTAATCTAACGTTACACACTCGATTTTTATCGTTTCCACGTTTTTACTTCGATTCAATGTTCAATTTTAAAATGTCGCTGTATCAAAATACCGGGTAGAATTTAATAAAAAAAAAAAAGAACAAACATCGCTATGATAACATCATCAAAATTTTAATCTAACCTAAAAGTACACGCGCGATTTCCATGAATTCCGCGCTCTAAATCAAACCTACATTCTAACTCGGAACTACCGCTACATCAAAATAGAGTACAGCACCGTATCAAAAATCTTCACCGCAACGATGCAACCACGATTTTATTCTAATCCAACAATACACGCGCGATTTGTATCGATTCCGTGCTCTAACTCCAACGCAAACTTCAATCCCAAAGTGTTCACACTTCACGATACACTCTACGATATTGAAATTCGAGCTTACCAAATTCTCACAGTCTCCAAGTTGCTCGAAAGAACACATAGGCGAACGCGATGGGCGTGGTTACCCGCGATTGCCACGAATTTCGCTGACTTTCCAGGGGTATAAAAAGGGGAAACGCCTCTTCGTTTTTGCACGTTTTATTTAAGTCGAAACGAGGAATGGGGAGAAGAGGGGGGTGATCGCGTTCTCCTGTCGTCGGTCGCATAATTCTTCAAACGATCGCAGAAGAAGAAAACCGGTCCGCTAGTCGATAGACCAGCAAGTTATCGGGATATCGAACTAGATTTAGGACTCTATAAGTCGGGAATCCGTGTGTGTTCTGGAAAACGGGATAGCTATCTCCTCGTTCCCTTATATCTTTCGCGAGCTCCAATCTCGATCTTCAGCGACTTTTCGTCGCTCTGGAATAGATACGTAATACGGGGATCCCGTTAGCGATGGAATCGAGAGAGCTTTTCAAATTCCTCCAGAAAAAGTGTTCATGTTCCACGTCACAAAATAACTTCCACAAGAACATGTTTTTTTTTTTCTATTTTAGTCCGCCAGCTATTTTCTTCGTCGTGGTTTTAACCGCGTTGCATAATTTAGGGATTTGCGTACACTTGAGGGAAGGGACAGCCGCACGCGATTCGGTTTCAACCCCCAAATTAACTGAAACCGAGTGTATCAGGTTTTGGGGATGTATTTCGATCACTGACACGGTGTAGGAATGTCGATCGAAAGAACGATACGAATTATCGTTTATGGTCATCTGGTTCACTTGCGTTTCAGCGGGGATTAAGTAGATCGTGAAATGTTTAGTCGGACTTATTTTTGTACGAGTCTTGAGATTCGTATATCCGTTGATATTAGGTCATGTGAAAGCACTTAGTATTGCGGGATTTCGTCTAACATTGGTAATGTTTCGGCCAATGAATTTTTGTTGTTTCCAACTTATTGGAAACAAATTGTAATAGTGTCACACGTATAACGTAACAGGTGCCTTTAGGTGACGCGATTTCAATGTGTCTTTATCTTTATCTTCGCTTCTATAAGAGTTTTTCGTGAGCTTTGTGCCAATCGGCTAATTTATCATCCTTTTTCAATTATCGTCAGTCTACGAATTTCGAGGGTAGTTTTAAAATCGTGGAGAAATTGTTGGATAATTATTAAAGAGAAAATAATACATGGTTAATGGGTGAAAAATATTTGTAGTTATGATTGAAGTGAACTGAAAAAATGCTTGTAGCATAATAGTATCGTAAAAGAAAATATTCAACATACAATGGTTCCAAAAAGTATTCGTACATACTTCAATATTTCAACAAAGTGACTTTTTATATGATTTTATATTTCAATTGTAAAACAAGGAATTTGTACATTCACGTAAAAGTGTTATTTAATAACAGAAAATTGGATATATTTGGGCCCAATTAATTAATACCTAAATGCGAAGATAGATACAACGATATGGCAATAGCGTTTTTGTAGCCACTATATACTAAATTTAAAATTAGGAATATTACGAAATAAATTTCTATGACATTTACAAAACAAACGCTCAAAAAGTCAAAAATACCTCTTATATTTACACACGAATAAACTAAAAGTTTAATAGTCTCATGGCGCGGCGTTAAGATCAGAATTTGTATTTAGCCAGTTAAATATGAAATTTCTGAAATTTTCCAGTGACAATAATAGAAGGAGAAATTATAAAAGCAATTTCATCAGAAATCGGGAAATCTACGAATTTAGTTTCACGTTGGATACGATACGCGATCCAGCGGAACCTAATTTACCGTAATCATTGGAGCTGATCTTGAAACTGCAATTTTTCCATGGAGTAACGTGGATCGTCTGGTATCGGGTCTATACATTTGCAACATTCCCCGCGAAGTATCTCTGGTGTACAAAAATCGTGTAACGCGTTCCCGGAAAGCGTTCAATTCCGGGATACGTGCACGCCCGATCCCCGATATCTCGACGCAAGCAATGAAAGCTCATTGGAGCTTTCTGTGATGGAAAAAGGAGCGATTTGCCGGCGGCCACGGAAACAGTGAGTTTTCAATGCCAAGAAACGATCCTTTTTGCCGGCAATCCCCTATTCGTACCTACCATCCTACTTTCTCGAATTTAACGTGACTCCGGGGCACCGGGAAACGATGAGAAAGAGAAAAACGAGGACAGAGACGTCAATAGAGGAGTACGGTGAACGAAGAAAAAGAAGAGCGAAACACATTGATTGGTTGTTCGTCCAAAGAACGAAGGAACTAACAGCGAAATGGACAAAGTGTAAAGGTGACCAATAAGATTACTGCGCGATCCTCTAACGTAAATCTACTTTTCAAGCTACTTTCGTCAAACTCCCGTGAAACGTTTTCGAAACCTCCAAAGCCATCCCCATAATCCGGTGATCGATAAACAGAACGAAAATATCGTTCATATATCGGGAGAAATCTGGATAAAACGGGCAGTGTTCGGTTAAAAGAAAATAGCAGGATGAAAATGGGATCGTTGAAGCATGCATGCCGAGGCATGGCAATACAATGTTACGCCACGGATATTACAAAAACGCGGTTGTTGATATCCTTTTTGATATTTTAACCGCGTTTCACCGTAAACAGTGCGAGGTATTTGTTTTCCGTATAGAGAGATCGACATTTAATCTTCGCTTCTTTCACTATTGCCCCACTGGCTAACACTAATGCCTCCATTCATGAATATTTTCGTGAAAAATGGCGGAAGGATAAAAAAAAAAAACAAAACGTAGTCGGCACGAGAACAATGAAGAAATTTTTCCGCGGGGACTTCGCGACGATGCTTTGTCGGGAACAAGTCGAATCGTGTCAACGATCACGTTTGGTGGAAATCTCTGCTGCTTTTACGAAAATTTGTGACGAGACGCGATTTTGTGTTATTGTTTGAAGCGGAGAGGGGCGAAAAACGCACGGCAGGAATTATTTCAGATTTCAATGGAAATAAATATCATGTATAAATTCATAAACGGAGAGTGAATATTGCTGTAGTTTTTAATTTAACGCGTTCTCGTTCGACATTACCATTTCCGAGTACCCGCCCGTACGGAGGTCAAAATGTCGCCGGAAGACCGCGTGTATCACGAATTTATATAAATTATAAAGTGGCGTACAAATATTCACAATTAACGGGGAACGGAATTATAGAAATTTCATTGTCGTTCGAAATGCTTTTAACTACCTATTTTTTTTCTTTTTTTTTTTAGAAATGTAGGCATATTGGGCTCCATTAATATAAATATGTTTTTATTAATTCAAAATGGTGCAGTTGATTATGAGCCCTCTATCGTTTTATATTTTATTCACCGTGCTTTAGCGATTCAACGAGTATATCGCTTAATTATCCTTTAATTTTAATGCGTCAATAACGCTCACATGAAATTAGAGGCTCCATGGAAAAGGAACACGAATCAGATTTATATGAGTGTTTTGTTTTCCTATAAATTAGAGAAATAATTTGGCAGTAAAATAATATGGTCTTTTAACACTAGAACTTCTGACAATTAAGATATAGTTACTTGTGCCAAAGAAATTGAAATTATAGATATTCGAAGTGATAATCAACTGCAACGAAAATAAATCTTTCTTCATTCTTTTAACGTAAAATCAAAATTACGAATCATTTTAATCACTTCAGTGGTTCTAATGTTAACAAAAGAAAACTCCTTCAAGTTCTTATGAAAATGGAATTAAGGAATTAGTGTTTTTGAAAACGATAGACAGAGTATGGATATTATGCAGTCAATTAAATAAAATAATAACATTACGATACTTTTGCTTTCATGATCAGAAAACAAATACTATTTCCTCACTAATCCAATAAAATGTATCTATTAGGTGTACCAATAAGTAACCCATTATTTTCAAATAGGTGGATGAATTTATTTTATCGAACGATCGAACTTTAAATTATAAAGCAAGTGTAAACAAAGTATAAAGTGTTACGCAACAATAATGATTACATTTAAGACAGCACAAGTATTTGATTTTGGTAAGAATACATTTTGAGTTTAACCAAAAGTGTTGATTATTTATCGGTACGTTTAATAAAATTCAACGTTGCACGCAGCGATCCACCGACGATGCGATTGAAATTCTTCTATGTCGATGGTGATAAAATATCACGCGAGACAGTAGCGTGGGTAACATCATACTTTAAGGAAAAAGAGAGGGAAACGGCAGGAAAGACGACGCTAAACACTAAACGTGACCTGTTCATAAGTCTGAAACGTGACCTGAAAGCATTTGCCTTAAAACACAATCTCCTGGCATGTAAGAAATAAGTTGGCGGGGATAAAAGACTTCGTGTCGTGTTTAATTAGCGCCTTCATCTTGATCGATCCCCATCGATCGCACGGTTTACGTGTGCCCGTTTGATGTGTTCATTAAGGTCGATGCTGTATTACCTCTTTCGGGAATATCGACCCCAGTTTAACGAGCCTGAGAACACGCGCACCTATGACGTGTCAACCTCCCTTTATCTGCCTGCTTCAGGCCAGGTCGGCGATGCCTTATGTGCTAGCTACATCTGTACCACCCCATGTAACGCCTGCTTTGAATTAAAGCATTAGCATTTATGCGGATTACAATTTATTCCCTAATAACGGGACGATATCACTGTACGCAAGATATTCGTGGCAGGATACACGAGGAACAGGTCGTATTTCGTTCGATCGATGACAGTTGGAAAACTTTATCTCAATTATAGCAACTATGGTAATCGTGTTTGGATTACGTATGTAATGTTATTTTAAATATGACAGCGACGAAAGTCGATGGATATTTTGTTACTGTTCAATGTAAGCGTAAATTAATAACATTTCTCCTAGTGATACTTCTGTGAACATTTTTACATATATATGTATATACATATAACGCGTTTTAGAATTTGTGATTAGAAACACTTGGATTTTGAATTTAAATTTGAAGATTGGATTGGAATTTTTCAATCGAATTTTAAGCTTAAGGTTGCGAAGTGGAAATATAATCTTCAATTTAAATTTCAAACTTCAACATGAATTTATAATATAAACGCGAAGCTTGGGTTGGAAGTCGAATCTGAAACTTGAATCTAGGATTTCAATCCCTAAATTAAGTTTTGTATTTGATGTTAAGATTCAAAGTTGGCTTCAAAGTGCAGAATTGAGGCTGTCACGATTATTTCGTTTCGTATATTTTCGTCAAACATGCATCCCTAAACTGACGATTGAACTTTTTTCTCAATGCTCATTACTGTACTCGTACAAAAAATTCTTAAATTACATCTCACACTTTTCAAGCATCATTTCCTCGTTACTCCTCCCGAGACCTCTTTAAACCTTTAAAACTTTGTGTTAAACATTATATCCTTTGAAAATAACGATGTCGTCTACGGTAATGCCTACAGTATCTCGCGGTCGCATTAAGTGAAACCCAAATTAACAAAATTATTAGTACGGACGGGATTACCGAAAGCAGCGCCACGGAACTGGAAGAAATCGACGCGTCACGTATTGCTCTTTTTTCGCCAAAACGTGTACTCGTTAACGTGCCGGCGAGGACGCCATCAACCAGAACTTTCAGTACGTTCATCCGGCCGGGAACATTATCAAAAAATTTTTTTTTACCGTTTCTACGCTGAAAAACGTTGCAAAAGAAGAGGGAAAGGGGAGCGAAGAGGAAGAGGAATGGGAAAGGGAAAGGGATAGGCAACGACGATGCCGTCGCAATTTTATCCACTTCCTTTCCTGATGAGATTAATTTTTAAGCTACGGGCTCGCGTTACTCGTGCAAACGGCTGTTTTGAACTCGAGCGGCCGCACTGGCAGGGATTACAGGGTTCACACATGAAAGACGACAGTCGTCCCGACGCCAACGCTGTGCAGAAACTCGCACGAAAACGACGACATACGTTGCTACATGATTTCCGGAAGTTATCGATTTTCGATCGCATGTAATCAAGAGCTCCAGAATGGAGTGTAGTCCTGTGTTGAGGTATTCTGGATATTTTGCATAAAGGATATGAAACTTCCGTTTGGGATTACGAATCGTTATTCGTTCCTTTGAAGAAATATTTCGCAACGCATCAGAATGATACAAGATATTCAAATTCGAGTAAATCAGTGGCTTATTTCTATGGGATTGAAATTAATACGTTCGTAAACGAAGTAAATATAACGGGTTTACGTAGCACGTCGAACATTTTCATATTTGCACACGTAAAATGAATATGTTGTGAATAAATTGAATATGTTACGTAATATATCCCAAACGTGTAACGTTATTTTGTACGAAAAAGAGCAAAATATTACGTTCAGATATGTAACGTGCAGATTGGACCACGTAAATCACCTAAATAATTTAACGTTCATTCCGTAAAGTCTTTACGCGTATTATCCAATAATTTATTCATTATTTGGGTACCAACTATTTCTCTGTATCTCCAGATTTTTGATATTTTATTACCTTTACGTTGCACTAATGTACACTTACTGGCAAAAGTTGAGAAACAAAGTAATCATTTGCAAATTTCTGTATATTCTTCATCTTTTGAAATAAATAGCATAGAATAAAGAATAACACAAAAAGGTAACATTACGTATGCCAATAAACAATAAGTTATCATATTTTTAATTCTAATCTTCTATATACCTCGGAAAATAAAGAGTACGCAAAAATATGGAAATGACTACTTTGTTTCTTAACTTTTGTCAATAAGTGTAAGTGCAGAAATTTGTAGATAATAAAAAAAAATATGTTTTCATTCGCGTGGTCCATCCTGTACGTCATATATTAATGTTAATATGCTCGATATTACATATTCCACGTATGTGATGCTGGTAGTGAATATGTTAAATGATATCGAAGTGCGCAGCACTGCTGAGGTATTCCGGATATTTTGTTACAAAGATATAAAACTCCCATACCTTTGCAAAAATATTTCGCTAAACGATAAAGTGATACAAGATGGATTTAATGCATTTCTAAAGTTGGAATAAACTAGCGAGCTGCTGTTACGCGGATGAAATTGAATCACGTAAATTTTCTGCTCGTAGTTTCGTGGCAAGCGTAACCAGAAATCGCTTCTGCTTTATTTAACATGGTGCACACGGCGTTAATTCTATCCGTCGTTCAAAATAATTAGAGGATTATGCGCTCGAGTGGGTGTATCGTTCGGTAAAGTGCGCTGATACTTTGAAAGCTCTGAAGTTTTATGGCAGCTTAATTTAGATACCGGATAAAAATATTATCTGTGCAAAATGATTTTATTCCGCGTAGATGCATACCGTGCGAAGAGGTAATTTTATAAATTCGTATGCAAATGCTATAAAATGTTATCTTAATCCTGCTGCATCAGCTTGCAGTTTATCTTCTTGTTCCGCACGGAACAGAATTATTTAAAGCATCGAAAACGTGACCATTGCCACGGTTCCTACTCTCCAACCTTTTTCAAAAAAAGGGGTAATTTAGGAAGGAATATTTTTTATGGGCCATCAATCAGCATGGAGGAAAGGAAAAGGGGCACAACTCGTAGCCTGCGTCGCACGTGCAAGGCAGGCCCGGCTTACCCTAACTCCACCGCGACCCTCGGCAGGGGGCTCAAGAAGACGCGGGCCAGAGTAAGTCGCTAGGAAGCTACAAATTGCAAAATACCCCACCACCTACGACGACAACCCGTCAGACTGGGGGACCAATCCAGTGATTGTACATTAACAAATATCCCTGATTGGTCTCCCAGTCGAAGCCACCAGAAAAAGGACCATCCCTCCGATTTTTCCTCGCCGAATCCATGCAAGGAAAAAGTTAGTTAACACGTACAATTCAGGGGAGAAACAGTATCCTCTCTCAAGAATCATAACCACCTCCGGCATTACAGACGTGACACTTAACACGAAACCGTATTTATTAAATATTTAGATCATCACAACAAAAAGTCATAGTCAGTCCACCCTTATACTCCCTATCTCCTGAAAGGGTCGTAGGGAAATACGCGGACAACGGTGTCGATGAAAATCGAAGCGGGGATTTACGACCCCCGTCATACTCGGCTCTCCAGGCAACCGTACGTATCGCCGCGGCCGCGTATTACGCAAAGAAACACTTCTAATAATGTTAAAATTCAGAAGAAAATGTCGAGCTACGCAACGGAAACAATATACAGGGAAACGTATCCAACGTTCATTTCAAGAACTGCACACGCGCATGTTTAACGTTGCAACTGTTTTACGCCAAGATGTAGCAAACGTAAATGTACATTTTCAGGACAAGTATTATCCTTGTAACGCAATTTTCTGCAACATGAGTGCGAAATTTTATTACATTTTCATTTCGCGCCAGGCAGATGTTTTCCTAACTTTTATAATTATAACAAGCAGAGAACGAAGACTTCGTAAAAAAGTTGCCTAACGAACGTAACAAAATTATTTCGCCTTACATGCATCATTATACTCCGCTAATTATTACATTTCGAAATGAAACATTTTCATTTGTTAGGAGCAATATTTTCTTATTACGAAGTAATTAGTAAATGAAGACTTTATGATAAATTTCGAAACCTATACTACCTTTTTGACAAACCAACTATACTTAATACATTCACCGGTTACTAGTGCTGTTCAAACGTTTGAAATGTTCAGGTACTTGAAATTCAAAGTATTTAATTATCCAAATAGCTTGAATATTTGAACGAAATTGAAAAAATTCATATGCTTGAATGTTTGAAGAGCTTGATTGCATTCAAGTTGCATCAGGGTATGACGAATCACACAATCAAGTTTGCTTAAACATACAAATCCTTGACTTGATTTCAGCCAATTCAAACTAAACCTGACTCGATTTGTATTTTCGAGTACTTGTATAATTGATAGCTGTATTCAAATTCCATTCGAATTTCGAAACATCTACTACTAAATTCATTTCAGCATATTTCTATCAGCTCTATTTCTAATCAATTTATTATAAAGTATTCTATACTATAAAGTTTAATCACCAGACTGCGGATTTTTATGTACTTATGGGAAATTTGAAATTCAAGAAATTAAGGAAAGCACGTAATGTAGAAGAACGTACGAGATATGCAAAGGAAAATACATGTTACTTTATTTAGGGGTTAAACAATCCTTTATTTAGATCCCATTTTTTTAAGTTTGTTAATAGGAATATGAATTTGAATAAAAATCCGCAGACTAGCGATTACAATGAATTTGAAATAATATAATTACGAGGAAAGAATAAGTAGGTCGATGTAACAGTTTCTCGACAAGAATATTTTCTCGATAAACTTCCGCTGGGTATCGATTAAGCTTAAAAATGCAACGAGATCGTTACTTGCCCGGGTAAGATTCGTTATCAGGCCACGAGCATCGGATATACTTAATGATTCGTGGAAGCCTGTACTTCCTTTGGAAATCCTGTTTCCTCTCCTTCTCGTTTCCTCTTTCTCTCGCTTTTAACCCATTTCCAAAATTGAAATGCTCGGCAAAGTCGATTCTAACGATTTCATCAATTTAGAGCTCCCTTCCAACTATTCTATCGCTTCCTGTTTTGTTTCGCGAAATTAACACGGAAAAGTACAAAAGAAGCAAAGAAACAAGGGAAACAAATAGCAGGAAGGAGAGAAAAATATGGCCGCCCGCGTGAGAGTGCTCGCGTTTTTACGGTAGGAAAATAATGCTGAAAACTCGACGCGTTTATACTTCGACTTTATACGCGTTGCTCTTTCGATTCCCTTTCTTTTAAGAACATCGAAACACCAGCGATCGACATCATTTTCTTTCGGTTAGAACTGCCGTACTGCGGAACGATCTTCAAAGGGGAACCGACGTTCAAAGGGATTTCGCAGTCCGCGTGAAAGGAAACTCGAAACTTTGCCCGCGCATGTCGAAAAGAACGGTGCTCTCTACGAGCACGGATTTACGAGTAAGACGTTCTGTTAGCTCTTATGGATGCCAGCTTTTTTCCGAGAAACGACTTAACATTTGAGATTATTCGAAGAACGTGTCAAGGAGTTGTAGAAAGTTGTTTAAGTACGAAATTTAGATTTTTGACGGTTGAAACTGCGTTAAACTTCTTGGTCGCGATGTCTGACTATGTTGGTCTTTTTCTACTTAATTTTGGCGTTCTTATTGTACCTTGAATAACGTCACGAATTATACGGGAAGCAATTGAGCTTGATTCTGGCATCTTATAGCAGCGATACAATGTGATAGATGCATTGATAAGAGGAGGAACATATTTATAAAATTTAGTAAAACAATGGAATGAAATGTTGGAATGGAAATTTGTATTAGAATAAAATTCTGTTCCGTTTATTGTAACTTGATCTTATAGTACTCGATATCGTTTAATTTTGTCGTGTTAAGGTAGAATTGGATTAGGTAGCAAATACTATGATCAATCTTTAGACGAGCAATATTTATACAATTTCCAAATTTTCTAGGAAAAATAATGGAATGGTGTATAAGCGCAAATTCGTTTTATGTTGTAGCTGTTCATCAACTGATAAACTATAACTTGAGCTGCAGTGAAGTTAAACTAATCCACATTTTAGAACGAACTAAATTGGTTTTTGAAAGATTGAACACTAATCCTGCACTCAATTAGGGAATTTCAGAAATTTACAAAGCGAAAAGTTGATGAGTTTCGCTTTTGCAAAACTCATTTAGTCTAAAAGATATTTTAATCATCTTCCGTATGTTTCAACATAATATATTAGACTAAATATCCACAGTCTAGTCATCATATATTTGAGATTAATCCTGGGACGCTCAAAGTTAATTCAATGATTCTCCACAAAATTCTAGTCCTTAGCTTCCTTCGAAAAATAACTTCTATAAACTATGAAGGATCCAATTTCAAGTTAGAAACTAATTGCATTTAATAATTTGTACACACGAATTAAATATCGTGTTTATTTCTTTTAAATTAACACAGAACTTCAATGTGATTACTAGACTGCTAATTTTTATGCATTTATGGTCCATTTCGATCTGCCAAAAGAAAGCACGAAATCCGCATAGTACCTAAAACTATGCAAAATATACAAAGCAAAGTGCATTTTAATATACTTACAAATTATCTCTACTTCTGTTTTACTTCTTCAGTTATATTTAGAATATTTAGATTACAATACTCTCCTGGGCGATCTTAAATCTTCCAAAACCTTGAGCGTCTTAGGGTTAATTATTGTCACGGCTGCAAATAAATTGTTTTTGCATTCGCACGTAGATCATTCTAAGTTGCGCCTGTTTTATCTGTATAACGCGTAAAGACGGTTTTGCAATCAAAAAAGCGTAATCATACCAAATAAATGCTCGCCGTGTGGACGTAAAGCATTTCTTTGACGTGGAGATTGCAGGCTATTACGGCAAACGTTGCCGTCGACGCTTTATACGTTAAACGTAACAGCAGAGTTTGCTTTCTCAACAAGTTTCTACTTAAGTCTTGCGGTTCTATTACGCCGCGGCCGCGGCGTCGCGATACACACTCGATCGTATATTACAAACTTTACCCGTAACTAATGCCACGCTTTGCCTCCGTTTGTTCAGTAAACGACTAAGACCCGGTGTATCAGGCGCAGCACAATTGAGAAAGCAGCGAGAGAGAGAGACAGAGAGAGAGAGAGAGAGACCCCGCTTCCAATTTTCCTTTCGTTATGAATAATCCTGCCCTACGACTGGGTAACAGCGCCCCTGCTAATCGAATTTCCCTCATTCGTTGCTTGATTAGTTTGATTGCTTGCCGTTCAACTGCTTCGTTTCCTTTAATTAGCTTCTCTCAATGCATCTAACTTTTGTCCATATCTGTACTCCGTTTTTTAATATTTCGTTAACTTGTTGCCTTAAGGGGTGAGACTCAAGTAAGACGTTAAGGTTGAAGTTATTTTTGTTCATTTTTTTGTCACGTAAAATCTTGACGTAACTTTTCGCCACTTTCGATATATATATTCTTTCACATTTCAAGATATAACAAGTTTGTTTTGTCACAATTTATTAGCTTTTTGCGATGCAATAAATGTTATCTTCCATGGATCTTCTTTTCGACTTCTTCTACTTATTTTGACTACTCTCAGAACAAAGAATGAAACAGTGTTTATTTTCGTAATAGAAATACGCATCGTATGAATCTTAATCTTGCTTAAAGAAATGTAATATTAGTCAGAATAAATGGAACTGAAAACAAAGGGATAATATCCGCATAAAATTTGTATTGTAATTATGCAATAAATATTGTTTGAATAATTAATACTATGAATCCTGCAGGTTCACGTTGTTACGAAGTTCTATGTTAAATTTACGTTGAGTACAATAGGGTGAATAAGTATTGGTACAAAGGAAGTGTGAACACTATGTTTGGACAATGGTGCGAGTAGCTAAAGCAAATTATTTGTATTTACCTAACTATCGTTTGTTCAGCATATTACACGTTATGTTTAATACATTAAACGTACAAATTAATACAGTGCCTAGTTTGCAAAATTCGATATTTCTTTCCAGAAAAATCCAGCACCGTTTTAATATTCAAAATAGTCACCCTTAATTCAATTTCAATTCTTCTTTAGATTACTTTGAAAAACGTTTCTTCCATTTATTGAGAGACTGATGAATTTATTCCCTGGAAGAAGGATAGCAGTTCGGTGGTCATAAAACTGTCTAATTCAATAACATGAATTAATTTATATATCTAATATATTGTAGGATGGTGGTGGACCCTTCTAGACCCACAATACAGAGAGAAAGACGGTATATGCCGAATAAGGCATATTACATGTTAACATGTAATATAATATAACATGTAACATGTAACATATAACATATAACATGTAATATGTAACATATAACATGTAATAACATGTTAAACACAGAATAAAGGCCCGATGGGACTGTGGCGTAGTGGTTAACGTTATCGATTAGTGACCCGAAGATCTGGCTTCGATATCCCTGTCAGCGCGGCGCAGTTTCCTTTTTCGGCTATACAAGGCGAGGCACGGCTCGGCGCGATACTACAATATAATATTAAAATTCACTTTACCTTTTTTAATCATTCAATTCCATAAAAATTTCACTCGTACGATTCACATTACTATCGAAAAATAAATCTTTCTGTTATAGAGAAGAAATATTCTCACGCGCCAAATGGAAAATATATACAAATTTTACAAATGGCTCTATAGAAACTAATTGCATCCTACAAGTTGCAATTGTAGATTAAACGTCGAACAGAGTATTTTAAATGGTACACATTAAGGAATACAAGCTTTTCTGTATTAGAAAACCCTCACGGAACTGAGAAATCTAGCTAAAGCAAGGTTCCTGGTTAATTTTCCAGTAAATAAAAGTGAGAAACAAAATAAGGTAACGAAGCTGCTAGAATGGGTGGCGTTGTATCGCAAGAATGAAATCGATAGTCTATTATTCCAGCTTAAGTTGCTCGATTTATATACACACCATGCCTTTCTTCCCTTAGCCACCGACTCAAGTGCACCACCAGCTGAATTCCGTTTCGTAGATTTACGCTTCCCCTTTCCTCTTCTTATTTCTGCACCGGGTGGCTCTTGCTTCGAACTTAAAAAATATATTAACCCTCGGAATGTAGGAAAGAAAACGTAAAACTTTTTATGTAGGAAAAGAATTAACTGGGAGAATAACTCTTTAGAATTATTTGAGAATTAATTAAAAATTTGACGAGCATTAATTTGTCATTAATAATGGTACGTACCATTAGCGAGCTACTGAAATTGAAACTTCCAATTAATCATTTATCCTGCGAATAACAAACCCCTATTGATATTAATTATTGGGCGTGTGAATATTAATTAGGTGCCTCTTTAAACAAAATTCAATTTCTATTTGCAATTCGCATAATATTAACTTGTTGCATTTTGTCTTTGTATATATATCCATCGCAAAATACATGTGAGCTTTGGACATTTTATAGACCCCGATTTTTTATTCTTACCAAAAATTTCCCCAAGTCCCAAACTGACCGTAATAATCACATTCCACTGTATTAAAAGCTTTACATTCGACTAAAAATCGCTAGAACGTGCACACCTAATATTCGCACCAACTTTCAGTATAACGACGAGAATAACTTTCGTCGAACTAACGCGACCCCCACACGCAATTAACGAAATCTTCCAACGTCGTTAAAATTCCGTCACCGTGGAACGAATAACAATAAGAGGACATAAATATTTAACGGCGATGAAATTCATAGAATCCCACCCCCCTGATTCACCTCCGTGTAATGTTCAGCGAATTCAAGTATAAATCTCCCGCGCGGAAAGGTCTTCCGGTCAGGGAGCAGCGAGTCGCTCGAGATAAATCAAACGGTCGCGTCATTATTCTCCGGCGAAAGGCTTTCTCAGGCTCCTCCGCGGAGACATTGTCTCGTGTACCGTCTGCCGGTTCGAGCTGCGCGGCTCTCGTGAAAGGGAAAGGAGGGAGGCCATCCGGTTTCGGAAACAAAGGAAAGTTGGCGACTAGCACGACGAGTTGGCTCGCGTTAAGAGTATTTGGGCCGAGTTAACCCTTTTTCTCCGTTCGACCTGCGCCCCCGGAGCAACGGAAGACCGAACACACGCCCCTGAGGTATGAGTTACCCCTTTATTTCCGGCGAACGTTGTCCAACAAGGCGTTCGCCACAATGGAACGAACTTTTCATTGTGTCCTGCGACCTGCACACGCTTACACCGGATTTGCACCGCACACGTTTATACACGGTATCGTAAAATTTCTCGTTAACTTTGGACCGACGACGGGGGAAAGAATGACGAGGGTGTTGAACGGAAGCCAATTCCTGATACGGCGCGCTTATTATTCTGTTACTTCGTGCGTTACTTAGAATATTGGCGCGGAATTTTTATTAGAATTTTATCAGACCACTCTGAAATCCATCGCGGTTTTATTACGTAAAACGTAGAATAATGCGTAATGCGCGTAGAATAACCATTTTCTTACCACCATTGGTTGAAAGAATACATGTTTGTTCACTTCGCGATAAGCGATTGGAAAATTAATTAAAATCGCGTAACGCATGTCGATGTCATGATACTTAAGGTGTGAAACAAGTCTCCTTTAAGATTCCGTTTCCTTAATTGTGTTTGAAAAAAATATGGATTTGTATAAATATTCGCAGTCTAATAATTGTGCGCCTGTCTTCATCCGCCCAAATTCCTTTGTTCCATTTAAAGATATGACAAATTTAAGAAGAAGAGAAAGTGTGGATTACCGTTGAGTCGAATATAAAATCTTTCCAAGCGTCGTCAAGATCGTGGAATCTGATTGTTCGCAGTAGAATAAGCAGGATAAATTATTTACGGGATGACCGGAATGGTTGTTCGACACGCGTGGAAATTCCTGCACTTACTTTCGCGTTGTAGGCAATTTATTATTCAAAAGCGACACTGCAAGATCTAATCTCGGTGAGTGCGCGCTCAACCACTGCCAATCTCGAGTCTCACATTGTACGCGACGTGTTCGAACAATTTATTGATAAATAACTGGTATATCTCACGCGCATACATCTATCACTATACCATCAGGTTAATAGTGCACCTAGTAATTTCCCTGTGCTCTCTTCTATCGCGCATTTGAATTTGAAACTTGCAGTTGAAATTTAATACAATAGTTTGAATGCCGACTCTGAATTAAAAGGTTCAATTAATAATCTAAATTCAAAGCTTGTATTGGAAAATTGAATGAAATGTTTGATGTTTAAAGTTGGATTAGAAATTTAAATACCAAATATGTATTTGAAAGTTGAATCCAAAGCTTGAATTTGAAGCTTCAGTTTGGAATCTAAATTTGAATAATGAATTTAAGCCTAAGTCTTAAATCCGAATCTTAAAGTTAATACACTCTTCACTTTAAAGTTCTTATTTCAGATCTGAATTTTGTATTAATTTCCATTCGAAATTCGAGCTTATAGTTTTTATCTCGATATAAAAATTTAAACTAAGGTTTAACTCGAAAGTTAAGTCAAACTTAAGTTTACGGTATTTGCTAAAATATATTACAGTTTTCAATTTATCAAGACTGTTTTGTTTCGCGCATTAGAAGTTCCTCGATTTTCATCAGACATTCCTGTCACGGATTCACCGAACATATAGATCACGCAACATGAGTTTAGAACTGCACTAGGTGTGTTGCAACTCAATCCCGGCCCTTGCCCTTATATGTCATTCTCCGGTTAGGGTAGAGTAGCTGGCACAAATGATGTCGACTGCTGACGAAATGATCGAGATTGACCACGACGTCGTAAAACTGTCGTTAAAACTTGCCCAGTAAAATTGGATGTCTTTCAAACGACGGCTACCATAAATTACTTGGTACTTAAAGATAATTGCTTCTTTTAAAGTTGCAAAAATACGAACCCTCTTGAAATCTGTTTTACAAGATCTGTGTAAAAGGTACTTAAACGATATATTTTTCTGGAAAAATTCACATTTTATGACACGTTTAATTAATGGTGAAAAGTATTGATTGACAAATATAAATGCAAAAGTATAAGTATAAACCTTAAGAGAAATCCAATGCTTTCACAGCATTGTAGGTTACTTTTTTTAAGAGTAGGTCTGGAATAGAAGTTCAGCCGTAATTTTGATCTAATTTGACTCGTGATATGCAATGATTGGTTAATGTGTCGAAGTTCTTATCGGGTCATGAAAAATTCATCGCAGAATTATTATAAGCTATACCGAAAATTGTATTAATAGTAATCTTCTACATCAGATAATAGATCGCGGATTTTTATGCATTTATGAGGAATTGAAAATACGCAAGAAAGTACAGAATGCGCATAATATGCAAAATTATATCATTTACACAATGAAATAACCGTCTATTTAGGTGCCATTTATTTAATTCTATTTATAAAAATATAAATTTGCATGAAAATCCGCAGTCTAGCACAGATTTATCAGATTCGATTGAAGCATTTGACAGTGATAATAATACTCAAGTGAAAATATGGTTCTTAGTAACAAAACCAGTTTCCAAGTAAAAATTTTATCATCGGAACTTTGGCAGTTTCGCAGCCGATGTGGATAACTCTTCGGATAGCCTTATTGAAATTTTACGGTTATTGTAGCTTCTTTGATATGGAGAGACATGCATATTCGTGTATCGTATTTATAAGGAAAATAAAAGAAAGAACACCAAAGATTGTCGTTTGTTGGCGAAATCGGAATAGCAATTGGTAGCAGTAATATTTTATCGCATTTAAAGTGGACGAACCTTGCAAACGTGCATTTACGTGCTCGTTTACGTACGACAAGGGACGTATCGGTTCTCCAGGAGATTGTAGCCAATTAGAGGTAGTCTCGACCTAGTTGTAGTAGAAGCATCAGATTGACGTAAACGTATTTACGTTCGTCTGCACGCAGGCAATGTTGACGTCCACGCGTTGAAAATAGGATTCTAGCAAGACGATTAATAATGAAAACTCATTATCGATCCGTGAATTCCCTCACATTCGGTAGTTTTAAAACCAAGAATCGTACAGCTTACGACAAATAAGCTTTTATCATATTCATAGGAAATCATTTTTATTTAACTTATGTATATTCCTGCTCAAATTAAGCAAACATTGATCGCGACATTTTGACTGCGAAATTTACAATATGATTGCAAGTTCTTACAAAATTTCTCGCTTCGTACGTTATAGGTTTCAGACATTCTGGAATAAACCACTGGTGGGTTCAAAAGAAAGTTCGTAGCGTTGTTTAAGCACAATTCAACGATAAAATTTTATTCTACTATGTATTTACTAGCTTGTTACACTACTTCTTTGCCATCGATTCGTTAACATTTTGTTGCAATAAACTAAAGAAATATTTCTTATCTGCCATTATTAGTCACTTTATTATACTGTAGAAGGTTTAATAATGATGCACGAAACGAACGAAACCGCCAAATAGCGTAATCTGAAGCGAAAACGCTAAAGCAGCAGGTATTCCATTGAAAGTATCGCAAGTGTAACACGTATGCCGTGCAGTAGTTGTCGTTGGAAGTTACGACACAGCTTAGACAGCCTTGATCTTCCGGTACGTCTCATTTCCGCTTTGTCTTTACCCATGACGCGTTTAGGTGGTATGCCAGGAACGGTAAGCGGTAGTGATAGTTTGCTTTAGTTTGCTAAACCTCAGACGTCTCGGGTTCAAACGTCGTCTCCACAACTTAGTCGACCCTAAAACCACAAGTGCACCTATGAACCGCTTTACCTGCCAGACGATCAACACTCTGCGATCCTCTACCGAGAACAACTTTTCTAGCAAAAACATAAGAATCCTTTATCGAAAGCGGTGCCAATATTAGCGCGCGTCCCTTACGTTAACAAGCACACGATAGAGAAACGTAATCTTTGATCTTGGAAAACTGCAAAGCTTAGATTCAGATTGTTAGTGCTGTAATTAGAATAGTTGATCAGCTTTCGTCAGCATGGAACTTAGTATAGCACAGTGATAGAGAATGTTATAAGTCAGACCGAAGGAGGAAGCGGAGAAGGTTTATAGATTGTTTAGAAACCGCGACGGAGAGCTTGTTCATTGGTTCATTCAATTGTCGACGTTAACAATAGTTACGGTATTTAGTTATAATTTGCAATTGAGACGTTTGGGATAGTAATGGCGAGCTGAACATTTTCAAAAATATGTTTTACTTCATTAAGCTGCAATCACAGACACGTGGTCTGTGAATTGTTTAAGAAATGCAAAGTTAACAGTCTCGTAATAATATGTACTCAAAGTACATTGATCCATAAATGTAATTAGTCGTAATTAAAAATAACCCGCTTTAAGAATGTAATTACGATGTTTTTATAATACGGACAAAATTAGAAACGACGTAAAAATGTTGTTTCTTATACTGTATATCAGTTGACATTAACACAGCGATTTCCGAGACCAACAGTTCTGTGTTGACGTGACAGGCAATAACGCAATTTCTGTTGGTGCCTATTAGCGCCTAAATATGCACGTAGAAAGCATTTATCTCGAAACACGTGTTTGTCGAGTTCGCTCTCAACGCGCGAATTATTTTCTGCTAACTTGTGCATGGAAATCAACCAAGATTCGTATTTTCCTGTCGATGAACTCGCGATACTCTTTAAATCACAGCCCAAAGTCCGTTTCCTTTTCCATTTCCCACATACTTTACTATCGTCGCCACTAATACGTACGCAAAATATCTATTGTTTGAACTGCGAAAAAGGTACCCGATTACTATTAATCGGCTACGGTTAACCAATAATTCGTCACCGCAATACAGATAGAATTCCATCTAACGGTTATCAAATATCGGCTCAGCTTACGAGTAAGCTAATATTCACTGTTGCACAATAGCTGCTTACCATCCGGCAACGAGGATACTATTTACTCCGATAAAGCGTCGCATATATAATTAAGTTGCCTAGAAGCTCGTGCAGCGTACAGCATTCACGTGCAGTATCGTCGCGACGCCCGGGACAGCCGGTGTACTCAAGCGGGATAATTGAATAGGGTTTTCGGCATGGTGGCTGAACCTCCTGACCCTGGAGGAATGGACTGTACAGCCATGGATGTATTGTCCGGACGCAGCCGCAGGAACGCTCTCGGATGTCGATATATCCAGTTGCTTTTGGATAGCCAATTGTGCAACCCGCTTAATTAAGGTCAGCCAGATTCCATCGAAATAATTATGTTAGCATGTTCCTTTTTTTTCATAGACTTAGCTAAATTGGCAATCTCGCAGATATTGCTAATTGTGCAAGTTATTAGTGGAGATTAGAGTCAATGAATTAAGGTTGGCTCTTGGCAAGTTTATTTTAACCGTGTGCCTTATAATAATAATGAGTAGAAATGGAATCAAGTATATTGCAAGTATATTCGAACCTCTACGAGTTATGCTCGAGCCCTGTGTGAGTACTTTAATAAAAAAAAAATAATAATAGTTTGAAATATACTCGAATCTCGATCGAATAGATTCGAAGGTTTTATGAATATTGAGTTAGAAATTCCATGATCTTCGTAATCATTCTTTCTGCTACTTTTGAAAGCAATTATGTTGCTTTGTAATGCATAATTCAATTCTACATTTACGTAGACGTATAATGTACATCGGCGAATAAAATTCAATTATAATCGATTATAATGTGTATCGAATATGTTACGTCGAAGCCGTTACAGAATGTTGATTTCCAAGGTTCGAGTACTACTTATGAGGTTCGATTCTTCATAATGTCGAAGTACTTATAAGTGCCTTATCGAAATCTGCAACTACTCATTCCATGGTACGATACAGATTTGTATAGAGTGAATACATTTCAAGTATAATTATTGAAACATTATTGCTCCTGAGTAGTATTCGAAATCCGTGGAATGAAACATGGTTATTGGAATTGACATAGATTTCTAATTACATATTGAACTTGATCCCATCTCTTATAACGCATATCACGTGTAATACGAATTGTGTAACAAATCGTTGCATCTTACATTTTCAATGTTTTGATTCTGATCAGCTTCTAGTCGTAACAAATAGTACGACCAATCCTTTAACCTTTGTCGCCTTGTTTTTAAAATATTTTCGAGACCGCAATTGAAAATTAACTTTCTATTCAACTAAAAAATCTCTTATATAACTCGCAATGATTATCACTAAACCTTACCTTTGGGATATTTGAATTCGGTATGTAGGATATAAACAAATGATTTATAAGCTGGCTGTTTTTACGCGAATCGTGGCCCGTTCGCAATTCTTCGGGTCAACAATCGCACGTGACGCTTTTAATTAAGGTGAAATTCGCACGCGACATAGTTGGTCGAAACAAAATGCTCGAACGGAGAGATCGATCGCGGCGAACAGAGTACGGCGAGCGTGTGTATCGTACATCGTTCCAATTTCGAATGTAAATGAGTAGAAAACCATGCGGCGTCGCGTATATTTAGATAATAATTTGCGGCGACGAAATGCTTGATTACGCGGGTAACGTCGTTTCAATTTTAATGGCGAATAAATTACAGGGGAAACTTGCGGCCGAGATGCCCGCGTTACACGTTATTCGGCGGCCTAACGCGTATGTAACTGAATAGCACTTTGATGCGATTCTCGATATCCAACCGCTCATATGTTCGTACACCGTTTCAATTTGGTCAACCCAATCCAGATCCTTTGATCTGATCGGAAATTCCCGGCCTGTGAAAGACAATTGCGTTTACTTCCGTACACATCGCAATGGTTTTGTTTGATTTAAGTTAATCCTTCGCAGAAATTCACAAAGGTAATCATTACGCGCTAAATTATAAAATTCCGAGAGCTCATTCTTTTCTTTATTAACACTGGAACTATGGACAATTAAGGTGTAGTTATTTATATGGAGGAAATTAAAGCAACAGATATTTGAAAAAATATATAATGCAATGGAAGTAAATTGTTATTTTTCCCCTTCGTGTAAAATATCGGCAAATTTGCAAAAATACATCGATATAAGTTTATGAGATATTGCAAACAAGTCACTTTGACCACTTTGGTAGTTCTGGTGTTAATAAATAATATATTAGTCTCTTTCAGTCCCGTTGAAATCGGTGAAGACGTAACTCTTTTGAAACTTTACCCAGTCTTGTGTAACAGATCATGCATATAAGAAACGTTCAATAGAAACGTTCGTAACAAGGATAACTCTTCTTAATTGTTGTCACTTTCCAGAACAGCAAACGAGCACTTTAGGATATTTAATTTCTCTTTAATAAACTTCGATTCTTTTAACAAAACGTTCTTCATATTACGCTAATATTGTAGACGCTAATTATATTCAATTATTAGGTGTACAAATTAATTTTACGCCTTCAGAATTCCGTAAGATTCAATATTTATTCACAACCGAATCAAATACAATTTTAATATTCAAAAATGTTCGGCATTTCTATATTTATGAAGCAAATTCATCACTTGGAAAATAGTAAAGTAACGATTTTGTATTTACAAGGATACCAAGAGTTTCAAAATAAACCCTCCGAATTAATTTCTACACCTAATAAACTAATAATGATGTGTGCTTCGTGATGAAGATTGCTAAATTTACCCAGAGTTGTTTTTAATACGAACTCTTCGAGTCTTTCTATAATAACCGAAGGTACCTATTTTCCCGCTCCATTACGTAAGAATATCCCATTCCTATCTCATTGCTCCTAACGAATGTTAACTTATTGAAACCTACAAGCTTTAATCCTTTCCCTCTACGTTTTAACGTCTCCTATTAAATTTTCACAATAATAATCTCGAATAATTAGCCGAAGGCATTCGTATAGCGCATAATTGCGACTAATGAGACTCGCAATCGTTCGAATCGACCAATTTCCGATTCCTTGACTTGACAAGTGCGCAGCTATTCAGACAAACAGGGGCGAACAAGAGCGTCACTGTGGCAGACTACAAATGCCTGCTACAATTGTCGTCACGCCGCCTATTCGTGCACGCATGTATCCATGTGCGTGCCCGTATACGTGGCCAATTATGAGAGGGCCTTAATTAACAAGGGGCGCACAAAGCCGTGCAATCCGCGCACGCGTAGGGCCAGTGAATCCGGAGTTGATACTCCAACATCCGGATTCGCTCTCTCGACTGAGAGACAACGCTGATTGCTGCTGGTATCCAGGGCTACCGGGCTAGGTATCCGCGCTTCTATGCGAATCCATGTACGAATGATTGATACTTCTCCTTGACCGAGTAAGACGATAATCTGATAACTTGCCTCTTTGCCGACCGGTTCCAATGATCGTAAATTAAAGCCACGACCGCGAGCTCGAAGGAAGTAATTAGCAAGATTAATACTTAACATTCGCATCGTTTAAAAGCATGGAAAATCTATAATCTCGTTTCATAGGGGTCTCAAAGTGAAAGAGTTTTAACGAGTTTCATTGGAGCGGATAAAAAGAATCGAATAGAATTTGTTGCAGTAGAAACGATAAGTAAATAAAATATTTAATTTTTGTTGCAAATCTTCTTGTGAATTAATCAGGGACATTTGGCGCGGCACTCGAAAAACTTTTTGTTAGGTGTACAATCATTTAATTCGCTACTTTTACCGTTAAAGTCGTGAGACCATAATCTTTTACTTGATCTGTTTTCAAAAGGGAATTTATCAGTTGATTGCAAAGCTTTTCAAAAGCCAAACGGAGCATCCCCATAAAACGAATTGCATTGACCTTTCAGAAGAGCATTAAACTTATACCATTAAATGAAGTCGATAAATTGATAAAGAGTGAAGTGGATGAGTTTCCATTTTGAGAGGCTCATTCATTAAAAATCACAGAAATCATATGCAATATTTAGACTGCTTAGAATTGTTATGCAAATTCATATGTTTAACAGCACAGCCAAGGAAATGGAACCTAAATAGAAGTTAATTTTACCTTCACAATATGATTTTTCGTATTGTATGTTGAATATTTTATATATTTGTGCATGCTAGGAATATCCTGTAATTTTTTTCTCAACGAAATTTCCTGTAAATGTATAAATATGTACAGTCCAGTAATATTAAATTGCCATTTGAGTTTTTACAAACAAGCATAGAATTTCGTGAAAAAAAAACACTAAATTAACTCTTTGCACTTTGTTGGCTCTACTATAGAAACAAATATTAATTTCCTCAAAAGTTTCATCTCCATTTCCACCATTTTCATTTTCATTTGTGTCAAAACAAACATAATCGAAGGAAAACTTTCCCTTTTTCGCGATAAAGTCCCACAAAAACCTGCTGGAACTAATCAGAAGCACAGCGGCATGGAAAACGTCTCACATTTTTTTTTATAGCCAACTTGCACGTTGACAACCCACTTACGAATCTCGAAATAGAAACAAATCTTGCGCCCCAAAGAGTTAAAGAAATTTCGAGCGCAAATGGTTAACACGTGAAAGGCAGTAATTCCTCGACAATATATACACAGCAGATGTTTCATCTGTGTAGCACACGAATAAGATTATTATACCGCTTTATTCTGTACCTGATAAAACCACTGTGGCTTGTTACAATTGCGTGACACGTGTCGTACATACATTGTGTCGCAATAATAATTTGCTAGAGCGCGAAGATATAAATTGGAGCACTCGCGGTGCTTATCAACGAGCAAACTGCTGGTAATCGCGCCAGTGCGATTCCACGAAGGGCGCGGAACGGATTTGAAGTGGAACACGTGGTCGCCAGGCTGGGTGGGGGTAAATCGTGGCGAGATTCACGCGCAAGCATTACAATGCTATCGCGTGTCCCACCATTCGTTTTACTTTTGTCGGAGTCGAACAAAAAGCGGTGAGAACGAGGAGAAGCGACACGGGGACGCTCCTCGGCTTGTCAAAAAGCCGCGCGGAGAGACGTCCCCTATTTATTATGTCGTTGCCGCGTAGCGATAAATTCCCGTGAATTTACAGTGCTGGAGAAGCGGCGCGGCACGCCGTGAATATTATTCACCGCACGGTGCTGTTATTTGGTGTCATTTCGTGACGGCACCGTGTGCCGCCATAGGGAAACAACTCCGGAAGCAATTCGCCGGAGAAATCGTCGAAAGACGCTGATTATGCGACGCCATGGCTCGCAATACCTCTTGGTGAATCCGGATCGAACGTGGACTATCGCATAATCTCGGAACAAATGGTATTCTGCCTTCGCGGAGGTAGTTTCGACGATTTTTCCTTGATTTGCTTCATCTTTAGGAAAAGATCTTCAAGCGCGTGGTTTAATTAGCATTAGTTAACCCTTTGCGGTGCAAGCTTTTTCTATTGGACTCGTTGGACGAATTAATTGTTATAGAAGAATAGCAAATAACAGATATGGTGCCAGGAAATGAATCCCATCTATTGGATAAATTTACTTTTTGCAGTGGACTCTTATCTCTAGTACAGTAATACATTTTTAAAATAAGAATGTGAAATACTGGTTTAAATTGTTACGTGTATGATTGGATAAATTCCAGTGATATCGTAGTGTATCCGAATTAGAAGTCTAAGAAGTCGAGTCAGTCGGATCTTTATGCGATTTTATTTATTTATTGTACATAGAAAGCAAGAATCGATAACTCATTACTAAACTGTGGACATTTATACAAATTCATACTTTTGTAAATGAAACTGAAGAAATGGGATCTAAATAGGAGGTTGTTTCACCCTCGAAATACAATAATTTGTACTTTAAATATTATGTATATTTTTACATACTACACGCTTTTTTGTACATTTAAATCTCCCATAAATGCATAAAATCTACAGTTTACTCGTTACTAAAGTAACAGAGGTGAATTAAATTAAAAAATTGTAGCTTTTTATTAACAAAAAGGAGTGGAATCTACAAAAAGATTAGTTTCACCCCTTAAATATTATAACGTAGATTCTACTTCAGATATTTTGCAATATTTCTATAGATGATAATACACATCCTATAACTTAAGTTTTCCATAAATTGGCACCTATCGCAAATCCAATTAATGTGAAATAATAACAAAACAATTCCTAATCAAATGGGAAAATGATTCAGTCACGAAATAGTTAAAAATAATGCATAATTCTTTGAAGTTAATGAAATGTTTGTAGATACATCGGATGAATATATTGTGCAATACAAAACGAGCGCGAATATGTATCTTGTATATTAACTTAATTTATCTTGATTTCAACCTGATTTAATGAAATCGTGAATAATCCTTGATGAGTATAGCAATTCCGATTGCTTAAAATTAAAAGGCAAAGAAAGATTTTCTTGTGCAACAATAAATGGTTTCATCACGCTTTTCGCACGATCAAAAGCTTCAGCAGATCGTCGCCTTGATCAACGATGAGAAAAGCAAACGCCCGGGTAAATGGAAAGACCTACGCAGTAGAATCTATATGGAAATGATGCGGTCGACTTTAGCAGGCAGGATTTACGGAAGCTTCCGGTTCCTGAATATAGAGCTCCGGCGTACGTGAGCGCGTATAAAACCGCCCAGGGTCGACAAGAGGAACAAGATAGAGCTCAGATTTCGAGCCGAGGAAACGCGAGAATTTTTATATCCGCATTGTATGCGGTAAATAAAGACCGATACATAATGGCGTAGGTCGAATCGAATGACGAGAAAACAGAAAGAGGTTCGGTAACGGTGCCACGTATTGCCACTCGTTTATTGTTTTCTTAGAGGTACAGTCACTCACGAAAGTCTTCGTATATCAGTGTAACATGAAAATAACCCACATGTATGAAGTTTATATTTTCAACTTTACAATGCAATACAAGGACTAAGAACATGTAAAGATAACCAATCGTTGGCGCTGTCACAGCTTTAATCGTAGAAAAACAATATATATCTTACTAATCTGTAAACTGAACTTTGAACGTAATGTTAAGGAGAGGGAAGCAAACATATTAATATAAACTACGTCATAGTTTTATCCATAGTTGCGTTAGTTTTTGCAATAAACAAGGATGCTATTGGTCAAAAGAGACCCAAAGGCTGCACGAGGGTTACAGTTACCCCAACAAAGGCAGAATGCAAGGTAATGCACGGAATGGTCGAATTGCTAGCATAGAGAGTTACGAAATCTACTTTATCAGCGAAGCACATCCGCGAAATTTGTCCAGCAACTTCGAAATTTCGATTCCAATAACCGTGAAGACTCGGGCAAAAACGTGACCGTATCTCACGGCGATGTACTTCAACTTGGGCATCCGGCGATTTCTCTACTCAAATATTCCCGGGGAATACTCGTTCGAATGATTTAGTGGAGCTCTTGTATCTCGCGGAATCTAAGTCTAAATCGAGTTTTCAATTTTACCCGACGAAAGTCCGGCATCGCGACTTCGGAGAGTATCGGGTCCCTGGTGGTTGGCCGGCTCGTTCGATGAATTTCAAGCAGCTTCCACGAATTTCTCGGCCAGATCGTCTGCCACCTACCTTGCGGATATTAGTCGCGAACGGACTCAAAGGTGTGGCTCGGTACTGGCCACAATCACGTCGTGTCGCGCCGAATCGAACTTGCCAATCGAATTTGCATGGCAAGCGAAAGTTTTGTCACTTCGCGACATCTTCGAGCTTTTCTGTTCCGCGTGTATTGAAACGTTATCGCGCGATTTGTGCGTTCAATGTGACTGCGATTTCCTAGTGCTTATTATGCCATATCGTGGTGACAAAAAAATTCCAAATGTTTGGAGTAGGTATGAAAGAAGATAACTGAGGGGCTGAGTGGAAGAATAGTCCAAGTGACGAAATGTTCATTTTGAGGATACAATGGGTAAAGTTAAACTTCATTGTAAAAAATCGCGTTACAGGTGTAATTTTGACTAAAGATTAGGTATACAAATAATCCATTTTTTTCTGATTTTGCATCTGCATTGCCACAGAATCGATTGACTTTTCTGGTTAATAGCGATCAATTTCTATTCTTAATTAAGCCATAAGTTAGCCTTAAAGAACAAGAACGAGGTAGAATAATAATTTTAATGTAAACTACATTTTAACTTACTAACAAAAATAGTGAACCACTTACTGGCACACCTAATAATGTTTCATGATTATTCGTTCTTCGTAATAAAAGGGTTATAATTTTACCTTATACCATATCACTATTAGCCTGCCAAATTAATATTTAATACTATGCGGTGAGAGTTTTATACGCATTACATCACTATATCATTACATTACGATATTATATCGTTACAGTGATAATCATACAAAAAAACGTGATTAAAATACTGTTACTGTATTTCAAACCACGGCATCGAATACCAAATTATTCCAAATTTAAAATCTTATTTAGCACACCAATTACCAAGTTTTACTTAACGAAACCTAATTTGCTTCTGCTTGCTTTCAACCGTGTTTAAACAAGTGAACGTATACGCATTTTAACCTACGCAAATGTATCATTACGCAGTTCCGTTTCAACAGAAAATCCGAACACCTCCGGTCATTTGGTTCGTTTGTATTTTACGAGACGCTTACGGACCGGCCGTAATTCAAGATAAATTTCCGAGCCACGTGGCCGGAATATTTCGCTCCCTTTCATCGAGGCCGTCGGTTTATTTTATAATTCTCGTATCTCAGCTGGTAGTACTTTGCTGATAGTCCGTATCTCGTGGATATTACCCGCGTAAAATCGAAGACGTGGCCCGTTTTCTCGCTCTAGCACCGGCCGAAATCGAAGCTGCCACGTTGGAATTTGCATAAAACAAGTGTCCAGGATTTTCCACGTTTCTGTACGTCCATCCATGCACGTATATCTTCCGACCCTTCGTATTTCCACGACCATACTCCTCGTCCTCTTTCTCTCTTGGTGCATGTACTATATATATATTTTCAGCCGTTCTTGTCGCGAAAACTTCTCCGTTCGTATTCTTGAACGAAGTTTCGGGATTTCGAAGACGCGATCATCGCTTCTTGTGGACTTTTAGCATTTGGAATATCGTAATGGCAGGTGCGGCATCGGGTCGAGTTAGAATACAAGCCGCATTGTGCGTGGATCGTGCGCCACACGTTCGTCGTTGCGAACTTCCGAAATAATATTCGGTTTCTCGATTCGAACCGCTTCCGAGCGAATCTCTCGAGTACACGTGTGTGGGTTCCGCAGGGGTTGAAGGGGTGCGAGGGATGGGGAATTTAAATGTGGAATCTCTAGTGACGCGGTGAAACTAAACTGAAATATCGATTTATGTTAACGCTGCTCGATCTCGTTTTGTTCTTCTCAGCTTAAATACACTGCACTCGTTTAATTACCTTTAATTGAAATTCGTGGTAGTTATACGACAATTATATCAATTACGTTTGCTATTTGTCAAAAAATTTTCGCAGACGCTGGCGGGCATTTCAAATTAAAAGTATTAAAAAATTTATATTTTTATACGGACGATGAATTTTATTGAATCGAATAAAATTTTCGTTTATTTCTGGCCAAAGTCAGCGAATGAAATAAAATATGTGGACAGTAATGCGTGTAATTGCTACAAAGTAATGATGACAAAGTGATTCGGCGGGATTCGTATTTTTGACTGAATTTTTTAGAACAGAAATTTTTATTTTTTTGTTGAATTAATATTATGGAAATATTACACGAAATTTGTTATTTGCTCGACCGTATAATGGGTATTTTTATGAATAAAACAATAAAATGATTCCTCTTATATAACTCAAATATATCATTCTATTAATCCGAACTTTATTCTGAATTAATCCATGTGTCCAATAAAAATAAAATCGTTTGCATATTACAGAAAAAATATCAAGCGTTTTGATTATTATATAATTACTAAAATTGAATGATTAAATTACTGAGTCATGATTTAAATTTTTTAATACTTTAAATATCTACTCTACGGATTAACCCCTAGCCACAATCAAGAGTACTCTTGACGCAAAATATAGTTGAAACGATATACAAATGCATCATACTTGTAATCAAATTTCAATATAAATCCAACTACAATCTTAGTTTAGAAAACTAAAGATTATCCAATATATATAATATATATATTTATATATATAATATATAATAATGTATATATAATAAATAATAATATATAATATATATATATATATATATATATAAATTACATATGAAAGTTATTCCAATCCTTTGCATCTAGAACAGAGTTAGAGTAAATAGCTTGCGCCAATATAAGTTGCTACTAAAAAATGGTACGGCAAAGGTTTAAGCTGCTCTAACCCCTAATCGATTCAAATTCCACTTACTCTTTTCACCACGATATAAAGGGTCTTTGAAGAAGAACTTCCGGAAGTTTTTTATGAATAAAATATGTTAATTATATGTGAAATAATTACGTATTTTGCGACACATAGATTTTACAGAATATGATTTCTCATAATAAATAGACTGCAGATTCTTATGCATTTACGAAAATTTTAATTCTACAAAAAGACGCACAATGCATGTAATATGCAAAAATAAGGTGAATATTTTACATAAATTGCAAATTATTATAATACAAGGGTGAAACAATCCTTCATTTGTGTTGTATTTCTTTAACGTCATTAATAAAAATATAAATTTGCAAAAAGATATACAGTTTAGTAACAAGTTTTAACAGTATAAACACGGTCTTTAACCGTATATCGTTCTACGACTAACATCATAAACGCCAGCAAATAAAAGATGTCACGATAATCACCAAAGACACGTAATCATAATCCAATTATATCCTGAAAACATTTTGAATCCCTAATTGAAAGGCTCCTCAGTTAGAAACCATTTCTAAGCACTCCAGCTTAACAAAACTTCAACTGTCTTCCATTTACTACTACTACTATCTCTTTAAACTATAACCAAAATATAATCGAACTTCCACCCTTCTCCGAACACCTATTCAAAAGGCCACTCGACGCGATCGCGATGTTGCTCGTATTTACCCCACGACAAGACTATCGTAGTAGCATCGTAAGATACCGAGTCATCGTCATCGAGCGAAGCCCTCATTGCCACGACCGAGAAATAATTATCTGCCGCGCAGCGTCATCAGAAAATCAGAGGGGGTTGCGTTGGGTTAGTCTCGATTCGTCGGGCTGTAAGGAGCTTAAACAGGGCGAAAAGGGGGCGAGGGAAAGAATCTTGCGAGATGCAACTCTGCGGCTTCGGCAACAGAAGGGTCCTCGAAAGGCCGACCCTTGACTGCACTCGTGCGGAGGGTGCAGAGGGGAGGGCGAGTCCAAGCCGGAAAGAGTGGTTGGCCAGGCACGAGGTTCTTGTCTCCGTCGTTGGAGTGCACTTCCGGCCGCCTCGCGGCATGCAAATATTGACTACGTGCTGCCCTTCCACCGGTCTCCCCGTCTCACCCCTTGTCTTCAACCCTTTATTCTTCTTTTTTTTTATCCTTTTTACGCTTGTGCACTCAAAACGATGCGGCCTAGCTGGGAAAAGTCATAACCGTAATTGCGCGGTCGGGCTTATGCGATCATTTGTACTCAGGCCGTGGAAAATCTCGTGGAGGGATGGCGTGACATCGACCACCGTGTATTACGCTAACACCATCCCCGACGTTGTTGCCGGTGGTTGATTTCCGTGTTACGATCGCGGCGCGAGATTTGAAAAGAGAAAAATTGCTAAGCAGTTTAACGGCGGAGGAGTTACTCTAAAGTGAAGGAGGAGAGTTGCAAGCGCGTTCTGGTAGATGAAGATTAAAGTAGAGTTAGAAGGTTGACATTTATATTCCGGATAAGCCCTTTCCGCGTTATGTCTAGAATTTTAATTATAATGTAAAATAATATGAAACTCTGTGTTGGGACAGGAAAAACTTGCCGGAGTTATATCGCGATCCTTAAATAAACATCCCGTCTGGCAACTTTTCACTTGTCAGAACATTTTGAAATACTTACAACCATGCAGTTCCCTTTTTAAACAAAGTCAGAATATTCCGCGCACTTTTCAGTGTTTTAAAAAATAATTTCAGTTCATTTGTTCCTTTGAAAGATTGAAACATGTTAAGACAATTAAGTTAAGCGATGTATCGAATGAAAATAATTAGCGAGGGAAATGGCAGAGGTGAAGTATTCAGCGCAGTTTCTCGTATTTAATCAACCAGGGAAGAACAGAAAATAGAAAGTATAATCCAATTTACGGATACCGTCAGATAAACTAATAGAACGTGCATACGTGCTTCGCGTGCGCTGAATGCATAATACAATCTGAGCATTCCGCTAGAAATTCCATGCTTCATCAGTTCGCATTATGCATAATATTTCTCAGACATGTCACTATTTTCTACAACAATGTATTCCTATCCTTCTATATTAAATTCCACTTACGAATTATGCGAAAAGAGTAGTGAAAAGGAGACGTAGGAGGGGAGAGAAATTTAGAACAGAGAAGCACCTTGGCTGTTCAACGCGTGACTGGCAGTCGTTGAATAGGGTGCAAAGGCAACGAGTGTGTCGCAGAATAAATGGAGAGCCCGACAAAAGAAGGGATCGCGTTAGTAGACCCGCGTAACGAGGAGAAAATCACGACAGAGGGGTGGCACGATCCGACAGTCGGACCACACATTGTTATCTCCGCGATCCCTCGACTTCATCTCTTCTCCGGCCTCTTCGGGGTGGCAGAGTCACCCCTCAAGGAGGCGGAAAAATAACGTATAAACCGCATATATCCAATCTACTGGTAAATCCGTGGCACGACGGGAAGAGTTTGCTACAAAGAGAAGGAAAACCGGAGAAGAGGAGACCAAGTCATCTAGATTGCCGTAAAAAGATGCTTCGTCGACCCGTCATTTTCCGGAATGGCTGAGACGATGTAGGTATGTGGACAACTCTTACAGCGTCGGGCAAGGAACAGAAATACGTTTTTCACAACGTTACGATCTCGGCGAGGAAAGAATGGCCGGAACAAAAAGTTTTACGAGCTCTGTTATAATGTGGATGTTTTGGGTAAAAGAAATTGAAGTGTGAAGATTTGGGACGAATGGAATGAAGATTCTGATAGATATGGAAATTTTCAAAGCTTTTGAGGGTTAAAGAATTTTATTTATCTGGTTAGTTATTGTTAAAACGTGTAACCATTATGTCTAGTTGGTTAGTTCACAAATTTTCGTGTTTTCGTAATGTTATAAATATTATAAAGTGGAAATCCAATTTCTTTCGTGTTCGTGATTTATACCAAAGTTGAGTTTTATTAAAAATACACACCGCGGCAGAAAGATAAGTTAAATAATAGTGCAATAAGAAGACTATGAAATGAGAAAATTAGGATTAGAATGTAGGGAGTGCTTGCAAGAAGTGTATATAAAAAGGTAGGCAATTTTCAACAAAAGACGAATTAAATGTTGCGATTGAAAATAGTTGGGCAAACATTCACCGGAATATTATTAAAAAATTATACATCACCATTAGATATCGAATTTTTTTATTAATTTAATTATGGTAAATGCGCTCATTATTAAAATAAAATTTTTTTATAAAAGGCTACGAACAAATTATTCGTGTCAATGAATATAATAATTATGATCTTAAATATAACTCTTGCTGCAAGATCAGAGAATTCTATGAAGACTAGGAGGCGTTAAATAAATAAAAATTAGCGAACCTACTTCTCTGTCGCGAAGTATAGTGAATTCTAAGTCTCAACCGAAGATACACGTAATGTTAAATAATTTATATCTCAAATCATCTGTGATTCTTTGATTAACGTATAAAAACTACTTTCATAAGAAGGATTGAGTAATAACTTACAAAATAACCCAATATTTAATTCAAATTTCATGAAATAATCGGAGAAGCGAAAAATTCCGGAACCCGACACTCCAGAAATAAAAACTAAACTATTCGTTAAACAGATGGGAGGTTTAGCGCAAAAATTAGACCAAAGTTCAAGTATCCATAAACAATTTCCTCTCGGAGGTATCCAGGTGCCGGTTCTTAGCTTGGTCGCTAATTAATAACCTTCTAATTAATATAATATATTACCATCGTTCCGTTGTAATCTCGTTTAAATTACTCAGGCTTACTAGGCACCTGAAACAAAGGAACCGCTTTGATAATTTATAATTACCCAAAGCCATACTTCCACCTTCTTTGTTACGTTACCCGGTTTTATTCGCGTCTAATGGATGCGCGCTCGCGCGGCAAACTTTCGCGGTAACTTTTCTTTTAACGCGTCCGTCCCCATCCTTGCTCTAATCTCGTCGACATTGTAAGGTCCACGACGGTACTGTATCGTCGCTGGGCCAACTTTAATGCATCCGAAAAGGGTCAAACTTCGCCCGCTACTTCGCAGACCACTTTGTGCCTGTCCACGAAACGCCGCAGGACTCTTCTACCTATCTCGCCTTCTCACCCTTCTGTCTCCCTTCGTTCCCTTCGTTACGTCACACAAGCTCGACCCAATTCCCTGTTACTGGTACTCGTCCTAGTCTTCGAATCCGAAACTTGAGGGGGCCTTGCGATTCCCGGGAACGACGAAACTTTCCGGGGCAGAAGTTGCAGTACGAGAATGGTGGACACTTACATGCCGCTGGCCGTTCGTACTTCCGGAATCGTTCCATCGAAATGAGATTCAACCATATCCTTTTCGCACCGTTCACCGTGCCCTTTGGTTTGAGCCACTTTAACTCGGCGATTCCGAGTCTTTTGCAGTGCGCGTTGTCGCTTTACTCTCTTCCCTTTCTATTGCTTCATCTGTGTTTAATTAGATCCAAAGCGGAGGCATTCGTGTCGCGTGTATTTCCGGGGATCCAATGTGAATGTTTTTGGGCACGATTCATCAAAATGTGAATTTAAATTGTACGTGTATGGGGAAAGTTGGAAGAAAGAAGGTTTCTTGGAAAGAAGAATAAGTTGGAGCACGTTTGTTGGCAAAGTGTCCCGTATAAGACATCTGTTGTGGTACCCAAAATGGTGATCGTCCAGGTTTTATGAAACAGTCGAAGCAAACTATAGATAACATTGGGTGATTTTAAGTTTGAAACTTTTTCTTAACTCTTTCGCTATTGTAGCTTTAAAGTTGGAAGCATCTCCATGCGTAGATCAGAATTATTTTCATTAATACGAAACTTGATAAAGTAATCGATAATTTTTTAAAGAAAATCCTTCTTACCTAGCTTTAAGATCGTATAAAAATTTGTGAAAAAATTAAACATAATTCATACATTTTTTCAGACTTTTCTTCCGCAGAAATAATTATTAACAAAACTCGAATGTGCTGATTTTTTCAGTCGCCTATGTTTGTATTTTTATAGTTAGTTTTACAGTTACATTTGGAATATCATACTACCTCAAACACATTGTTCAAATTGAACTTAATTCGTTGCATTAAGATTCATCGATTTCTATTCGTTAAATTTTGAAGAATTGTTATGTGAATATAATATTAATGTGGAGCGGCACGAATTTATGGGACGACCTAATAGCTTCAATTCTCGGTTTGATATAAACGTATTTACAGTAGAGGACTTGCTATAGCCTAATTTTGAGACACGGAATTTTTGATTGTATATTCTTCTACGCATCACAGAAGTTGAAAATTTGCATATTTATGATCCCGCTATAAATAAGGCGATATTATACGCAGTGCAATTGGTACACAAAATAACGAAATGTCAATGAGCTACCTATACCAAGTATTAACCCCTGGCCGTACAATGACGAGTCATACGCGTGGCATAAATTATGGCGTCGATTCTGTCAAAAGAGATTCCATCTTTAATAAAGTTGAATTTTGACTTGATTTTCTATTTTAACACGTTCATAGTCTCATGTACCATCTGAAATACACAATTAGCATTAGAAGAATTTTATTAAAATAAATTTCACTAAAATTTATTATCGATTGTTACCCTCCAACTGAAAAAAGTAACTACGACGAAGGAATTGTATTCTTATAACAAACGAAGACGAGAATCTTTATGTTGAACATTTCGTTGCTTTCCAGAACCTAGGAATGGCGACTACGCTAAATATTTGGACAGCGAACGTGTTAATAAGATACAGAATTACCGAGCAAAAATTAGATATAATATCTGCATCTTTTGTATATGCAACATGGTACAGTATGAACTTAATAAGTAACTTATGTAGCGTGAGTTGACAGTAGAAAAATTTTATGACAAGATGTTAACTATACCAACAGTAAAATTGAACTATCAATTTGTTCGCGTTCCAAGAATTCTCCAGCAAGAAGGAGGCTGAAGGTTTCAGCCATTGTAGTACCGACGAATAAATTGCCTTTGGTATTCGGCCCTCGAAGTCAATTAGAGTGAAATTCACGATAGAGCCAGAGATACCTTGCTGGTAGCGGCGGACCCTGATAGAACGTAATCAAAGGAGGAAACTTTATCGGCGATGAATTAGCGAAGTTGGTAATTTATGCATAGTGTGCCATGGAGCTTTCGCGGCTAGCTCGAAAGCTGCGCGGAACAATCAATTTCGCTTATTTATCGCGCCACAGTCGTAAAAGGGGCGAACCTTTTTCCTCTTCAACTCGGCCCATCGAAACTTTCGTTACGATGTCAGATGGTCGTGATGGTTTTTCAAAGCCGCTGATCGTCGATAATTTTCAGCCTGATACGCAGCTGCGTAACTCGTATCTCCCGAACTTCCTTATTGTAGGAATTTTATTCGCTAGCCTTAAGAAGGGTCACAAGTGCAACTGAGCTGTACACAGATATTAAAGTATTAAAGTACTTAATAAAATATACTACGCTTCATGATTTATCGATGCTCTTATGAATGTTAATTTTGGTAGGTAGATTGGCCAAGGAACATTTTAACCCTGTTGATATGAAAAGAGAAAATTACTAAAATTGGTTTTTCTTTTTTTATGTCCCACATTTTACATTATACGCTATATAAAACTTTATAACTGCTTTTTTGCAGACATTTTTATGTTTACTGGAGACTATAAGCATTTACATATTAACAAAGAGTTGTAACGAAAACTGTATTACTATACATAAAAGTATCGATTGCAAAAGTGTAACTACCGTGGATGAAATATCATCCCAATTTCATTTTAGTATTACGAAAAAAACTAAACTAATTGTTTGGGTATTTAAACAGTGTGATAATTGCTGCACACAATAATTTCATGACGGTTATTTATATTTGATTCTTTATGAAATTATAATAGAAACATTTAATTGCATTTATTTTTTGCATTGATCCGATAACAGTGTTCAAAAAATTAATTGCTTTATATTTCAGAATTTATAATGCATTGCATTTATCCTCATACTATAATTTATCTTAAATACTACACACTATTCTATACTATGAATAATCTTTCATCGCGTCATTATTGATAACGGTATTAATTAGTTGGATTCAATCGTACCAAATTTTCTATCATTCAACATAATTCTAGTCACATAAGGTGCTGGTAAATAAATTGAAAATTTACTCCAATTAAATCTGATTGATCATTACTTAAATAAAACAAATACAGCACCGTGCTGTATATAATACTTTTTGTAGCCACTATAGATGCATTAAGTTTGATTCAAGTGAGCAAAAGTATTTACATGAGATTAATATCGTTGGAAGAAGTTGAAGTTGCAGGCGGTGAAAGGACTGAAAATTTAATGTATAATAATTTTGCCACGAAATTTCGCGTAGACGCGCAATAAAAAGCGCATTAGAGGACTCCGGACGCATAACTTGTAACTGCAAAGTAGATTACAGGAGGGTTAGCTGGGCGGCATGATATAATTAACAGCCGTTCGAACTTCGCTCTTCCAAGCATGCATTCTACGTTATCGTCTCAACGTTCAGTTTCACGAGTATTTAATAGCCCTTTGGTAACTAAGGAATCGCATTTTCACTTTCTTTTTATGGGATTAAAACGTGGTACGGTTGCTAGCATGCGAATAAACCTTATCTTTAATTAATGCGATATCAAATCGAAAAAGGCACAACGACATGTGCATGACTAAATTTATTGATTATAAGTGTTAATTATGCCGCCGTACTTATCTTCTATGTTTTTTTTTTTTGTTTTTGCATGTTGCGTTATATTATTGCTGCTATTTTTGCTTCATTTAGGTACGGATACAAATTAATTCGATCTCATTGCCTTTTCTAATAATGAGTCGACTATGTGCATTCAATCTTCCCCCGAAGAATTGCTTGGTACTGATTTTGCACTTCAAATCCACTCTTCTATAGATCAAATTTGCCCTTTTGCAAATCAAGTTTCTCTACAAACTTGTTTCTTTAAATTGTTTTAATAAAAATAAAATCCAAGGTAAATTTATTGTCGCGAAATTCAATATTTCATTGCATGTAACAATGAATATAAAATACTTATTTAACAGTAATTTTTGCCTTTGGTAATTTCATATACTTATTCAGAAAATAAATATAGCAACCTGTGGTAGTAATAATTGCAATAAAATACTTAATAATATCTATACTAAATATTCGTAGTTCGAAGATAATTATTGGAAACATTTCTTTAATATGGTTCATCATGAAAGGAAGTCAATTCAATTTGCAAATGAGTGAATTTGCTCCGTGAAAGGATGAATTTGATTTACAAAAAATCAGAGTGAATGTTATCAGCAAGAATTTAAATTTATAGTGCAAAACGTGTGAATACGTATAAGTTCTTTAAAACTGTGAAGATAACATTTAATATTAAAATTGTATTTGAGCTGTTCCTAGTAATTACTGAATTTTTTAAAAAGATGCACCAAATTAATTTCTACACGTAATACAAACACACTGTTGCAATGAACTTGTCTAATAAAATGAATATGCTGCTTTGAAAACGGTCGTAACTTTTCTTCTTCGTCATGCAAATGCAATATTTACAACGCTGCATCGTTGTCTCTTCTTGAACGTTCAATTTTTAATATTGATCAGGTGTGTTCGTTCCTCCGAAATTGTTCCCACGGTAGCGCGTAGGAAAGCGAAGTTCAGCCCAAACGGAGTTTGTCGGCAACAGAAGCCAAGCGTTATTAATAAACCACCATGTATTGCGTTTCCCAGCGAGGCTTATAAAAGGGAAAAATCAGCTGCTTTTTCTTCGCTTCGTTCTCGTGAAAGAGATCGCGGTTACGTCACGGTCGAAGTTGCTCGAACTTCTCCAAGCTTGGCGAACCCGCGTCTGAAACTAAAATGTGGGAAGCGTCGAAGTTTATGGAAGAAAATTAAAGGGTTGCCTAGACGGCCCAAGTAATTTCATCGAAAAAGCCCGTACACACGGTTAAAAACGTTCCAACGAAATTGCAAAGTAGTCGATGTTAGGTTGAAAAGTGCCAACTTTCGCGTCACGAAACGATTTTGATATTAGCTGTCTTTGCTCTTCTCACTCATCGCGTGTTTGGTTATATCCCTGGGGGTAATTGTTTTAATTCCACCTCCTTCTATCGCATTAATATTTGGTTGAATAATAAATTCGTTCGTCTCACGGAGTTGTTACTTTTTGAAGAGTATTACGATTAAGGAATGGGAAATATTATTAGTATTGTGGATATTATAAATAGGGGAAAAATGACAGAATCTCAAAGGGTACACAATAGTCAGCAATAATGAATTCTTACGTTCAAGTTGCTGAATCGTTATCTATCTTTATGCATTTATAGAAAATTTCATTACGCAAAGAGGCATACATTGCAAAGATATAGAAAATATCCAACGTGAAGTGCATCTTATAACATTTGAAAGGTGAGACAAATCTGTATTTGGGTGCCATTTGTTCACTGATATTTATAGAAATATGAATTTGCATAAAAATTCGCAGTCTAACCATGAGCAAATGGAATATAATGCCGAGATTTATTAAGGAAACATTATAAGTCCTCTTTTGTTCTCTTTTCCTGAAATCCATTTTTAAAGAAAATAATAACTATGAGACGTAAAGGAAGGCTTAATTTTTAATCTTCAAAGAGAATTGTTCTAAATTGGAGAAATAATGAATTGGCAATTGATTAGATAGATGTTACACTTTTATGCAAATGATGTTAATCTTTATGCAAATTTAGGCTTTCATTTACAAAATTAAAGGAGTGGAATCTAAATAAAAGATTGTTTTACTCGTAAAATAAAATAGTTTGTGTTGCTGCATATTACGTGAATTCGGTGCCTTTG